>JBBDHG010000043.1:6215000-6595000 GCA_037951165.1 Lophius americanus
CCGTTTATCCGGGCTTGGAACCGACTCCAGAAGTACACTGACTTGTGACCCGGGCTAAACTCTTTAATAGGAAAATCTAAAAAAAAACAACCAGAAAATAAAAACAAAACCGCATGCGGGTGTAACGAATCCACCTCATTTTTGGCTATTTCAATTTCTCTGAAAGCAGTTCTTCCTCTAAATACAGACCAAAAACCTGATAACATCACGTTACTCTAAAAAGCTCTTGACAGAGTTCAGCAGGATCTCATGTGCATTAGTCCAACCACAATGGTTGGATATCATCAGGCCAAAAATCCAACGTGTCCATCGGTCGGATCAGGCATCCGCCCGTTACCACTGACCCGTAACATGTGGCCCAACTACAACTAAATTGTGGCTGAATTATTGATACAGTGGCGTCGGCCGCTTTGCAAGTGGGGGCATGAAAGGGAGCCAACATGGGAATGGTCTGCTAATTTTATATGGCAGCCTCAGGGCACATTCCTCGCAGTGAAGACCAAACATATTGACATATGTGTGTAGGGGGAGAGACTGTATATGATATCAGCCCGCTGCTGGAGGGAAATGGACAATGTGGCTCCCTGTACGGATCGGTGCTCAACTTTTTTAGTATAAATAGGGCGATGGAATTTGGAGCAAGTGAGCGCTGAGATGATGCATGCATGGAGAGCCTGGCAGGTCGGAGTAAAAAGGTATACAATATCCTGCTTTTGCGATTGCTCCGGCCCAACAGCGTTTCACATTCATTTGTCAGTGTGATATCGATGCTGTTTGGAGACAGGCTGAGATGAATGGTGATATATGCACTGTAAAGAAAAAAAAAGTCTGTATCATTAAAATACTGGCCGTTGTAGTAAAAAACAAAAAAAAACAAAGTGGCCATGAATAGGAGGTTACTGTAAATTATCAGTCGTTTACGGGAAAAGGGCATTTCGTAAAATCATAGTAAAAAAGACAGACTTTCTTTTTTAAACCTTGAGATCAACATTATTTGACAATAATACACTGTACCGTTTTGTTTAGGTGCAAATTAAGGTTTTCCTTTCCTAAATATCACATTTTGAGGTAATTTCATAAATGCATACGAGTAAAAACTTTAAATTAGACAGAATTATACCTCTACTTTTAGGGTAATGACTTGTTCTTTATATTATGATATTTTTCCGTACATTTTATCCAAAGTTAATGTTTTCCCAGTAAAATCCCGTGTTTTCCGCATATTTTACATAATTACTATTTCTTCATATAGGACAATTCGCCGTATCGACTGCTGTTTTGAATTTAACCATCCCATTCTGCAATTGACGCTTTTTTTTTTTTAACCATAACTTTTACAGTATTGTATTTGCATTTAAATTTACAGTATGAACCATTTAATCATTTAGATACCTTGATTTCTACAGAAACAGAAGGTTTATAGTGTGTTATTGTGAAATACTGTCTATTACAAGGTTTACCTACATCAAAGTTTAGTCTTACTTACTTCCTGTACTGTTCTGTATACATATAATATAATATACATACATATAATAGATCTGTTCCTGATTTTACCCTAAAAGTCTTGCATAGGGTCACTGTAAAAAATTGTAGAGATTTCTTTTTTTACAGTGTGGGATCAAGTCGTTTAGAAGGGTGACGCAGGGGGGGGGGGGGGGGGGGGGGGGGGGTTGGGGGGCCCGCTTGTAGCTTAAGCTAAGGTTGTTGACCATCAGCGAGCTGCCTGCTAATTTCTCCAGAAGTGTCCAAAAGCCTTTGTGTCCTGGGTTCACTTTTATTTGCAGCTCCGGTGGAATTGTGATGACCGTGCCTCGGGGCGACAGAGACACCTTGAGGAGCGCCCACCTTTAAATCCGCTGCTCCATGACTTCAACCATGACCCCTTGCTAGAGGGTTCCCTCAGGCGAGATTTAAACGAGCTCCCCCAGGTCTGCAGCGGCTCCTCTGTTCACCGTCGTGAGTCTGAAGACGTGGGCCGGCCCTCTCTGATGCTGATGGTCCGATTTATCCGAATTAAAACCAGAATATTTGGATGTAAGAACAAACATGTGTGGAAAAATGAAGGATGATTCCTCTGGTAGACTGACTAACAGGAGGGAGGATGACTCTTTCTTTCTTTCTCTCTCTCTCTCTTTCTTTTGTTTTTTTCTCAATTTCTTTCCCTTTTATTTGGAAGTCAAAGTCGTCCTACCTTTATATTCAGTCTCTTTATTTCTGTCAATACTTCTTAGCTTTTTCTTCTTTCTTTTCTCTTTTTTTCTTTCTTTCTCTTTCATTCTTTCCTTCTTTCTTTTCTCTTTCTTTCCCTTTCATTCTTTCTTTCTTTCTTTCTTTCTTTCTTTCCTTCTTTCTTTTCTCTTTCTTTCCCTTTCATTCTTTCTTTTCTTTCTTTCTTTCGCTTTCATTCTTTCTTTCTTTCTTTCTTTCTTTCTTTCTTTCTTTCTTTCTTTCTTTCTTTCTTTCCTTCTTTCTTTTCTCTTTCTTTCCCTTTCTTTCTTTCTTTCTTTCTTTCTTTTCTTTCTTTCTTTCTTTCTTTCGTTCTTTCTTTCTTTCTTTCTTTCTTTCTTTTCTTTCTTTCTTTCTTTCTTTCTTTCTTTCTTTCTTTCTTTCTTTCTTTCTTTCTTTCTTTCTTTCTTTCTTTCTTTCTTTCTTACCATTACTTATCCATTCTCTCTCGTCCTTTCTTAAAGTTAAAGTTGAGGTAAAAGTCGAAAGTGTGTTTTGTTTTTTTTCTTTCTGACTGACTTGTTTTGTTTCTAGTCTTGTTGACGCCCCCTCTTCATTCTTTCTTGCTTTCTGTCCCTTCCAGCTCAATTCTCTTTCTTTCCCTTTACATTTCCCCCTTTCTTTATCCCTTTCCTATATTCTTCTTTTCAGCTCACTTTATCTTTTTATTCATCCTCTCTATCTATGTCCCCTCTCCTTCCGTTCTCTTTATTCGATATTTTTTTATTCCTCCTGCCTCTAAAAGATATTTCTATAACATAAAAATTTTCCTCTCTTTTATTATAATTTCTTCTTTGTTTTCTATCTTTTGTTCTGTCATCTTTTCTCTTTTATTCTCCCTTCCCCTGTCGTCATTCCATCCGTCTTGATTATTCTGCCTCCTTTTCTTTCTGTTTTATTCTTTCGGCTTCTTCTTCTTTCTTTCATTCGCTTTTCTATCTTTTATTCATTTTACGGCTTTTTCCCCCCTCTTCTTTTTTTTTCTTTTACCTTCTTTAAATCTATACTTCTACACATCCATGACATTGAAGACAATCCCTTCGCTCGAACCACACAAACACATTTCCTGTATTTACATCACTGCCGTCAGACTCCATTCTTCTTTCTGTCTATTTAATCATCTCTTTTCTTTGTTTTTTTTACAAATCCTCCCCTATGGTGTTAAATACGATCGCTTACATGTTTACAGTTCCTCTCTCTCCTCCTCTCTTTTTGCTATTATGGAGGACGAGATGCAAGAAAAGCATACAATATACAGGCTATTGATCCACGCCCATCACTGCAGAAAAAAGTCAGTTCAGGGGGTGGGTGGGTGGGGAACAGGGGGGGGGGGGGGACTGGACACAGCGATCGATAACCTACTCTATCAGCCGTTTCCATGGCAACCGGACGAGCAAGGACAGAGGGCTGCCATGCATTTTGCACCTGTCTATTTCATACACCTATTGTGATAATGAAAGTGTCAGGGAAACAAATGCGGGGGTGACGTCGGGCTCCAACCCAGCGTCAACTTCTTCTATTAAAGAAATTACAGAAAGGTTAATGGCCTGGTGAATAAGAGAGAGAGCAAGGGAAAAAAGGGAGCGAGGGCGGGGGTATCTGTGGGGGGAGTTTGGTGACCTCCTCCTCTCCCTCATGTGGGCTGAAGGACGCTCGTAGGGAAACTAGGTTGCGGCAAGTCGGGTACAAATCCGGGGCGCAAACGTGAGTTCGGAGAAAAACACAGCACAGATGACAGTTTGAAATCAGCGGCTGCTTCCTGACCGCAGCGATGGGGCCTCTTTTGTGGCTGACCCCAATTTGGAGGTTGAACAAGCGTGATCAATGTGAGGGCGATTATCTAGCTGCGAGGAACCGTGGGCGCAGGAGCGGGGAAAATACATGCACAAAACCCAGAAATACGGATCAAAAGCCAGCAGGCCGAGCCAGACTGACTGTCAGGAGAACTTGACACCCACACGGTCATTCAACCCACATCTGTCTGAGTGAGGCGGGCATTGAACTTCCAACCCCTCTTTGAACATGGAGGCTCCAGAGCCGTGGCGCTGAGCCGGGTCGGCCCTAAGTGAAGGGAATGGATATCATGATCCGGAGCCGTGTTGATCATTGGCCGTATTGATCACCAATCGAAGCTACTGCTGAAAACGCAGGGAGAGAGTGAGAGAGAGAGTGAGAGAGAGAGGGAGCGAGAGAGGGAGGAAGAGAGAGAGGGAGAGAGAGAAGAAGAGAAGTAGGGAGGGTTATCAGCTAAGCTGAAAAAAACCACCAACTAAAATACAGGTTTTGCCGTCACCATGTATAATACATTACTGTAAATGTTACTGTTACTATATATGAAATATGAAATATTTCCATTCCCACCTGATTTTTGGATCCGTTGCTCGGACATCATTAAATTACAGAAACACCATGAAACAAAACAATTAGTGAATTTGCTGAGTAACTCTTTTATAATTTCTTCATCTCATTTGCTGGAAATAGCACAAAGTCCGTGTTATTGTAAACAACACGGTTTTTGTGGTACAGGACCTGGAGGACTTTCCATTTGGACCAGCTGGAGAGACAATAGACCCAGAATTTGAACCCAGAGAGGAATCTTGCCTGCAAATCACCACTTCAGTCCACCAGGGGGAGCCATATGTACGTACGACACCATGACAGAAATCAATGTTTATATTAAAATCTAGGATTGTGCACACTAAAAAAAAAAAAGAAGCAAAAACTTTGGTTTATAAGCTTTTTGGGTTGGCCGGGTTTATATCATACACCGTACGGTCCAGGACTTTTGTCATTTGAAGATTCTTTAACAAGTTCTTTTACAGTGGATGGTTTGTGACTGCCGTCGGTGCCCTCGCTGTGGTTGCTGGCACTGCTTCAGAGGAGGAAGCGGCGGTTTCAGAAAGTGTTATGCGGCTTGTATGCATTTCTCAGAGGGTGCCGGTGGATTCTGGTCGCTTCTCACATCGATTTCATAAATGATGAGTCGCAAACAGTGGTGGAACCGCTCGAGTGACGGCGGAGGGAAACTGGAGCCCTGACGTTATGCGGCCAGCGGCGGGGACGCCACAGATGTCGTCCTGCGGTGGCAGAAGAGCCAATTTGTGTGCTTTGTTAGCGCTGACAGTGGGCCGTTGATGGGCACGTGGCTCTGCAGTGCTGCTGGGGGACCACTGGCCACTGCGCTGACCTTTGACACCTCATCTATGCAGCCGCAACCATTGTTAGGGTAGAGGGAGGAAGGAAGAGGAGGAAGAGTGAGAAATTACCCTTGGGTTCCTCGTGTTTGGATTCTCCCTCCCCCTACAGCCTCACCCCTCCTAACCTAACACCTCCATCCATCCATCCCTCATCCCATCCCTTACCCCTCTCTCTCTCTCCCCCTCTCTCTCTCTCTCTCTTTCTCTCTCCCCCCTGCACACTCCGCCTTACGCCGATCAATGACAGTTTCATGTGGCTTCTCTGGGCCTGCAGTGACGTGTGTCCTATTGATTTATCGACACTACTCCAGGCAAGCGAGCCCAGAAGCCCCCTCTCTCAGTGGGTAGCCGGGCTCAAAAGGCGAGCCTCCCCCTGTGCCGGGTGGGCCCGTGCCAAGTCATCCGACTGTACCAGCCTCTCTGGAAGCAGCAGCGCATTAGCTTCAAACCACAGCACAGTGTTTCTGTGTGGATGCCTGTCTGGGTCTGCATCCCTCCCTCTGCCCATTCAGCGGCTCCCCTGCCCTCCATGAGGCGTGAAACGGGGGCAATGAGTGAGACACCCTGGCACTGACAAAAACATTTACTGTCGCCTCTGATTTCCAGAGGCGACTACCCCACTTTTATGGTTAAAAGGGTCTTTTCTCTGGTCCGTGTCAATGTCATGCCTCCCTGGCCGTGGCTCATCTCATCTGCCCCCCCTTCCTGTCTTTTACAGGGGTGGGGGTGCGAGTCAGACAAGCCTTTGCTTTTAAACTCTGCACCCACCCCCCAGGCTTTCATGTGTCCAGTGAAAGGCCAGAGGATGCCGGCAAGGGAGGGGTAGAGGGCATCTGGTCACTCTCCGAGGCCTGGCTAGTCGTTCATGTGGGAGTCATAGAAGAACGAGGGGGGGGTGCATCCAACACCATTAGGATGGGACTGCTATGATGGCAGCTGGCTTTAAAAAGGAGGAGGAGGAGAAGGAGGAGGAGAAGAGGGGGGTCAGGGGATATGTAGAGATCAGTGACCTGGCCACAGTGTCCAGCTGGGGGGTCATTTCATGGCCCACCCCCGGCCACGTGCTAGAGTACCATCTGGGGATCTGACGGACCCACAACGGAGGAAGCATCATCTTCTTAGTTGCGGCGACAACAGCAGCAAAAAAAGTCAAGAAATCTGTCGGCCTAATGTGGAGCGAGGTGGGCGGGGCCTCTGCAGATGCCTGTTGTTGTTTGGCATCAAGTGTGGTGGGCATCTGCTGGTTTAATGCAATGCAGTGCAGCGATTGAGCCTCACAAGGGGTTTGATCCTGTGGAATAAATACAAATATATACAATCTGCCTTCGTGTGCATTTCTTTCGGGCCGTAGTCGATCTGTGTGTCCGAGCAGCTCCAAAACAAAAAAGCCCCCAGATTGAAACAAATCGATAGAAAATAAGAATAAAGAGGAGAAATAGTAATTTGAGCAGCTTAATTTGACATCTTCAGATCTACAGCTTGGTCCATTCAACAGTCACACCTCTAGAGAATATTCAAATTAAAACAGGAAGAACTCACATCGGCGAATTCTACAATAAAAATGTGTTTGGGAATCTCTGCTTGGTAAAAGACGGAAGTTGAGTCATGATTGACCGGGAAAATCAATTAATCAGTCCAGAGCATCATCTGATAATGTTCTCTTCATAATGTGAAGTCAGGTACTGATCATTTTTCAAGTATTTGAAAATATTTACTTTAATTTTAAAAAGATAAGACAGTATAAACAGTATAAACAGTTATCATTCTGTTATCAAAATATTTTCCCTTGTTTTTTCCGGCCCCTGGTTGGAATATGGTTGTCCACAAGGTGAAAGACTTATTTTCTTCTTTTTTTTTCAGAAAAACACCCCCTTAGTGAGTGAAATATGAACCCTTACAGTAAAATATGACAAGTAAAACTTTCACAAGATTTAAATTTGGGCTAAATCGAACCAATCATTAGTATATTATAACCAAAACAGTTTTTTTTTCGTATAAAAAGCTCCCTCCGGTGCGTAAAATAATAACTATAAAGTAAAATACATGTAATGACTGTTTGATTTTTTAAAAAGTTTTATTTTATTTTTTTTATTTTCCTTTTATTTTTTTATGTACCTTCAAAGTGACTTTGAGTATTTATGAAAAAATAAAATGTATTATTGTTATCATTATTATTAATAAATTAATATGATATATACGCGATAGATCTCCTCGCGTTGCTCCATCTGCACCAAATTTGGAAATCGAAGCAGAAGTTGAGTAATTATGACCAAAGAACGAGATAAAGCTCCACCTAGTGGCGCCTGTTTTGTATTGAAAAATGTTACTGAGCATGTTGATAATATGACGAGTCGCATCATGTATATGCTAAAGGGTAGGGAACCAAGGATGGAGCCCTGGGGGACACCACAGGTCAAACAGGCCACCAAGGCGGAGGCTAGATATCTTGGTGACGACATTAAAGGTTTAAAGGGTAAACTGCAAACATGTGCCTACGAAAAAAAACATGAAAAATAGCGTACTATTGCACATGATAATAATACTTTGAATTAAGAGTATAAATAATATTCTATACATGAATAAAACTTAGGTAAGTTAACATTTAAAGTAAATGTATCACCTGCCTGTAAATAAAAAAATGCATCTCCAGACCCTGAAATTGTCATTGCTATATTAATCAAAAGGTCAAAGTGCAAATACATTTGCAGTTGAAAACTGTTTTCGTGGAAACGACGTCTGACATTACAGAGTAATCTTGAAAAACTATTACAACTGCAATACTGGACAACCTGAAGGACGAGGAAGCACGCAACTTGAGTTGCAAACTCCATTTGCGTTATGTTGAAATATGTTGATATACTGCTGAAGATCTAGCAAACCAGTTTCAAACCGCTGCCCAACACTGGGAACCAAAGAGAAAAGTCTTGATAGATGAATAACAGTAAAACAATCCAAATTATTGGGTTGTAGCTTTTCCTTAAAAGCCCAAACTGCCTATAAAAACTGTTTAATAACTGCAGGAGTGTGCCTGAAGTGGATTCCCTGAAAGGTTAAAGGTGATTTTTAAATATAACTTCTCCTCTAAAGTGCAGAGGAGCACTCAGGAGCCCAGATGGACCTGAGCCGTTCAGTTTGATGGCTCTGTTCCGAGAACAGAATAGCACCGGTTTGTTGTCAGTGCTAACCCTTTCATCCGCCTCCCCTTTCGTTCTTCTTCCTCCTCCTCCTCCCCCCCTCCCCTCCTTTCATCATCCTCTCTTTCTCCCTAAGCCTTCTGTCTTAAACTGTTTAAGGTGATCGAATTTTGCCCATCCTCCCCAATGTGGTCAGAGGGGATCAAGGGTTGCTGACCCCCATCCTGATTGTAAAGGTTGCGGAATTGAACCTCATATAATAAATAGAGGTCCTGCTAAAGAGATCCGAGCCACGATATGTTCCTATGAGCTCAAAAAAAAATCTCCGTCTTTATTTTCGGGGATTCCGTAATCCCTTTGACATTTATCATTGTTCCGCTAATGAAAGTGATCTTTGCGTCCCGCGTCTGATAGATTTGTAATTAGATTCACATGGACCCATGTGGAAATGATCCAAGGAAGGACGGCAGAGATGGAGTTATTGCCCTCAGGAACTTCCCAATGTGTTGAGAGAAATTCATAAATGTGGTGGAGGGGAAGAGGCGCACCAGTGCAATCTTTTGGTCAGCACTTCTTCACGGCCGACGCCGTGCTAGAAAAGAAATACTCTTCAGAAATTTGATTAATTGCTGTCTCTCCGCCTCTCAATCCAAATATTGGTGGAAATGGAGGCGGGTTGACAGGACAGATGGATCAGCCCGGAGAGCAGCGAGCCCCTGGAAAGCTGAGGCATTTCTTATTCTGTAACAGGATAGCCACGTACGCCGAGGTGTGGAAAAGTGAGGACTGCATCGACTTCATTCGGCCATAACAAGGGAAAGGAAGGGGAGGAGGTGGAGGAGGAGGAGGAGTGTAAGGACAGGAGGGATGAGGGGGAATCAGCCAGCCAGGCAGGCAGGCAGCTCTCTAGGTTGGGCCGAGGCGTATCGATTGATTTCCCAATAGCCTCTGGTCCATGAGCGGCGAACCCTGGCCCCGGTTGCTAGGTGACCGCACCATCCAAGATGGAGAGTGGGGTGATGAAGGGTGACAGCAGCTCTGAGGGTCAGCAAGGCCACCGGTCATTCTGCAGCCCCTCTGGGACGCTCCGGACATGCAGATACCGCAATGAAACCGGACCTTGGCTCGCAGGAGGAGACGAGCCGAGAAAGACGATATTAGAGAGGAGAGCGTCACCCACCATCTTTGTTCCACTCCGCCATGATCTGAGAGCGCCATCCATACGTTTATGACAAACACTACAGCAGAGGCAAATTGGAATGCGGCCATTATCTCAGCTTTATGGAGATAATGTCGTGTTTCTGGTTCCACCGCGGAAAAATAGACGGCGTGAGAAGTATTTACGACCATCGTGTGACTTCAAAGGGGCCATTGACCGCATATGAAAATATTGATTTGAAAACAAAAGCTATTCAAATGGTCATGGGCCAAAACAGATTGCCTAAATTTGAGGATGTCTTTCACAGTAAAAGCACGCCGGACAGGAACGAAGCAATTTTAGGAAATCGTAAAAGAAGTAATTTAGTGTCGTGGTTCTTGTCAAAATAAATATGCGGAAAGGTTGTTAGGCCTCGGCTTGGAGTGAAATAGTCCATTTCTCATAGTAAAATTGAACCGGGTATGAAATAAAGTGCTTTATTTAGCCTATCCGATAAATGAGATATGTTGGACGTTGATAAAAAAAAAAGCCTGATTACAGTCAGGCATGTGGAAGTTTTCATGGCTTTTTTTTTTTTCTTTTATGAAAGCATGACTCACTGCATGACCTCCCCCTCGTAAAAAGACAAAACGATATTTTTGCTTATACTATCCTCGGCTTCCAAAGATGAGGCGCTGAGCGAATGCCTCGACAAAAGAAAAATACTGTAAACATGAACTGGCCATAATCTATATCACATATTCCACAGTGATACATGATGCCGTGGCGCTTTTCTACATATCGATTGTTCCTCTGTGCGGGTGAAAAATGATACGGAGGGTGAAAGAGAAGAAGAAGAAGAAGAAGCAGCAGAAGGAAGGGGAGGACGAGGTGGAGGAGGAAAAAAGAGGGGAGGGGGTGGGTATAAAGTGGGAGACAAATGTAAAAGGATCTACATCACACTGTAAGCTCGGCGCTGAGAGGGAAGTTACCAGAAGGCAAAAAGAGCACCACAGGAGGGGGTGGGGGGGCTTGTGTGTTCGGGGTTGAGGGTCACGGGGAGGAACCCATCCAGTCGGCCCTGAAAGGCCACCTTGCATCCTGTGTTCTTCCTGGATGAAGGATTTCCCTTCATCCAGTGCCATGCCTCTCATGTCCTCCTCCGAAAGGAGCCCGAGTGTTTTCATGTCTGTTGGAGTTCCATATCCCGAGGACGGAGGATGTGTCTCAGTCTGTATTTTTCCTCCATCTTATCTATTAATAATACGGTGGAGAAGGAGAGACGGCGTAGATAGAAGTGGATGTTTGCTTTGGTACAAGGCAACGTGTTTCGTTTTTTTTTGCAGCCCTAAGCTGTAAGTATTCAGCGCTTAAATATTCCCCTCCCCTGTGACTCCAAAGTATCTACTGCCCTGAAGGGCTGCACGGAACCTCCCTGGCCAAATACCCGTGTACCTTTAACTGGCTGGAAAGTGGCGACTTAAGTTTGTTTTGTTTTTTCAAACGGGTGGAATTAATGCTGGAGAAGGGAGTAGAACCAAGTCGCAAATATTTGGGGAAAAAACTGTCAAATCTTGACAAGTTGGCCCGGTTTGTGAAATCTCCTGCCAAAAAGACGTCTGAGTGTCGTTTGTGATTGCGATCCGGGATTTGAGAGGCAAATCGATTTCGACGGATGCTATGTCCTTCAGCGGTGGAGATATTCCGAAATTCTTTCCTCTTGCTCCCGCGATCTGGAGAAAGTTTTCCGCGGCTTTGTTTCTTATCGCTGAGAGTGTCTCATCTGCGGTTTCCTCATGCGTCGGTTTCTTAATTCCATCCTTCCTTAAGGCACGGAGAAGAAAGATGGTCTAACCCCGGTGCTGGCCTCTGGAAGTTCAGAATCAGTTTGTTTTGTAGACATTTGAATCATCTCGTCTTACATTTCGGATCTCTCCCAGCTGGCACAGGCGGTTGGTGCAACATCAGAACACGCTGGACTCTTAATGCCTAACAGACGCTAGATTTTTAGTGGGAGATGAAAATCGAGTTGAAGTCAAATCCCAACAACCTTCCAAAAGACGTTGAATTCTGGGAAGACTTGTTTTCCAGCAGCCACTTGCGGTTTTAGGGGTTGTCCCGGTGGATGCTGGGTAAGAGGTGGGGTACCCCTGTAGGCTGATATCCAGTCAGTGTTGGTTTTGGTTGTCATCACAATTTTTATTCCATGTCCATTGAAGTCCTGTGCCAGCAGGTTGTTAACTCTCAAATATATATTTTTAGCTTGTGATCCCAACTATAAGGATGTTCCACGTATGGGAACCAAATCAAAAAGTCCTTAATGACTCTTTTATTGGTTGTGGAACTAGTCGCGGTTAAACTAATCTAAACTCGAGTTTGATAGTCCATCCATCTAACCCATAATGCTCTGCTTCCTCCGCTTATATATTATGGTCAAGCTCTCACCTGAAGGATAAGCAAAAACTACAGATTTCCATGATCCAGTGAGAAAAAAGTCGTCCTGAGAGAAGAGACCTTCTGGTTTGTCTTCATGACTTCTTCAGTTGAGTCAGAATGAAAGTTCCTCCTACATCTTTCTCTGAACGTTGTATCGCCGTTATTTTTTCAAAACCGACTCTGTTTTGGTTTTTTCAATGTCATTTATTAACTAATTCCTGTCATCGGTGTCGCCTGAACACCGTCAAACGGGTAACTGGCAGGTCTTTACTGGATCTTTACCGGGATAGCACAGACTGGAGCGGACCTCAGGGCACCCCGACAAGGTTGTGTCACCAGGGTGTGAACCGTCCCACGTCATGGGCATCATGGGTCTGCCAAGATGTTGGCAACCCATCTGGCCTGGACCCATCTGAAGGAGCCTAATGTGGCGCGAGGGCTTGGAATATTGCGTTCTATATGGTTCACAAGCCTGAAAAATATAACACCAAATTAAAATTCTGTGGCGCATTGAAAGTGAGGGCCAGGAAACTGTGGCGTTGTTTCGTGGGTCGACTTGCGGGCGACGTTGAAGAGTTTCGACGATGATCAAGCAACTGAAATTTTACCATTGAAATGCTGCAGTCTAGCGATTTCACGGTACACCGGAACCACTATACGGGGCTCCCTACTGTATCGTGTTTTACTTCAATTATTCATATTTGGCTCTTTTAAAAAAATTCTGGGAGTTCAATCGGGTGGATCGATTGTACAATGCAGGGGATCGGTGACTTTTTGGTAATACACCCTTGCTGTCAGGGACATCGGAGTTTCATGCTGCTGTGGATCTGGGTAGGAGGGAAGTCCACAATATTCTTTCCCTTACTGTAAAATTGCAGTAAAGGCCATTCATCCATTTCTCAGGGACAAATACAGCGATATGGATTTTGATTTAAATCCCTCTTACAAACCTTACCTTTTGGACTCTTGGGTCTTGGACTTTCCATGTTTGACACTGAAATCAAAAAGTCTGTACGAAAACCAAACAAACAGTATCTGAAACGGTCACAAAAGAAACGAGCGTGATGAATGATTTGTTGTCTGTTTTTGGAAACAGATAAATGCAACTAAAATTGAGTTTTGGGGAGAAATCTCAATTCATCCTGTAATTTCCACCTCCACCTTTATATTTTCACCTGTGTCCGTTTGTCAGGTGGAATATGTTAAAAATCCATGGCCGGCACCAGTACTAAACTGTAACCCAAAACTACAGTTTTACCAGTATTACCTGTCAGAGTACTTCACATGTAATTTGAAGAGTTCAATCAGGGGAACTGCTTGTATAACGCAGAAAATTGGGGCCCAGTTACATTTACGTGGTTGGTTTCTACGAGTGTGTACAATTCTGGATCTGGAATCAGAATCAGAAATACTTTATCGATCCTCAGGGGGAAACTGGTTTGCACCAGATTCGCCTTGAGAACTATTAGAGTAAATGAAAAAACGATAAGCAAAAGGAAGGAATAATAAATAAATGCAAGAATGAGAATACAAGAAGTATTATTATGTAAGAATTTGTGAATAAAACTTCATACGGCTGTAGAACATACATTTGTGGAGCATTTGAGTCTCTCTTCCTTGGGCCGTAAGCCTGCAGCCACCTCCAGTGTAGCTGAGCGAGAGAGTGGATTCTGATGGGTTTTGATGAATTAGAGGTGACTGCCGGGCCTTGGCGGGGCAACAGTATGCTGCCCCTGCAGAGCGCCATTCTAGTTTACATTAGAACGCGCGATCAATGCTGCTGCTTCAGTCGCTGCTGAGTGTGGAGGCCAGTGGACGCCTCACATGCTTTTCAAATGTGTTGCTGTATTTTTTGCTCTAACAGATTAGACTTTCTTTTAATTAGCTTTCTAAATAAAGTAACTGAATGATCAGAGAGGGGACCCCCCCCCCCCCACCATCTGCATCCACGACAGTCCTGCAGCTGTGTATGTGGGTGAGTGTGTGTTTGTATGTGTGTGTGTTTAGCAGCAGAGAGCGAGGGGGAGGTGGATGGAGATGGTATCAATCGCCAAGCCGGGCCATTGAATGTATTGATTAGTTACCTTTCTTATTAACATGCTGATTAAAGAGAGAAGGGAGAGGGAGAGAGAGGGAGTGAACGAGGGGCGGACGAGGCTCCAAACACACTCCTCACCTCGCCTCGCCTTGGACGGACGGACGGAGAGGAGGCAGCAACAGCAGCAGAGAGGATGCAGAGAGGATGCAGAGTGGATTTAACAGCCGGGCGCGGAAAGGAAAATCAGGGAATAATTGGGAAGAGGAGGAGGAGAGAGAGAGAGAGAGAGAGAAGCCGAATGCAAGAGGAGGAGGATGAAGAGGTGGTGGAGGTGGAGGAGGAGGGGAGGGGGATTGATGCTGAGGGAGAGCAGAGGGAGGGGTCGGCTGACTGGAAAACCAAGAGGAGAAGGAAAAAGAGAGAAACCCCCGCTGCCTTTGATTGCCACCGATTTGCACTGGCTGGAGAGACTGACACACACTTTTGGGCTGTGAGACGTTTACCATCACACACACACACACACACGCTTACACACACACACGTACACGCTTACTCACACAAACACACACACATGCCGTAAAGCTGACAGGCCAAGGCGAAAGCATGCATTATGGTGGCAGAAAATAGCCCCAGTGTTCGCCTGATCAATATTTAGGCTTTTTAGGAGTGTACTTCTATCAGCGGCTGCGTTAAGCAGCGTGCGGTGAGGGATTTCTCAAGATGCACGCCAAGGTTTTCCGAGAAAGGCGTTTTCTTATTCATTCCAGGAAGGTGTGGAGGGGCTGGAACGGGGCGGGAGCAGAGGGTGCAGGACTATGCAGACGTGTGTAGGTGTGTGTTTGTGTTTGGAGTGGGTGTGTCCTGTTTGTTAGGCGTGCTTAGACGGACATGTGCTGCAGGTAGCCCAGAACAGGAAGCTGTGTGATTTAGCTGATGTGTTTGTGGTCACGAAGGCGGGCGGTGACGCCAGGTCTGGGCGTGAATCGGCGCCACAGAGGTCTTTTCTTCAGGATTGAGGAAGTTTTAATGTCTTTATTGTGCAATTCTTTGAGCTGAGAGGCTTCGTGATTATCATAAGAGATCAATACAATTAAGCAACAACTGCTAAATATTTAGCCATAATGAGTATGTAGTATAATATTTAGTAGAATTATTATTGTTATTATTATTATTTAAGCATTAGGAGTATGGACAGGATTGTAAATGTACATAAAAAGGGGGACATATTCACGGTTTCTCTCGTTCAATTGTCTGAAATGTGTCACTTTTTATAGGTTTAAACTGGGAAAACAACAATATAAATGGATTCTAAGTCCCTTATTTCCTTATTTAAATGCCTAAAAGCTGCTTTTAGTATATACTTTCCTATTTACCTCCACCCAGATGGGTAAGGTTTCACTCAGGTCTGTTTATTTGTGTGTTTTTCAGCATTTTCAAGACAAGGTATTTCCATAAACTTTGGTTTGAGGACTGGTCTTTTTGGGGGCATTCTGAAGGGGTCCTCAAGCAATGGGGAAGATTTAAGGGGATGGTATCTGTGACAGTTTGCATTTTTAAGGCCACCTCAACCACGTTACATTTGGTTGAGGATGGGTCTTGGGCCACGTTAAATTCTTGGCCCGGATCTGGATAAAGGCGCGAGTTTTTCATCCTTTTTTTTACTTCGTTGGGAGTAAAGAATGGTTCTTGATGGAAAGATAAATAAATCAGACATTTTTAAGGGGTCCCCCAGAAATGGACAAGATTTTAGGGGTTGGTATATATGACAGTTTGCATTTTTATGCCACCCCAAACTCGTTACATTCGGGTTTGGATCCTGATTAAAGAAGGATCCTGGATTTTTTCTTTATCATTGTGAGATGGATTAGGTTTTGGGATAAGTTTCTCAGGGAGTACTGAATGGATCTTGATGAGGACTTGTCGCTAAGTGTTTGCTCAAGGAGGAATTTGTTGGGTCCCTGTAGATAATTATATAAAGAGTTTGGTGAAGACCCTCTCTTTCTGGAAAACAGTGTGAGACAACTGTTGTTGTGAATTGGTGCTATATAAATAAAGATTGATTGATTGATTGATTGATTGATTGATTGATTGATTGATTGATTGATTGATTGATTGATTGATTGATTGATTGATTGATTGATTGATTGATTGATTGATTGATTGATTGATTCATGACAGTAAATCAGGTTTATGAACTTGCTACCCCTACCCCACCTATGACCAAAGGTCAGTTGGGGGTAGGCTCCAGCCCCCACCATGACCCTTAATAAGGAGTTTTATAATATAGATTAGTCATTTACTGTGGATTCAAATAGAAATCTGGTTCCTGCACCAGGCCCAGTTATAGTTTGGTTTCGGGTCGATATTTCGCCATATTTTTATATATATATATTTATATATATATATATATATATATATATATATATATATATATATATATATATATATATATATATATATATATTTTCTGATCTTTTAGATATTTCTCCAGATTAATGCAAGGATTTAAAAAAAAAAATTGGGTATTCTTAAGCCTGAACTGGAATTCTTTCCAGGTTCCATACCACGCCTCTTGCTCAGTGGGATAGGCTCCAGCCCCCGGCCACGCCCCTACCAGGAGCAGAGAATGGATGGAACATGTGAGGGTTTGGTTTCTCTGGCATTTGGGTTGTATTTAATTTTGGACCCAAATAGTCTGGATCCACCAGCAGACCTCATTTTATCTTAGGCTCTGACAGGATATTTTTTTACTCTCAATGTGATAGGTTCCAGTCCCTAGCCATGACCCTGGAAGGATTTTAAGTAGATTACAGAAAATGGATAGAATTTGGTATCGATGACAAATAGTTTGCAATTTAGTGTGGACCCGAGTAGAGATATGGATCCGCCGCCAGTACCTTTGAAGTTTGGTTTGGGATCTGGTAATAGGGTCTGATCCTGGATCATATGATTCTTTAAAATAGTTTTGATATGATGGTTTTCAACATTTCCTGTCTTTTCTCATGGGAACATTCATGGATCCAGATTGAAAGAAAAAAGAAATTCAGGCATTTTTAAGTCGCGAACCAGGATGTAACTTGTGCCTCGCTCAAATGGATAGACTCCAACCCCCAACACGACCCTGCAAGGAATAATATATAGATAGATAGACAGATAGATAGATAGATAGATAGATAGATAGATAGATAGATAGATAGATAGATAGATAGATAGATAGATAGATAGATAGATAGATAGATAGATAGATAGATAGATAGATAGATAGATAGATAGATAGATAGATAGATAGATAGATAGATAGATAGATAAACTCTAATACAGAGTCACACAGTACTTAGAGTGTTACAGCAATGTTGCTGATTCAGCAAGTACGTTATTTTAGTAAGTTATTTCTAGCAGTCTGAGGTAAAACTTTTTAGAAGAATAGAGTGAGTGGAGTTCTTCCATTTATCTGGTTTTGTTTTGGGATAAAGGGTTGGTTTCTTTTCATTTTCTATAAGACTGTAATATTTTGTGAGATTTCTTTAAAGATTTCTTTTTTTAAATCTATGTCAGTAATGCATGGATCCTGATGAAAGACAAACTCAGCCATATTTAACCTTACCAGGCTGAACCCTGCCTCTCGCCTCATGGGATAGGCTCCAGCCCATCAAAATAACAAGGAATCTTTAAGGGGGTTGGGATCTATGAGAATACAATCATGGCCCTTTAATATTAGTTATAAATTATTTTTTTAACATTTTAAGTTTGGGGGAAATTTTGCACTTTTTTTATTTTACTTCTAGCAGGGAATGATGTGGATTATGGTGAAAAACACAAGAACTATATGTTTGAGAATGTCTGCATTGTGTTTCTGATCCAAAATGAGGTTCCACCTGATTTAAGTGATTAAATCAAAGTTAGAGTTTGAGTTCAGATAAGGTTTGATTGAGTCTGACTGTCTGGAGGAGTTGTTTACTCTCCTGAGTGAGATTCTACTCCTGTTTATACATCTGCTCTATTTTAATGTAACCTCTCATTTAAATTGAATCACGACATTTTGCACTCTTATAATAGAAAACAAGAAAAAAAAAGTCACCCAAATTCTACTATTTATATGAAAAAATTGTGCTTTTCATTTATTCCTATTTATTTATTGGATTGTTTACTCCCTAATGTACACTTTCTCTTACTTTAAGATGATAATCCGTCCAAAAGAGATGTGATGCTCAGATTATAGATTTCCTGTTCTATAAATCCTCCAGGAGTCAAAGAGAGGCCAGTTATGTAAATTATAATTACTTATATATTCTCAATGAAATTAGCTGCACGCTGATCTTATTTCATTAACACCAGACTTAGAGGAGAACATTGATTAATAGTAAGGAATGCAATAATGATAGGAGTTATAGAAATTATCATAGAGTGAAACTACAATCAAATGCAGAATTTAACGCACATTTAATTCCCCAAATCTTAAATATGGCTTGAGGAAAATGCAAAAAAGATGTTTCTGCTGCAGACAATATGAATTTCTCTCATTTAAATCTCCAAAACTCCTCAACTTGGAGCACAAACATGCGCGTGCCCGACTTTCTCTCTGCACTTCAGACACAGCTAATGATTTCACTTTTTTTTTTAAAACTTGTAATGACTCGAAGCAAAAGTGAGGAGAAACTCAAGACAAGCAGTGCTACAACTTATCGACCTCTGCTCCCCCCCCCCCTCCTTGAGTGCGTGCATGAATTAGAATCCTCTCCCTCCCCGCGCGGCCACAACATAATTTCATTTGCATAAAGAATGCGGAGCAAATTACACGCGGAGAAATTTACATTTTATATGAAAAATAGTTGCAGGGCACACAGTAGGCTGCTTAAAATGCGTGGATCGATAGTGGCTGGCGCGCGCATACACACACACACACACACATATATAGAAATTTGTAAATGGAGAATGGAATGCTTTTATTTTTATGAAAGAAGCAACAAATCAGCCTGCAGGAATATATATTTTTATGATAATCCAAAAATGATGTGAGGGTTAAGAATGAGATCTGGGGATTCTTGCAAGTGGAACAATTTTTTTGTACTGCGCATTATTTGGCGCAGGAGGCGATTCCAGTGCATTAAAGCAGTGAATTTGCATTAAAGCAGATGTGATCGATAATAACATTATTCACGCTGCGAAGTCAAGCTGCACAGCATGACGTTTCTGCTCATTATTGCAGCCAAACCGCAAAATAATAGAAGGGAGGAAGGAAATCTGGAAGTATCCAGCAGCAGATTTACGATTTGATGCATTTAGATGCGTGATTGTATTTACGTTGATCCCCCCCCCCCAAATCTTTTTTTCCTTTTTATCAAATAGGTGTGCGGTGAATGGGTGTAAGAGAAAAAAGGTGGAAATATTCTCTGCATTCATGTTGCTATCCTTTAATATCTGAATTAGGCGTGTGTGGCTGCAGGAGGCCACGCGCGCGCTCCTCATGCAGATCGTCTGCAGGCCTGCATGCGCGTGAAGCCCACCATGACTTTTTTTCATTTTAAAGGGTAAAATCCACGTTTGCTCATTATGATTTTTAAAGTTGCATAACAGGATGAGCGCAGACTGATCCTCACATCTATTTCATCATATCCTTCCTTTCCCTACAGATCAAGGCTAATTTTAAAATCTTTATTATTACTTCACTATTATTTTTATTATTTTCTCATTTAGCATCCAATCGGGGTCGAATTAATTCACTTATCGATTATTCACCCTGTGATATAACGCCCAAAGTCTCGTGGTAATAAGTGATTTTATCGATTGGTTTGAGGTGGGAGAGGAATAAAAAGGAAAAAAAAGGAAATGAAGAACAGAAGGGAAGCCGATTCTCTCACACTGTAAATATATGTATTTATTATGTATTTTCCCAATTTATTTTCATTATTCCTTTAATATATAACGAAATAAAACATATAGACTATTTTAAAATAAAATATTGCAGCATTATTTTTCAGTATCATTAATAAATCCACTGTTCAATAGCAGGCCTGTAATTTTATTGACTGTTAGTGGTATTGTATGAATTTTGATTACAAATGCTGAGTCAGTCAATTTTAGACTTAATAATAAATAAATAATAATTTGTCCTAAAAGATTTAGAAAATAAATCCTATTCCAGACTAATAGTTCATGTTTCTAGATGGATATTTTAACAGGAATCCTGAAGATGACAATTGGTTTGAGGTTAAATGTGGTATAATCCCTCAAATGGTAACATTTATGGTCAATATTTTACATTATCTCCTATTAAATAAATAAATAAACAAACAATAAATTGACTTTGGCTGCATAGTTGCAGCTGTACAAATATAGAGATATTTTGTCAATTAAAGGTATGAATCCTGAAAGATTTCATTTTGTGCTGTAAAACTTCATTTAAAATTGTTAAAAGCCAACGTGCAGCAGGAAAAATCACCTTTATACAATATCAATACAGATAAATGCTTCATACTTTAATTTCAGTGCTGAATAAAGTTGTTATTGGAGTAAAAAGGTGAATATGATGAATAAAACAATCATATTCCTCGTGCTGTGGAGACAAGATGGGTATTTGTACTTATATTTATTATTATTAATTTGTTAGGATACACTAGTGCTGACGTGTGGGTGTTTAATTAATAACATGAAATGATGTGTTAATTGCTTTTCAAAATAAGAGCTTGAAACTGTGCACGATTTTTTTTTAAATGACAATAAATTACGTCTTTAACTTACTCGTGTTATGTGTTTTAGTGTGTTTTGCTTTTGTCTATGTGTTTGTGTGCTTGTTTAATTAATAAACATAATAATGTGTGCATTGCTTTTCAAAATAAGAGCACGAAATTGTGCAAGAAGGATTTTATATGACAATAAATCTCGTGTTTACCTTACTCGTATTGTGTGTTAAAGTGTGCTGTACTGTGTGTGTATGTGTTTGTTTGTGTGTTTAATTAATAAAAATAATAATGTTCTCATTGCTTGTCAAAATAAAAGCTGGAAATTGTGAAGGAATCTTCTATTGACAATAAATCACGTGTTAATCTGATTTGTGTTTTGTGTTTTGTGTAATGCACGTGTGCGTATGTGTGTGTTTACTAACTACACGCACACACATATTAATCAATGCATGGAAAATCAAGATTTGAAGAAACAAACGAACCATTTGGAGACTGAAAACTGCGTCAGTCTTTGGTAACAACCTGATATTTCTTAATTTTATGGATCTTGAAAAATAATTAGAGCTATATTTAAAAACGTGGTACAGCTTTATTTCCCTCCTATCCATCTTAAATATGGGGGACTACTTGCTTCTCATCCTGCAGATTCTCCCACTGCATAAAAACAGTAATTTATATTTTTTTGCTGCTGCAAACACAGGAGTCAATATCTCATCCAAAGCTACAAACTGGGCGCGTGCGCTCCATCTATTATCATTTACCAATAAGTGATCACATTTGCTCGGTGATTAAACCACGGATTTGAGGGGCGTAAACCCCCATAAAGTAAAGGATGGATGCTTCTTCTCTACCTCCTTGCTCCTGCGGGCCTCTGGGGCCGAAACACCTTTACTTCATATCTTTCATTTTTATTCAAACTCTCTCCCTTCCATTTATCCTCCAGCATTTGAATGGTCATCCTGCGATATCCCCTGACCTTTGGCCTCATCCAGCTTGTAATATAAGCGGCTGCAGGATTTGATGCAACTCCCCCAGGATGCACGCAGCCATCGGTTAAAATCTAAACACGCTCGATATTGGCTCCAGATTAAAAGCTTATTCTATACCGACCACATTTAAAGTCACTTTGGACGAGAGCTTCGGCTAAATGGCTCAAATGTGAAGCTTTCCGGGGTATATTTATATCCTGAGTTGGTTTAATTGCGGCTTGGAAGCTCCCCATAGTGAGAGCTAAATGTAAATGTTGGCGGACGTGGGGACTCAAAATGGAAAGAGGCGCACTTGTGCGCCAATTTCGACCTTTCGTGGTCAAACGTATCAGTTAAAGATTAAATGGGGACGAATTTCGGCACATTACGTATCATTTCCAAGTGGTGATGGTTCTGTGGCCCACGAACCCAGACCTTGGGTCCCACAGTTTCATTCAGACCCACAGCCTTTTCCAGCCACATGAGCTGAACTTCCACCCCCAGACCTCCAAAGAGGACCTTTTATTTTTGTCTGTAGCCGTTGACCATTTTTACCTCGAGGTAGTCATCACATGCGCGCATCCGAATCCGTGCTGTATGGGCCGCGCGCCGGGCGGATCGATAGGGCAGCATCTGCTCCTGGAAGCCTGCGGTCCCACCCTGCGCACAGCTCCACTGTTTCCAAACTGCTCATCTCTGAAAATTAAACTGACAGACAGATATGATTAGTATGCTCTCCCTGCTCCCCTCTCGCCGTCTTCCAGGCGCATGAACGCGCGCGCGCAGGCCTCACGGTGGACCATTCTTTGCGCATAAATGGAAACCAATGTAGCACATGCGCGCTCCCGCGCGTAAAAGTCACTGATGGCGCTTCCAGCCTGTCAGGCCTGGAGTGTGTCTGCTTGGTGTTGCAGCAGCAGGTCGAGGGTCTCCGGGAAGGTCGCATTGATCTCTCCGAGAGACTGAATGAGGTGCGAGCTGAGTGCTGATTAAGAGCTCGAGCGTCAATTGACAGCGTTTATTCCTTTAAACCAAGAGGAGTCGAAACAAGTGCGTGCATGCAAAAAGCTTCTGGGGGGCAGAAAAGGAAACAATAATTACCTTAAAAGGGCGCAAACATTCCCTAAAGTCAATATATATGCATAATGGAATATTTACCCCTAATCTAATAATTTCATGGCCTCCTAATCCACTTCTGTGCTGACGTCATCGATTTTAAGAGAAAGTTAAAATTCAACTCATAATAACAGGAAATTTTGTGTTTTTATCATCTTTATTTCATTTCATTTTCATGTCACAGATTATTTTTCCCATCCAGTCAGGCACAACAAAGGCTAGAACCTTCTGGAGGACCTAGTAGAAAAGAAATGCGTAAAAATGGCGCAAAGCCTCGTTATAGTTACTATATTTGCATAATTGAATCCTCTAATGGCCTCTTTATCCATTCCTGCACTCCTGTTGGGGGCTTTAAATGGAAAGAAAAGTTCAATTCTGCTTATATTAAAAGGAAAATTAGTGCTTTATCATCTTAATCTCATTCCATCACCATGCCACAGATATTTTTATTTTTTTTTACATTTAATCAGTCGTAACAATCCAAGAGGAGTAACTATAATTGCATATTGGCAAAAAAACAAACATCTGGAGGACTGACAAAAATAATAACCGTGAAAAGACCCCCGACCAGAGTCAACACTTATGCATACAGGAATATTTACCCCTGATTTAATCACCTCATGGCCTCCTGATCCACTCCTGCAATGATGTCAGGGATCTCAGGTCAAAGGAAAAGTTCAACTCTACCTCTAAAAAAAGGAAATTGATTGTTTTTTATCAGCTTTATCTTATCCCATCCCACGTCACACACATCAGGCACAACAAACGCAGATGAGTTACTAGAAGTGCATGCATACAAAAACCTTCTGGGTTTTTTTGTATGACTGGGGGGTTTTGTATAGACTAAAAAAAAAAGAAAAGCGTAAAAATGGCGCCAACACCCCTTGAAGCAATATATTTGCAAATTGTAATATTTATTCCCTAATTTAATAATTGTATGTCCTCTTAATCCACCCCTGCTGCGCTAATAATGAAGATTTTAAATAAAGGGAAATGTTAAATTTGAAGGAAAATGTTTTGTTTTTTTCCAGCTTTTTATTTCCCTCCATCTCCAAATCACAGATCCATTTTTTTCTTCACAGCCATCAGGAGCGACAAACAGCCGAGCGCAGCAGAAGCACCAGGATGAGCGCGCATGATTCATAATTCGTGCATGCACTCCCGGTTGAAGAAGAAGGCTTAACCTGTGGGGTTATGAGAAAAAAAAAAAAAGGGAGCATCTCCACCTCCTTCATCCGCACCTCCCCCGCCGCTGTCGCCCCCTCCCTCCCTCCCCCCCTCCCTCCCTCCCCCTTGGAGAGAAAGGGTTAATTGGAGTAGGAATTTCATCGCACATCTGTCAGATTTTTAAGGCCGTGACGCACCGAGAGAGGGGAGGGGATGGGGAGGAGGAGGAGGGAGGAGGGAGGAGGAGAAAGAGTTGGTGGTGAGATCGATGAAGTGGCAGGCAGAGGGGAGGGAGGGAGGAGGAAAATCTCACGAGATAATGAAAGAAAAAGAGGAGAGCTGCTAGTGTGGAGCGAAAAAAGCCAGACTTTTTTTTTGTAGCTTTGGAGCGGAAAACAAAGACCGGGAGCGGAGAGCGCGCAAGAGAGAGAGATTGAGCGTTAACCGCAGATGGTTCTTGCTCTCTGGCTTTGGTGAATGTAGCACCCCGGGGCGCAGCAAGCAAGCAGCAGCAGCGGACCAATTGTATGTGAATCTGCAAGGCGACACAATCGGGAGAGATGCTCAGGACGCACAACAGCCGCGGACGCGCTCTGAGAAGTGGATCATAAAGGTAGGATTGGTCAAATGCGCACATGTCGGATCTTCATCCATCTCAATCGCCATCATGTTTTTTGTTTTAATGCATCCATCGGATTCCCAAGAAATGTGGATCAAAAAAGGCAAATCGCACCTTTTAATAGTGAGCACTTTGCACGCGCGCTGCTCCTGTTGTTAGAACTTTGCATAAGATCGGGAATATAAAAAAAAAAAATCTATGCAAAGATGCAACCGAAGTGGTTAAAACGCAGATTTTTATTTTTTTTTTTTGTGATTTTTCCCCGGAAATATTGCGCTGGGATTTTTGCAAGCGAAATGACGGAAATGATCCTATTGTTGGTATATTAGTGCGTCGAAATGTGCTCAATGCTGGAATTATTCGCCTTTTCTGTGTTGTGTCTGAAAGTTGAAATCCTGCGTCTGTCTTGTCTCACGCAGGCACAATAGCGAGGCTCCAGCGCCACAGAGAAACACGGAGCTGCTGCACAAGTGAGCAGAAACAGAAAAAAGAAAGGAAAAAAAGAAATTCCCAGCCGAAGCTCCCGATGCTGCTGCAAACTTGTTTTTCTGGGAGTTTGAAGTCACTACTTAATGTTATCAGATAATTAATTAGACACCCCATAAGCCCGGAAATCAATTAATTCACTAATCAATAAATCCATAGTCTGCTGTAACAAGAGAGCCTCCAGACTGCTAGCCTAGCTGCTCAACAACAACAACAACAAGACCGGAGGAACGATTCCAAAGCCAGAAATCCACATTTATTGGTTGGGATTGAAGATGGATGGAGGTCTAGAGGAGATGTCCCTCCACAGCCACCCGGACCTGGCCCACAGTCAGGACGGCCGGGCCATGCTCCACTCACGGGACCTCTCAGCTGCTTTCCCCAGACCTTCCCTCGGGGGTCACTCCATGTCTCTGGAGCCGGAGCCCCGTCCTCCGGGCTTCGACCACTCCATGTCGGCGCTGGGCTACAGCGGCGACTCCCCATCCAGCTCTGGCAGCACCTACACCACCCTGACGCCCCTGCAGCCCTTTGACGACAAGTTCCACCACCACCACCACCATCACCACCCCTGCCTCCCGGTCAGCAATGTCATCGGCAGTTTCACCCTCATGCGTGAGGACCGGGCTCACCTGAGCACCAACTTCTACAACCCTTACGGCAAAGATCTAGCCATGACCCAGGGCCTGTCGCCCCCCACATCCGGGTCGGGCCTGGGCTCCTCCATGCACGGCTACGGCAGCTTGGGCAACAGTCCAAACGGGAACGGCGGCCAGATGCTCCACGGCGGCTACGACGTCCACGGAGGGAGCATCTTCTGTCGGACATCGGACTTCGGGCGCGAGATGTCACCCCCAGGCCTTGGAGGCGGAGATGTGTCAGTGGGGCATCAGCTGAACAAAATGGAGGCCCACCAGCACGGCCCCAGCCACCACCCTCACATCTACAGCCAGCACTACCAGCCCCACCACCACCCGGGCCAGCAGGCCTCCAAGATGGGCGAGCACCTGCACTCCTCATCGTCCGCCTCGTCCTCACCCGGCGAGAGCAAGCTCCCGGGCGGCGGGGGCGGGGAGGAGATCAACACCAGGGATGTGGCCCAGAGGATCATCACCGAGCTGAAGAGGTACAGCATCCCTCAGGCCATCTTCGCAGAGAGGGTTCTGTGTAGGTCACAGGGTACCCTGTCCGACCTCCTGAGAAACCCCAAGCCCTGGGGCAAGCTCAAGTCGGGCCGCGAGACCTTTAAGAGGATGTCCCGCTGGCTGCAGGAACCCGAGTTTCAAAGAATGGCCTCGCTCCGGCTGGAGGGTAAGATCTGACTTTGCTCTCTCTCTCTCTTTCTCTACCTGCTTCACACACTCTCTCCTCTCCTCCTCCCCAAACGCCTTCCTTCTCCATGTCTTCCAAACAAATTCCTGCTCTCAGCCATCAGTATGCAGCTCAGGTTGAGACACGAGGAAAAGCATCGTGCTGACGTTCCTGCTCTTCCCGCCGCTCCGAGCGGAGAACCATCTTTTGTCTCAACAGCCAGAAATTTGTTGCAGCACATTGAGGACAGTTTGAGCGAAGACGGCGCCGTATGGGCCGTTCCTTTGTTTACTTTGCTCCTATTGATCCGTACAGTAGCGACTATGAAAAAAAAACTAAAAAAAAAAGCCACAGATGTTGCCGTCCTCTTAAACGAACATCGGTGCCAGTGGCAACAGCAGCAGCAGCGGCGGTTGGCGATTTGATCGCTTCGGAGACCACAAAATAATTTGTGCAGATGTGCCGTTGTGGAGCAATTGATTAATCCAAGCAGTGATTTATATCCGCTCGGCGCGCGGCCGAAGTCCACTTGGCGAGGTAGCTGATGCAAATTGTACTTGAGCTCTTGCCAGACGTCTTTTATCAACGTCGTCACGGAGGCAATTACAGCGGGGCTAAATACGCCAGGCAGGTTTTTTTGGGGAGGGTGGGGGTCCGGGGGAGGTGGGGGATTCTTCAGGTGGAATAAACATTTATTTTATAAAAATGTAGCATGTTTAACGTTAGCGAGTTCCGGTAATTTGGCGGCATTTTTTTTAGCCCCTATTCGTTTCAAGGAGAATTTGTGATTTTTTTCCTGCTTTCTGAACAATTATTTGCACAAAAAAAAAAAAAGACACAGATTCTTGTAAATTCTTGTTATTTAATCTGCTGCATGAGATTTGATATTCTTCAGGGACATGCGCTGGAGAGGCGACAGCACGCTGTAGAGTGCCGCGTTACAGTTCCCCCCCCCCCGCTCCGCCCCCTTCCCCTCCCACGGGGACCGAGAGCCCATCTGATACAGGGACATCGAAGTGAACACAGTAATATGAGCCAAGCTCAGGCGAGTGTTTTGCTCGCGGCGGGGGCCCTGCAAGCGCTACGTGAGTGAGAGGCTGCCCGGTTGATCACCGCTCTTCGCTCTCTGTCAGCACCTCCGCTGATTACGCCCCAACAACACAATAGGGTTTGTAGGTAATGATCGTGCACTCTTGCAATCCCCTCACAATTATTGATCTCTGATTGTCGGCCGGCAAGGGCACATGGGCACATCCTCCACTCAGCAGAAAAGGCAGCAGAGGCGTTTGCGTGTCTCCGGCCAACCGACGGGCTTTGCTCTAACGGAGGCGGAGGAGGCGACGGCTGATGGGTACGACCCTGTTGCGACGGCGGCAACGGCAGGCGAAAATGCTCTGCATGCAAAACGCCTCTCTCGTGCTCCCTCTTTTTGCCCTTCTTATCACCGATCGCTCCTGATTTCCAGCCTCCTCCGTCTCTCTCAAACAAATGTTTCAACGAGTCGCTCCTCCAAGACGGAGCAGCCGATCAATTGAACTCATCAAAAATTTAAAGTACCCACCGGAGGAGTGGGCTCATGTTTGGCTGCGTTCCCCTCTCGGCCCTCGAAAAAACCTCTGAAATTGCAAATTTACGTCTTGGCAAAGCCACCGTTTGGACAGCTCGGCACTTTTCTGCATAACCTACTTTCCGAAGGGGGTTGTTGTCCCCCCCCACCTTTGCCAACCCCCTTTTGTTTAATTACAAGCCTCTATTGATTTCCATGGGAAAGAACAGCACGCCTTGACCACACACACACACACACACACCCACACACACACACACACACACACACGCACACACACACACGCACACACACACACGCACTCACACACACACACACACACACACACACACACACACACACACATCTCAGTCGAATCGCTCAAATCGAACCTGGAATTAGCCTGGCCTCCTCTCGCTGAGTCTGAAGGCAGCTCAAGAGCTTCACGCATCAAGTTTTGAGATGACCCCCCCCCTAAATGCGGGCTTAAATACCCAGAAGGCCCTTCAGTGTCACTGTTATTTCCATAACCTCTACATTGAGGTTCTGCGGCGCCGTCTGCTCGCTGATTACGGAATGCAGTTGCTGCCATTTTGTCTTTTTCAAATAAGTACGTTTTGCTAAACACGGAGGAGGTGATCCCTTGGATTTATCCGCATTATCTTGTTGTGTGTAACTGTTGTGCGTCTGCATGTGTGTGTTAGTGTGTGTACTCTGTGGATTACTGTGCTGTATATGAGATGCATCTCCAGGCTGTGGAGGACGCAATCAGGACTTAGTCGAAGAAGAAGGCAGGATAAAGACGACCATGCTCCGACACTTAAAGTCAAGGAGAGGAGAGGAGGGAGGGGGGCGGGGGTGGGGGGCATCAGAGACTATAACTTTAAAGATGATGGCCGAAGCCCTTGACTAAAGGTCTAAATGAATAAGAAAGGGCAACGCGGTATACGTGTCGGCTCCAGCGCCTGCACCACCCCCACAGTAATGAAAGCCACAAAGGCTCGACTGCCCATCCGATGCGTACAGTTCACATTCGACTGGCGAAAAGCGCAAAAGGTCAACGCCGATTCTATTTGCATATCTGGAATTGTAAACAGGCCGGCGTGGCCTCGGCTAACAAACAGGCTTGTTTTCTTTTTGTAATTCGCCGCTCACGCCGGCGCTGAAGGGGTTAACCAGCCTCTGTGGGTCGAGGAGTCTGAGCTGCACAGATTTAATCAATAATTTCTATCAGCCCCTGGCCCAAGAAATCAGCAGGGGGGGGGGCTGCATCGGGTGGGGGGGTGCTCTGGCTGGGAGGGGTTGGGGCGGGGGGTAGGTTGAGACGCCGGGGGGTAGGGAAAGGGCTTTCGATCACGTTTCAGCAACACGAGACAGGGGCATACATCATGATTAGGGGCTGTTCCCACGATCATAAGAAGCCTATAGGGGAATATTTATGTCCGAGGGAGTCGCCCCAGCGCCGCCGATTTATAGCATGGTAATTGTGAGCCTTTTACACGTGATTACAGCATACGGAAGCATTTACTTAATGGTCGGCGTATGAGAGGGAGAGAGCCAGAGCCGGGGAAGGGGATGGAGGCGAGGAGGAGGCGCGGCAGGACACCCTGACTCCTCCAACAAGCCATAAATCCACACTACAAGCGAGCGGGCCGGCGCTATCATGTCACTCCTTTCATTAGTACATGAGCTGAGAGTGCACCGCTGGAGCCCCCGCCGCTGTAGCGCAGCCGCCCCCCGACGCCAGCCCCAACAGCCCGAAATATTGATGCCGTCTGAAAAATGTAGCAATTTTTGAGAATTATTTCTCTTGTAGTGGCGTTGAGACGCCGCCGACATCTCGCACTGTAATGAGCCGGCCGCTCGATACCTCTCAGAAATGCAAACGAGCCGTGGGCAGCTAATAGCTAACGGGCTAACCTGTAATCTCAGCGTCCACAAGCAGAGCGTCAAAACATTCCCTCCTGGTAGGGATTTTTTTTAGGGCAGGGGAGATCAGGGCGAGAGTTTTTTCACTCAGGACTCAAGTTTTGAGGAAGTCAGTCGGATGTCTGCCGCTACGGCACCGCTGCGGGAGAGGCGCCACCGAGGCCACGCTTGTTTCACGAGATCCCGCTCTAATGAGAGGGATTTTGAGTTTGAGGAGGCGGCCATACAGTAAACATCAGCAGCAGCGGCGGCTGTGTGAGGAGATGAGGAGATGTGAGCCAATCAATGGATGCTGTCGGGGCTGCTGGAGAGCAGAAGGCAGCATCTGTGGTTTATTTAACGTGCATCTGTAGCGCCAGAGAGCATCTCTGTGTGTTACAGGCTTTAGAATATAGGATTCCAAGGTAATCGCTGGCTGATATGTCCATCTTATCCCGTCATTTCTGTCAATAACGGAGCTCAGAGCCCCCCCGATTCCTTAAAAGAAAGATTGCAACCACATTTTAGCGAGTATAGGTCATTTTATCCTCTCTTTCCGCAGCTATAGACATTTGTTCATGGGAAACACAAAAGAAAAGATTATTTTAAAGGTTATCAGATAAATAAAATTAAACATTAGAGGATTTGTACTCAAAATGAGCTCAACAGTGAAGGATTTTTGGCCGTTTTAATCCTTAAAATTACCAAATATTGAGGTTTACCCCCCCATTTTTATGGTACGAAGGACCATAAACATAGTTTAACTCATAATTTAACTCATAATTTAACTCAATTTAACTCATTGTTTAACTAATTGTTAGGATCATTGTTAGAATTAGGATTTAACTCATCCTAATTTAACTCATTTGACGAAATGTTAGACGAAGAAAATAAGGCATTTGGAAGATTTTATTCCTGAAAAGTACATTTCTAGGCTGTTTTAATATTCAAAACCCCCAATTATTTAGTTTTATCATCTGAAACAGCAGGGGAAATATGATATGTCCTAATTTATTTGATTTTTGATGGAATTAGACAAAGAAAATAGATGTCCTATTATTCAGTGTTACGCCCCATCTTTATAGTTTTGATTTTTTGAACTAGTCTGAAACAGCATGTAAAATAATGTCAATCCCAATTAAACTCATTTAGAGTGAATAAGTTTAAGAAAGTAAGATGTTTGAGGCTATGCACTAAAAAACTGCCTTTCAAGTTCAGGATTTTGGGCTATTTTGTTGTTCAAAATGTCTATTGTTACTATTCAGGGTAACTTAAACTAATTTGACAAGGATTGAGATAAAGGAAATCATAAGTTTTAGGCATTTTACAAAAAAAAAAAAAATCACATTTAGAGTGGAGAGATCTAAATTTTAAAAATTAAAAATCCCATATATTAAGTTGACCCCTTATTTATTCTTTCGAAGGTGCAAATGGATCTGAAACAGCATGTCAGATATATATAAGTACTAATTTAACGCAATCCAGAACAATCAGATGAAGGAAATCGGACATTTGAGGCATTTTACTCAAAAACGACATCCATAGTGAAGGATTTTTGCCTGTTTTAAGGTCCAAATATGTTGTGGTAGTGGCACTTTTTATTCATCTGAAGGTGCGAAAGCCCCTTAAAACACTATTTAAGATCATTTTATTTCTAATTTAACTTATTACTTTCATCAAAAATTTGTTTTACAGTCAATCAGTGGTCATTTAAATGTTTGAGGGCCCAATGATTTGCATTTTTTCTCATAATTTCTTATCAACAGTCATTCTTTCTTTGTTTTATCATCCTGGTTCCGCCGGAATGAATCTGTCCCGTAAGATGGAGTTAAAACGACTTATTTACACAAAGATTATGACTATTATGGCTATATGACTGCTTTAATTGCTCAAATGTTCAGTTTTATCGTTTTTAAGGAGTGAAATCATCTGAAAGAGCATTAGAAGATAGTGTAAAAGAAAAAATCTGAAGAAGAAAATAATTTATTTGAAACATTTGGCTTTACAATTTCTTTTACAGTGAATTTTGAATATTCAGAATGTCCAAAGATTTTTTTCCTAATCACCACTGATTCCTTCTTGTTTCCTCCATCCGTGCAACCCCCCCCCCCCCCCCCCCCCCCCCCCACAATATTTCAACAAGTCAGCTTTCTTAGATAAAAATCCATAATTACTTTAAATGTTTGTTTTTTAAATTAATCAATCATAAGTCCTCTAGAGGAGAAACCAAATTGACTCATTCTGATGAAGACTTCTTTCACAATGAAGGATCTTCAGCTATTGAAAATGGTAATTAAAACGCCCAAATATTCAGTTTTACTCCACTTTTTTAAATTCTTTTTAAGGTGAAGGTCTGAAACAACTTGTTAGACATTTAAAAAACCCTAATTTAACATTAAATATGACCTTTGAAGCTTTTTGGTTACAGAAATGATTGTACTGTGAAGAATTCCTGGCTGTTTTAATTAAATTATATATGTTTTTCCCTAATCACCAATCATGTATTTTTTCTTAAATCCTCCTTTTTCTTCATTTGTACAAAGAAATTATATTTTAATGATTCATTCGCCAAAAAGAGAGACAGAACTCAAAAACTCAGGACGATTTCTTTTATGGTAAAATATTTTTAGCTGCTGTACTGATTCAAATGCACAAATAATAAGATCTATGCCCCAGTTTTACGCTTTGTAAAGGGGGGAAAAACATCTAAATACAGCTATAATTAGCCATGATTTAATATATTTGAGAAGACACTAAAACTGACTTTTATAGTGAAGGGGTTTTCACCGATTTATTGTTTAAAATATCCTAGAATTCAAATTTAACTTACCCCCCTATGGTTATTTCTTTGTTTTGAGCGTTGACTCCGTCCTAAAAAAGAGAGATCAGACCGGTTTCATTTAGTGAAAGATTTTTTTTAGAGTGAAGAATTTTTACTGTTATACTGTTGAAAATGACCAAATATTCATTTTTGTTCTTGTCAGATGAAATTAGAGCTAATTTTATGAATTTGAGAAGTTGTACTGTCCCAAATGTCCAAATATTAGGGTGTTAATCCCCATTTCTATTCTTCTGAAGGTATAGAAAAAACTTTCTTTGCATCATAAATCCTGAATGGACTAATTTGAGAACCAAGCAACTTCTTACGGAACAAAAATAAGACATTTGAGGCTTTTTTACCGGGATCTTTGTCTGTTCTAGTGAATCAAATGTTCAAATATTTTGTGTTACCACCTAATTTTTTATCTTCTCAAGGTGTCTAAAACAGCATGTCAGATAATATAGGACATCATTTAAATAATTTCACAAGGAATTGGATGAAAAATACCGGCTTTCGAGGTTGTTTTTTTACCCAGAACTTGCTTGTACAGGGAAGAAATTTCTGGCTCTCTTAATGTTAAAAATGTGTAAATATTCAATTTTATCCCCTTTTTTATTGTTCTGAAGGCCAAAAGTATCTAAAAGTGCAGGTCAGATATTATAAGGAATAATTTAACTCATTTGAGAAGGAATTAGACAAACAATAAAAGGAATTTGAAGCTTTTTACACAACAAAAAAATGCTTTCAAAGTGAAGGCTCTTTTCATTTCTAAAATTCCATTTTAACACCATTTTCTTTCATTCTATTGAATGTCCAAAATCATCTTAAACAGCATTTTGCATATTGTAATCCCTAATTTGACTAATTTGAGGAGGAATCAGATGACAAATTTACTCTACAATGAATGTTTCTTTGCACTTAGTTGCAAAAGTATCTAAAACCGCAGGTCAGATATAATAATGCCTAATTTGACTAATTTGAAAAGAAATCCGAGGAAGATCTCTTTAAGAGTGAGGGATTTTTCATGTTTCAATGCCTCATTTTTGTTCTTCTGAAGATGAAAAAAAGAACTTTCAGATCATTTTGGCCAAATCTCACTCCAAGCTAAATACAGGAATCATTTTTAATTCAAAGACTTTAACACTTCTGCATCCTCCAGATCTCTGGGCCAGCGTTCAGCAAAAGTCCAGCATCGGCAACGGTCCACTGAGTGTTTGCGTGTGTTTTCCTTTTTTGTGTGTGTATGTGTGTGTATGAGTGTGCGTGCACGCCCCTGCTGTGTTGCATCCAATGCTTACTCTTTGGAAACGCATTTGATACCATCAGCAAAACAGTCGCTCAGCCCCGCCGCACTGATTGAACCCTCTTAAAAGTGTGCATTTAGGTAATTGCACGACTCTCCCAAATATGTTTTGGTCCACTTAGGGCTTCCAAACACCCTGGGCAATGCCGACTCTGCTTGTTTCGCTCACCCCTGACGTAACCCGCCTTTAATAGAAAAGAAATTAGTTCCCCCTAAAGTGATTATTACTCACTCACGCCCGCCACATGTAAATGACTTTTATGAGAAACTAATGATGTTGAAGTGTCCACTAAGGGAAAGAAGGGAGGAGATGAAGTGGAGGGAGATGGACAGAAAGAGAGAGAGAGAGAGAGAGAGAGAGAGAGGGAGGGAGAGGAGTGGACTGGAGGGGATGTTGGCTCGGTACACAAAGGCAGAGGTTGGTGTTGTGTTTCCTGTAAATACAGAATTACAGCATGTTAGAGGTGAAGGGTTCAGCGGTGGATATGCAGAGGAACACGTAGCCTGAATTCAAAACGCTCGTCTGATTCTCAAAATGGATCTGAGCTCAGCCCACACACGCCAGGCTTATTCTCCCTCTCCGCCAGCCCAACACAAGCGGTTCATTTACACTTTTTTTTAAATGTCTTTTGCAAGGTAATTTATTTTTTTTCTTCTTAAATTTCAGACTTTCCAGGATGAGATATTGATTATATAATAGGACTGGCTGCTGCAGTTACACCGGTGTTTAACCCAGATCTTCAGATTTTATTTCGCTCCTTGTGGAAAGCAAGACTGGCATCAAACCATTTTTTTTTTGTTTTTGAATGCCAGAAGACTTCATCGCCTCCCTCGCCACTTTAAAAGTTTGAATTCGGCCAACTATGACACGGACCTAATTTAGCAAAAAGTAACCGCTGTTTTCTTAACCTCTGAGGACCATATCGTTGAAAGATAGTTTGTATTAAATGAGGCCGAGTAAAATGCTAAAAATGTGACAACTAAATAGATACATTTATTTCAGCTGACGTAAAAATATTAAAGTCAGCTTGGAGTAGCTTAAATGTGGTGATAATCTTTAAGAGAATAATTGAATGTGATTTTTTTTCATGCTTTAAGTGCAACCGTATGGTTTCCCCCACATCTTAGTCTATATAAAACAGACAGATTCTATCGCATATTATATTCCATTTATTCAAAGAGATACTCCTAAATTTTACGCATTGGACCTTTTTAATGGGATGATTCAAATGACAAAATGATTGAATGAGGCCAACTTTAACACAGGGCTAATTTAGCAAGAAGTAATGGTTGTTTTTATCCTGTAAGTGTAACATTTAAACAATACTATAATTAAATGAGGCAGAGTCTGGCTGAAATGTGACAACTAAAGAGATAAATGTATTTAAACCTATGTAAGTTAAAAGTTGGTGATAATCATTAAAAGAATAATTTATTGGGATTTTCTCACGCTTCAAGTGGAGCCGTATGGTGTCTCCCGCCTCTTAATCTACATGAAACTTTCTAACTAAACTAAAGACAACTAACAGAAGCAACTAAAGAGAGAAATGTGTTTCAGCTTATGTAAAAACATTATTTGTAGTTTGGAATAGTTAGAATGTGGCACAAACTGGCAAAGGCATAGTTAACACGCCGTGCTAATCTCTGAGTCACACTTTAGGTTCAACCTACTGGTTTCTCCCGCCTCCGAATAGACAAAAAACAAACAAGTTCTATGCATTATTGCTCTGACATAGTATTTATCACATCTTTTTTCAGGAATAGAGTGAATTCTTTCATCGATGTATGGATGATAAGCATAAAAAAAAGCCTTTATAGCGACATCAATGTGTCAGAACTGTCTCATTATTTTTAATACGCATACAGTACATGCTACACTCTAAATGTTTACAATCTGTAACTAAACTTTATGTACTCTTTAATAACCCATTAATGCTCTCACCGAGAAGTAAGCTATAGAAAAAAAAGATTTATTTGCATTGTAAAAGTTCACTATAAACTTACCAAAAAAAAATCGTTAATTGTTTGGTCGAGCAAAAAATCTGACATTTAAGATTCATTCATGATGAATTTTTTATATCGAGGAAAATAGTCAATTTTAGATTTTATTTGATCAACATTTCGGGGAAGCATGTTTTCGGAAAACGTTTCGACCCTGATTAGACTTTTTTGTTGTTGTATCAAGTTACATAATTCTGTTTAGTAAGTCCTCACATGCTTTAATATATAAAAATAAATCCCACTTATCGAATAGGACTTTCAGAATAGTGAATGCCTCCTCCACAGAGGCCCCTTTGACTTGTGGTGTCCCACAAGGGCTCCATCCACGGCCCCTTACTTTTTAGCACATACATGTTGCCACTGGGTCAGATTCTTAACAGGTTCCGAAATAGTGGCTCAAAATTAGCTCAACCAAAAAGTTGAGCAGAATATTATATTATAATATAATATAATATTATTATAATAAAAGTACTAGCTGTATTCAATGATTTATTCATCTTATTATTCTACAATTTATTGTACATGCCTGACGTTTTTCAAACTAGCATTTAAAAAAACATTTTATGCAGTTCCTGCAACAACGCAAATTACCCCTAGGGGTACATGTACCCCCATCCTAGAAACACAGTTCTAGTAAATTGGTCCTAAATAGTTAACCAGCAACAACTCTTTTATCGTTCTTCTTCATTGGTTTCTAGGAGTTCACGTTATTTCATCTTTTGCTACTTAAAAAAGGTGAAGGCCTTACGATTTAAAACACAGAGGGGGCCGTTTTTATATCAAGAGTTAAAGTAGTTCGATCCCCAATCATGAGGTCATGAGTTCCATTCCTTGACTACCGCTGTAGTCTAGATGTCGAAGGGGCCTAGAGCAAGACCCTGAACCCCAATGTGCTCCACAGGCGCCAAATCTTCCTGTGGGGTAAAAATGCAGAGAAATAAATCCACATTTTTGTACAGTGTATAAATAAATGTGACAAAATCAATATTAATTTAAAAGCCTGTCTCTAGAGCCAGAGTTCCGTTTGTCAGTTGAAGGATACTGTTAAAACATTATAAAAGGGTTTTTTCTAGACTACCCGTTTACATTTTTTAAAATTTTCAGCAGATTTTTCACTAACAGAAACCTGGTTACGTATATTTTACTACATTTATTAAAAGAGGGAGCCCTAAATTTGACACACTGCACATTTAAAATGAACATTCATAGAAAAATATGCTGAGGGTTCAATGCTGCTGCTTGTTACTGTATGCTCTTGTAAGTATGGAACAAGTATTTGATACGATAAATGACCGTAAATACAATTTTAAAAGAATTTGGGACCATATTTGAAAGGATTTTAATTTTGATTGGATGTAATACACCTATTAGCGTAATCCTGTTTTAACCTTTTAGGTCACATAGACCTCAGGATGCTGAAATGATTCTTTGCACTGCACCTTTGAGGGCCGATTCACTTCAAAATAAAACTGTTTCATTTGCCGATACTTCACCTGTCAGAGAAAAATAAGAAATTTCTTACTCAATAATGCATTTAAAACATTTTAATATTCTACATATCCATGGAATGAGCAAGATGGGAACCAGGCGGATCGTTGACCTGGATGTAGTCTCCTGCAGCTTAAGTCAACAAGATGTGATAGCTTCAATCTCGATTCCTTTTGTTGCTCAGCGAAACAAGTTGCTGATTCATCTCTTTGAACTAATCAAACTTGATTAGCCAATGTGTTTCCTCTCAGCTTAATCCGTTTGTCCCAGTTAGCCGGCCGCTCTGTTAGCCAACCTGTCTCCCCTTTTGAATTTTTTTTAAAACTCGTCTTTTATCCATGTTTCCGCAGCCTGCAAGAGGAAGGAGCAGGAGCAGAGCAAGCTGGAGCGGAACCAGGGCCCCAAGCGCACCAGGCTGGTGTTCACCGACCTGCAGCGGCGCACGCTCCTGGCAATCTTCAGGGAGAACCACCGCCCCACCAAAGAGCTGCAGGTCACCATCTCCCAGCAGCTGGGCCTGGAGCTTTCCACTGTCAGCAACTTCTTCATGAATGCCCGCCGACGCAATCTCAACAAGTGGGCCGACGAGGGCCGTCCCTCCTCCACGGGTTCCTCGGGCTCCAGCGTCTCCTCCTCCGCAGTGTCCTGCAGCACTGCATGACGGACCGCAGAGGAGGTGCGGCGGGCACGGCCGTGGAGGGAGCGAGGAGGTACACAGACTGGTCTAGGCGGGGATCAGCCGGAATAATTGTCCTCCTTGTTATCAGAAGGAGCGACGGAGCCAGCGATTCAAGATGATTTTATGAAGATGAAGCATTTTTCTCCCAAACCAAAGTCCATCGCCCTCTTGAAGTGAGAGGGGGCGATAACCCAGAGTGATACCACGGCAGGACGTGAGGTCCTGCTTGTACAGTCAAGGGTGCAGAGTTGATTTGACTTGACGAAGAGTCACACCCTTACATAGACGCCATCTCATCGCATTATTTTGATTATGTAGATTAGAGATAATGAGGGTATTGCAAATCAGGAGAAAGCATATTTTGGTGTACCTTCAAATCTATCCTCATCTCTCCAAACGTGAAGAATCAAGAGGTGCCGTTTGCTCCATTGTGTGACTTCTTAATCAAGTGTTTGCCATCCTCCCAAAGACATTAACCCCCCCGTAAATATTCTGATGGTCGTGTTTTTTTTCCCTTGAGAATCAAAGTGAAAGAGGAAAAAAAAAAAACTTTCCATTTTTTTGCTGTGAAGAACCGTATCCCTCTTTCTTAGCATGTGTTTCCATGGTGATAGTTCCCAGGACTGCAAAGACGTCGCTCCGAGTTCGGAGGAGGGTTCTGTAGCGACTACCATCTGTCAATCATTTACCCTCAACAGGAGCCTTTTCCTGGGCTTTTGCGAAAGACGGTGCCGCCTTGAATGAATCAGAGTTTTCGAGGTTGGGGGGCAACCGCAATGCATCTGGACTGAAGACAGAATCAATAAACAAAAGCAGGACGCAGAAACGAACTTGCCGGTACAAGCGTCTTTAAGACTCTCGCTGAGCTTCCAAAACAAAAGCTCTGCAGCCATCGTTTGACTCCAAATCATGCCAAAAAAAGATCAAAAATGAAGAACAGACTTTGAGGACAAAGGCTCCCGAGGGAGGGGGGGGTACGCCGACACAATGTACAGAGACATTGTCGTATTTTTTCCCCTCACTCATTTACCAAACAACTGTACACATCTCTACTCCATTACGAGATTTTTTTTTTTTTTACAGATGTCTAGAAAAAAAAAAAAAATAATGGAGGAATGTGATTCTTTCAGCCGTTTTTGTACAGATTTCAAGCACATCGCTCTATTTATAGGAACACGTTGCAAGAGCAGGGCAGTTTGTTTCAGCCCGGCTGACGTACAAGGTCATTTTTTTGGTCCACAAAGGAAAGGCTTTAACATGCCTCCTTATAACCAGTCATTCAATCAAACCAAGAACCTTTCAAATGCAATTTGCTGATCTGATCAATGTATTTATTACTGCATTTGTGTATTTATTGTTTTCACGTTTCATTCTCTCTCTCTCTCTCTCTCTCTCTCTCTCTCTCTCTCTCTCTCTCTCTCTCTCTCTCTCTCTCTCTCTATTTATTTGGTTATTTATTTATGCTATCTATATACTGTAAGTATTTATTTAACAATGCTCTGTATGTCTGTGTGAAACTGAAGACTTTTTCTGATGGGCACTTTTAGCTGTAGAATCCCATCGTAATACCAAAGATTTAACATTGCCTCCCTGAATGTACGGCCTGAATCCCCGAACCCAGTGCTCCGAAACCCACGACCCGATCCTTAAACCCACCCAGCCGCCCACCCAGTGATGTTACGTATCTCGATCTTTAAGGCCTGGCCTTTTTTTGTTTTTGTTTCCTGTTTTTGTAGAATAATGGGGATTTTTCTTTACTCTTGCAAATGTCTCTGCGGTCAGCGCTTAACGTCAAGGCCAAAGCTTGTTTGAATGTTGTAATAATATTTATAATTAATAATACTATGGAAAATAAGAACAATAATAATAAGAATAATGATTATGACGTGGCATCCCATAGGTTCACGAGTTGCTTGTAAAAGTTGTGTTCCGACTAATGCCATCAGGGGGCGTGTGTTAAGTGTCTGGGGACCCACTTAAAGGGGCGTCTGAAGGCCCCTTAGAATGCCAGTCCTTCGGGGTCACATGCAAACATTCGTACTGTGTGTCTGCCTGGGGAAATGCATGGTTGCCCCCCCCCCCGATCTCTGTCTCACCCCCCTCCCTCCCCAGTGCAGTGCAGACACTCCTGTCTATGTCCAACTCAGTGTGATCTCGCCATCCTCCGCATGCCAAACCCTCCTGCCAGTTGTCTCAGTTCCAAGAGGAGGGTTCAATCTTGGACCTTTGAGGATTTTTCGCTTTGCTCCACATCCTCTTGGGGTCTTGGGTCTTTTTTTTTTTATGGAGTTCTGAAGGTCTTTTGATTTGTTGCTGGTCATCTCCAGTTGTTATCTTCCTGCGGATCTTGGGTCTCTATTCAAAAGGTTCTGAAGGTCTCAAACTTTGATCCTCATCTTCTAGTCCCGGGGTTGTGAACGTATTAGTGACCTTGACCTTTTGGGCCTTGAAGTTTGTCTCTGGCCTTCTGAGGTTCTTCGTATTTGTTCATTGTCTTCTAATGACCTCTTAGGATTGAAGGCATGGACTCTGTACTTCTAAAGCTCTAGAACTCTGTCCCACACCTTGTAGGAATCTTCGAATCTTTTGAAAGTTTTTTTTTGTTGTATATTTTGTCCTGTGCTCTAAGAGCATCAAAGTTAATTTATGATCTTATGAGCTTCTTGGAATTTGTTCCAAATGCTCTAGGACTCTTAGGTTTCCACAAGAAACTTACGCAAATGATACAAACATTTTTATTCATAGGCTTTTTGTGAAAATCACCAAGATGTGATTTTGTGATCCCTTTGTAAATGTTGCCAAAGATTGGCCGGGCTTTCTTGGCCGTTTTCCACCTCTCTCTCGCTCACTCTCTCTCTCTCTCTCTCTCTCTCTCCGTCTTTAACATTGGAAGGGGCGGAGTGCAGGGGCCCCCTTCACAGCGTGCACTTGAAAGACGGACGGTCATGAAAGAGGCCATCGACTTTTTCTTGGACTTCAAAAGGGAGGCTTTTTTCATTCCGTCTCCTCTCTGGGTATCTGGTCTGGGGTCCGCTCTTGGTCAGTCCTGTGGGCTTTAGGGGGCATTCAAAGGGGGCGGTAGAAGATCAGAGAGGAGGCTGTATCATCCAGAATGAGGATTGTGGTAGTCGTCTGTGTAGGGGAGGTCGGAGGGGGGTTGTACGAGGAGGAGCAGGGAGGTGTTGGAGTTGTGGGGGCATGGAGCTGAATTAAACTTTAATGAGCAACAATTGTAAGCATGCTGAGAGCGAAGAGGAAGGGGGGTTGAGGGAGGAAACTAAAAAATAAAAGAGCTGGAAGGCTCCCCTGCCGACCTCCTGTCATTTTATCAAAGCTGAGGTGACACCTTTCAGGTTTCTCTTTGTCTTTCTGACTGGAAGCCTAAAATGGAGACAGACCTTTTTGTATTGAGCCACCTTCTGCTCCTGTCAAGCAGGAATGCTCCTCCCTCTCTGTACAGGAGGGAGGAGCAGGGATGGACAAGTGAATCCAGTAGACTACTGCAGGTGATTTGCGCCTTCATTTGAACCTGCGGCACCCCCTAGTGGCTTTTCTAGATACTTGACCTTGGCAGCTGAAGCCGCTGTGGATCATTTCTGAGGCAGGAGGAAGAAAGAGAGCTGAAAGCTGATAGATACACTGTCAGGGTAAAAAAAAAGAAAAAAAGAGAAAAAAGCCTAACAAAAAAAAACAAAAACATTTTATGATAATGTTTTAACCATTAAAACAACCAAAGATTGATGGGTAACTGCTGAATCCTGATGTATGATGGGTAGTTTTAGCAGTCCCCTATCAGAGCTACTGTAGCACTCAGAGGATTCAAACAAGCACCAGAGGAAGTCCGCGTGCTGATTATTTACGTTGCATAAAACAGTTTTACGTCGAGCCGGAACTGAGAAACTGACATGAGGCTGTGTCTTCAGATGGAAGTCTTTTTGACTCAGTGTTGCCCCCGTCTGTCCCCATCCCCCCCCCCCCTGTGTGTACATGAAGACTTTACCCATCTACCTCAACTGTGTGAGATGTCGTGTGGCAAAGATATTCCTTAACCAAAGAATCCATCCTGTCAGGGTGTCTGTCTATCTATCTTGTCTGTCCATCAGTCTCTTCTTCATGCCTTTTACTCCAAACCAAATGCGCTGGAATCAATCCGTTACAGGGGCCCAACCGGGCCCTCGTCCAGCCAAAGCTTTAAAACCCAGTATGCTAGAGTGTCCCATTGATTCATGTCCTGTATATAAATTAAATCATTCTCAAGACCAAAAAGAAAAAAGAAGGAGGTGACAATCTAAGCAAGGAGGATCTTGCTGTAATCAACGTTGCCTATTCCTTGTTTTCCGGAATCTTAGAATCATGTGACTTGCTGTAACAGAAAAAACCCCAAGAATCAAGCACTCATCCCAAAATAAGTTAAAAAAAAAAGCTCGGAGGAGACAGAAGCTATTTTTCCATATTTGTAAGCCACCCCTCCCACCCCTGTTTTTTCCAGAAATGTTTAGTGTAGTTGAAATACTGTCTGATCCCACTGTTGTAAGTAGGAATTAATGAAATCCATACAAAAAGCTTTAAACGAGGAAGAGCTGAGGGAAGTACTATATTTGAGTCGGAGTTTCCTCAGCTCGGACTCGGCCCACCATGCTTTATCGTGCCATTCATGTCCATGTGTTAGACTTAACTAATGAATGTGGCTAACCAACCAAAGGCTTCAAAAAAAAGATACACAACACTTTAAAAACGTCAATCATGGTGGGACATTTTGTATCAACAACTTAAGAAAATCCCTTTGAATACCTCATGTGAAAATTGTTTGTTGTGATGTTGCACTAAAAAAATAAAAATGACTCATTTGTAACCCAGCGCGGCGCTCTGTCCACTTTGTTCCGACCTTGTTGGAGGTGTGAGCAGAGGAGTTCTCTGGGTTTTAAAAGGCCAACGCTGATGCGAGTATCTTACTCAAAACGTTGTTTTCCAGTGCTCTGTCAGTGAAATCTCTGCTGAGAAGGATTTACCCTCATGAACATTCCTATTCCTGCAAAGAAGACTAATTAAATTTAAATTTAAATTTAAATTTAAAAAATGAAAATCTCTCACCAAAGTGAGAAAAATTCCCAAAATTTTCAAATATTTCCAAAAATTACTTTGGTAATTTTTTACGTAACAAACCCAAAATAAACGTCAAATAGCTTCAAATTGGACAGGATATGACTTAAAATTATATATTTGCAGTGTCACTAACATTGAACCTCTTACGATATGTAAGTAATATGTGATTAAACACAAAAAATTCCAATATTTTTAAGACAAAAAAGGCTCTAACATAGTTCTATTACAGAAACACCATAAAACTAAACAATCAGTTGATTTCATCATAAAACTCTTTTATAACTACTGAATCACATTTGATAGAAATAACAAAAATTTCACAGTTTTTCTCCATTTGGACCAGTCGGATATCCAATAAACCCCCCCAAATATGGGATTTGCGCTGCAAGTACCCCCACGTCCACTAGAGGGAGCTACGTGCTCAAACGCAACAGTTAGATGTGACATAAATCAATGTTTTCATTAAAATCAAGCAGTGCCCACTGTAAAAGATGGGAGAAGAAGGCCAAACCTCTCTGACAGAGAATGCCACAGAGAACACAACTTATTTGTTTTTGCAGTGCCTGCTGACGTTTTTTTCAAAATGTTCTTTTATTTCTATAAATTGGTTTTTATTCATTCATTCTATTTTGTTTTCATTTATTTTATTACTGCAGGTGTGATCGGTGCTGAAAACCATGATGGATAGTGACTAAGTACCTTTACTAATGTACTGTACCCAAGTAAAAATTTGAAGTACTTGTTCTTCACATGAGTATTTCCATTTCCTGCAATTTATACTTATACTCCACTACATCTAACTAGAAAATATGTTTCTTTCTACTCCACTATATTTTTGTCTTACAGCTGCAGTTACTAGTAACGTCTTAAATGAAAATCTTGATGATTTGGAATAAATCATTTCAGAACAATCTTCGATCATATTAGACGTTTCCTTTAGAGAGATGGTGATGGAGACACAGCGTTTTGAACTTGTTTTCCAAAATTCTCTTTCGCCTGTGCAAAACGATGACAGCAGGGATTTTTAGATCTTCCTTATTTTGCAGTGTATGAAGAAACTGAAAAAGGAGCGGTTGTGGAGATGGGGCTGGAGGCTCATTGGGCTGAGCAGAGATGCTGAGGTGGGAAAATCATGTCACCAGTGGTTCTCTGAGTATTTGAGTGATACTCAGAGAGTTTGTTGGAGTCATCGGTATATTTAGAGGCTGGCAATAACTCAGACATTACTCGAGGAATCTGCATGAGATATTCTTAAATAAAGTAATTTAATTAATCTTACACTCCAGAATGTAAAAAAAATAGACATGGCGCCATTTAATCAATAATATAGCCATGTCCCAGACATTCTTCACTTAAATCATCTTAATTCAAAACACGCTTAAGACAATGAATTGGCTAGCAAGCAAATCAGTTTTGTTCAGTATGAAGAAACTACTTTGGCCGACAAGGTCAAACGCACTACAACCATCAAATAAAGAAAACTACTTCTGTGTTTCATAACACACGCACGCTACAAAAGCCACAACACATTAAGAAAAAAGATCTGCAAAAGCCACAAAAAAACGTAAGTGTTTACAAAAGGACCCTCAATATCAAAAATATATTAAAAAAATTGTGCGTCCCCGGACGCATTTTTATCGCTTCATTTAGTCAATTAAACAGATGTAATACACAAACGTTTCATGATATTTTGATTAGCCGTAGAAGCTTTGTTTAACTGCAGGGTCATTCAGTCAGAATGAAACTTTAATCAACATTGCAAAAAGAAAGAATAAAGTTAATATTAACCCCAACATGCACAGAACCCAAAGCTACAGTAAACAAGGTGTTTAATACCTGCTGACAACTCTTAACCAGCCATTTAATGGCTTTTGTTTGCGACATTTTGACCGTCGTGTATACGTTGCCATGGCGACAATTGAAGTCAGTTTGCCAATGGTGGTTAGGAGGATTAAAACACTGTAGTTTTGTGTTCTATGCATGTTAAGGGTCAGTATAAAGTTAAAATATATTAACAAATAAAGTATATTTGTTAATATACTTAGTTAAGTTAAGCAAAGCTATCATGGCTAATCAAAATATCATGACATGTTTGTGTATTATATCTGTTTTATTCACTAAATGAAGCATAAAAAAAGCGTATCTGCGGACGCATCACTTTTAAGTCTCCTTCGTTAACACTTCCGTTGCCTTTGTCTTACATTGTCGTGTTGTCAAATTGATGTTTGCAGTGCGTTTGCCCCTGTTTGCCACCATAAGAAACCGATCCTTGCAAATAAGATGTCCATTGGTTCTTGTGCAGATTTAACAAATCTAATGTTTGTTCTAATTTTATAATAGCAGGTTTTCTTTTCTCTTTCATCCCCCTGCTTCCACTCTCTATGCTAGGCTAAGCTATCTAGCTGCTAGCTGTTGCTTCATATTTAATGGAAAAAAATATGAAATGAGGTTCGTAGCTTCCAAAATAGTTGAACTATGCCTTTAAAGGACTCACCTGAGCTTTTGGAGAGGTGGTGAAATGTTTGAAGATAATGCCAGAAGAAAATGACCCCCACTTCTTGCTGAAGACGCTGACTAGCCTGCAGGCAGCTGGCGGAGGATATCCTCTTACATCAGCATGTGCACAAGACAGAGATATTTACCAGAGACACACATATTGATTTTTGGCGTTCCTTTTGTCCTAACATGTAGAAGCTAAATTGACCAACAAGCCAATTTCCCAAAGAGTCGGTGGAATCCATTCCTATCTGAAAGACGATGGCGCTGATGTTCTCGTTCTGATCTGAGTGATCCTTAAACTGGTAGATCAATGAAGAACCGGCACATCAAAATGAAAGGAGCACATCTGTGTTTACATCATTTCTCAAAGCTGCTTTATTTGAGGTTTAGCTTCAATTAAAACAAAACAGACATGTTGAAAATGCTCGCATCAGTGTGACGGTAGAGTGTACAGAGAGAATTGGGCCTTAAACAAAATGGGAATTTTGCAATAGGTTCCGTTGGGTTCCACGGCTGCTAAATGATTGGATAGCAGGCAAATTTAGCGATGCCACACTGGTTGTTCTTGTTGCGGGCCATCCGGATGTAGCCCTGCTCTCCAAATGAATATCCCCAGCTGGACAAAAACACCGAAATCAAATTAAAAGGGACAGACAAAGGATTGTGGAACATTCGCGTGAAGGGAAAACAGAAGTAATTATCAGTTAAAATTTCAAGTGGTAAAGAAGTAGGTCTGACCCCGTCATCCCTGACAGCCCGGGTATATCCCGAGAAAGTCCCAATTCTTATTTTTTTGTTCAAGGAATCCCCCTGATTGAAGTTATTTCAGGAAATCAATGTAGATTTCCTTGAGTTGATTCATAATCACCGAATTTGGAATAAGTCGGAAATATCGTCAGGAAGCAATAGCTGGAAAAACCGCATTCATAAAGAAATTTCCCCTTATGGAGTAAAATATTAACTATTTGGACTTAAATATAGGATAGATTTCCTTGAGTCGATACATCTGCACTGAATTTGGGCAACATGGGAATTACAGTTAAAAAGTTAAGTCCCAAAATCTGTCTTTTTGGTTAAAAAGCTCCACCTGGCGAATAAAATATGGACTTTTATTGTAAAATATGATACATACAAGATTGACCTACTTGAATTGAGTCGTATGCACAAACAGCATCGGAAATATACAACCATCCTTTCCCAAATCTATCCAACACTTCTTCTTCTTGCAGGGTTAGTTGTATATTTATCTTTCAAACATTGTGTTTTCTATATATAAAGAAAAAATATTATATCCAGGTCCAGTTGGGTCCATTTGGGGCTGCACCAAGGATTGGCCTCTTCTTGTTTTCTATGGTGATGGAGTGTTTTTAGAATTGTGGTTTAGGAAGACCAGGGCATGGACCCCATCTCACCTGTTCTTAACCAGCCAGTAGTCTTGTCCTTCCTGATTGCCGTAGCCTATGGCTAACATCCCATGGTTAACCCTCATGGTGCAGTTGGGCTCATTGTACAGTCCTGAAAGGTAAAATGAGACACAAGAACAAGGAATTAAAGGTAGTTTATATAGCTTAATTATGATAATATCAGTTATATGCAGTCAGTCAATTAGCAGGTTCGTGATTCATTGTCGTCTTCAAGAAAAGTATAAAGAGGAATTTCAGAATATCCTTTCAACCCTCGTCGAATTCTGGGGAATTCAGGGGCAGCAGGTATATACTAACAAGTAAGGGGCCAAGGATGGAGCCCTGGGAGACACCGCAGGAAATTAATAACTTTAATAATAATTTATATAATTTCTGATGGTCTGATTTTAACGTTACAATTCTGTAGTATTCTACAGAATTGAAGCTCCTGGGCCGATTCTGACGTCTTCACTCGCAAAACACTCATTTTAGTATCACTGAAGTGTTTCTTTTTTAATTTTTTAACACTTATATGTAAGTGTATGTATGTATGTATGTATATATATATATATATGTATGTATGTATGTATGTGTGTATATATGTATGTATATGCTGTATATGTATGTGTCTGTATATATATATATATGTATGTATGTATGTATGTATGTATGTATGTGTATATATGTGTGTGTATGTATATATGTATGTAGATATGCATATGTGAATATGTATATATATATATATATATATATATATATATATAATGTTTATATATAATGTCATATAGATATAGGTATAGAAAACCTTTGCAGTCCGGAACGACAGCATTGGCCTATTGATCAATCAATCAATCTTTATTTATATAGCGCCAATTCACAACAACAGTTGTCTCAAGGTGTTTTCCAGATGGAGCAGGTCTAGACCAAACTCTTTCTATAATTATCTACAGGGACCCAACAAATTCCTCCGTGAGCAAACACTTGGAGACAGTGGCGAGAAAAAAACTGCCTTTAACAGGCAGAAACCTCAAAAGTCCGCAGTACAGTCTAAACACTTTTTTTTGGATCTGCCTTGAGATAACATTTGTTGATTTTTACAGGTCTTTGTTTCCACTTGTACAACCCTGCGACAAACCGAGGGGTTAAAACACTGGAATGTGGCAGAGAGGAGACTGACAGAAGGCCTTAACCTTGAGTAGCAACTACTTGACGTCCATCGCCAACCTTCTCAACATAAAGTCATGTAAACCCGTGCCGCTGACAGCTTGTCACGTACCACCAGCGTAGAAAGAAAATGAGGGCTGTCCAGCGTCTACGGCGACTGAGATGGGTCCAACGGTGGCGACCACCTCCTTCAGAGCTGCCTCGTCATTGACGAATTTGAAACTGGAGCATTGGGCTGCACGTTTCCTTTGGTTGTATTTGCACTTTTGCTCCTGAAGAAAGAGGAAAAAAACTGAAATTAAAACGGATCACTTACGCAGGATCTGGGGAGACCAAAGCCAACATAAAAGAATGCAACAAATAAGAATACCAAAATAATGTTTTATAATCTCCTTAAGGTCTGATACGACGCAAGTTCAGTTTAAGGTGAATGACGCAAACCAACTAGATTCGACGTTTATCTGCGTACAGCTGATTCTGGGCAGGTGGTCCAGAGAAACTTCAGAGAAAATCAGCAGTCAGTGTACTCATTAAGAGGACACTTAGCTCTGCAAACGAGGGTTTTTATTCATTTTTCGGTTGAATTAGTGCCTTACCACCTCCGCAAGGCTGGAACAGTCTGTCGGAGTCTCTCAAACAGAGAATCAGATGAGGCCTGGAGGACAGACACGTCGTCCGCTCCCATTAATTTATTGCTGCTCCAAAGGGACATTAAGAACAGACCACAGACAAGTGTTGCTGTCTACAGCCCGAAGGCTCGGACTTTACTTCTCGTACACCCACACTGTTGCCTCATGCGGGATCCTCGTAGTGTAAAGCTGAGTTTGCACTCACTCCTGTGTTCCACTTAAAAGAACACCATGTTTTAATTCCTTTGTAAACAACACTCGGTGAAAATCAGCTCTTTGTCCTCGTCTGGGCCTGCATGAGAGAACAACTCTCACTTCTTCTATTGTGCTCAAGTAATCAAACCCTAGTGCGCGGTGGAAGGAAGGAGAACTACCACAGACCACACACCTCCACAAACATCTGTCCAAGCAAACACCATTGCCTTCACCCCAGCAGGTAATTTCTCAAAGATACCACCTACAAAAAGAGAATCAGACCTACTGGCCACAGCCCGGGACTGAGAAATGCAGGTGGACCTAGACCAGAAGCTCTCCTTTCCACCAGAGATCAGCATGACTAATCTCAGGCCAGGCCAGCTCCACGATGTACAGTTGTTTCTTCTGCAAAGAAACAACTGTACATCGTGGAGCTAACCGTGCCATGGGAGGAAGCAGTGGATGAAGCTTATGAACACAAAAGAAGGAAGTACTCTGACATAGCAGCGGAGGCAACACCACAGGGCTTGATAGCACAGGTGCTCCCGGAGGAGGTCGGCGGGAGGCTTCATAGTAGCAGAAACCATCAGACTGCTGAAGCAGATGGGAATCCGAGATGCGTCATTTCACTCAATTAGGATTGCTGGAACACACCCAATATTTGATTTCCCATTTCCTCCCTTTGATGCATCTTTGAGATTGAACTTACCACTCCCGTGTAGGGGTACGAATCTTCAGACTCAATGCCTTCGTTGTCGATGATATACTGCCAGGCCATGGTCATGAAGCCACCATTGCAGCCTTTGTTGCCATAGATTCCTGAACAGTCCACCAGGTTTTGGGGGCTTAGATCCAAAAGATTTCCCGATGTCTTGACCAACTGTCCCTCCAAGGCACCCACTGCGCTGAAGGCCCAACAGGAGCCACAGGTGCCCTATGGTCAGTGAGTGGTGTTACTGTCAGAATACATTCACAATTCTCCCAATCTACATGAAACACTTTTCACATTTCCATTTTTGTGTCTACTGTATGCAGGGAAACAAGTGTTTGAGGAAGATCCTGCAAGGAGTTTCGAAGGTGAAAAACTCCACAGACTCTCTGGTCATTTTTGTTGCTAAAATATGGAAACCTCTTTTATATATCCCCCAAATCTCAGGAAGCATTTTGCAAGATTACATTTTCAATTTCCTTGAGGAGTTTGAAAAAAGCTGAAATGATTAAAGTTCTCTTATTCTTGAGGTTAGGTTAATTTTTTATTGTTGTCACAAATGAATCTCGATAAGTCAAGCATTTTTAAAAATACTATAATGTAGCAAATGGTCCTTATTGTATAAATCTCATGTATATATTTTAAAATGAATGGGCATAAGTTTCCTTAAAGCTGAACTTACACTGTACAACTTTTGAGCCCTGGCCGTTTAATTTAAATCACAATGTACGAATCAAATGTAATAGAATCTTCCGATTGGCGTGCTCAAACTTTACGACCCGTTTGGCTCCTGCAGCCTGTTGTCGCTATTTACAATTGCCAATAAAGTTTTATTTGAAAGCTCAAAAAAAGTTTGTTTGTTAGCAACATGACAGAAAGAAAGAAGCTGTCAGATTATTTTTTGCCATCCTGTTTGCCGAAACTTCTTTCTATTTTTGTAAAATTCGGAACTGGTAGACGTCTAGAACGCCGTGGAAAGTTCGTCTGGTCTATTTTAGCAAAGACAATTGTGGGAAGGCGAGCTACGTTTGACTGTACAAAGTGTCAACTTTATAGCTAGCACCGCTCTGACGGCTGTGAACCTCTTATTCGTCCTTTCTTATTAGCCACAAACGGAACTTTCTACTTTGTGACTACTTTAATTTTTTTTTTATTACAACACAATTTCTGACACGCCAGAAAACTCTCCGATCGTCCGACTCCTGTAGAGGGGCTGCTTATTGGCCGTCGTGACCCCGTGTACACTGTCCCAAATATGTCATCAGAACCGGTTCCATGTAAATTAAATGTACCGTAAGTACATAAAAACAAGCTAAAAAGTAAAACTTTATGAGTTGAAAATTGAGGATAAATGTGTGTAAAGGAATTTTTCACGTCATTCCGACGGTTTCTCGTGAGTTTGTACCTACTGAGCCCCTCAAGTCCCTTGAGGAGAAAAATTAGGTATCTTGTAAAATCTATTATCTTATTATCTTCTTATTTTCCGTTACACCAATGCCAAAAACCAACATAATGACCAGAGCTTAACATTTTTATTTTTACTTTGAAAAGTCAATGAATGGTTAACAAACACACCACGTACGTTAATTTAATGATTTTTGTACGTTAATCAAAACAGAACCCTTTCACAATTCTGAGCGACCTTACTTCCGGTCTGCAGCTTACACTATTTGCCTTTGCGATATCTTGTGCACCCAAATTATGACCTTGTGCACAAAAGATAAATAAACTCTCGAGTGTCTTCACACTCTGTAAATACCAGCAGAAATTTGGTGCATACATGCTGGTAAACACATTTTACACAAAAGTATATCCTCATTTTCAACTCAGACTCACTGCTCTTAATTTTAGATAGTGACCTCGCTTCTAAAAACAGGGGATGCGTTCAGATAATGTGGTGGTGCGGAGGAGTTTTTTCTTGAGAACCTTTCAGTGAAAAGGGAGCAGAGAGGAAGAGACCAGCGGATGACGACTGCATCGCTGCTCTCAGGATGATTAATCCTGCTGGACATTCCTCTGTCGTTCTGAGCTGAGGTCAATGACTCACTGATGACGGGGGATTGTTACTCTCACCTGATCTTTCACACGGCTCACATATCCCTTCTCCCGCCAGTCCACAGTGTCGGGTAAATTGATGCCTGGCGTTGCAGAGAAGGTGGACGATGCCCTCTTGATGTCAGTGGGAGGAATGAGCGTTGCATAGAACATCAGGATCTCCTCTCGTGTCTGCAAGAGTGAAGATAAAACAACAGAAACTGAAAAACGGAAATGAGCTGTTTGATATAAGATAAGACAAGAAAAGATATGCCTTTATTAGTCCATTAACGGGGACATTTTGAGACATATAAATATATATATATACATATGTATATATATATATTTACATAAATATATACATATAAACATACATATGAATATAAATATACATATATATGCGTATATATGTATATATATGTATATATATACGTATAAGCTTCATCACCTTTAAATTAATTAACGATAAGTAGATAAAAGAAAGTAAATACAATACTACTGAAGAGAGAGAACAACCCTGAGGGGTGTAAATCACCGGTTCCATCATGATACGATATTATATCGATTATTCTGACAACAATACGATATTTGCCGATGTCACAAAGTCTGCCACGAAACGATTACAGTCAGATTATATTCAGGGGCCTGTGATCCGATTTCAGATGATATTAGGTACCCATTTATCAAAACTGGTTGCATTTCACGAAAGAAAAATTATAAAGCAATTTTGACATGTTTTGACAATTTAATGCTGAAATGTAATAATCACAAAATAACAAACACCTGTGTTTGATAAGAAAAAAATGTATTTTTTTCTTATCAGTTAACATTAAGGTCCCCTGATTACCTTTAAATTATGAACATCACTGTCTACATTTTTGTTTCATGACATTGTATTTACATGATTGTCATCGGTGCTGTGCTGTGGGGTTTGGAGGTATTAACATCTGAATGTTTTACATCCTACAGAACAAAACATCAACAAAAAGCTTGTTTTTCTGTAAACAGACACTCCTCATTAGTGTCCTCTGAACAATATATTTTTTGTTTTGACTAATTTATGTTATGTTTGACATCTCATTAAAAAAACCTTTTTTAAATTTAACGGACAAATATATGTTTAGTGAAATTGTTTAATTGTACATAAACTGGTGTTTGTTTGATTATGGTTGCACCGTCAATGCTAACTACGTTAGTATGTATATGGCAGTTCCCACTATATGTTAGTATTGAGCTAACGGACCAAGCGCTAATTATTTTTCCAGACATCCAGACTGAACCTGTAAGTCTTTATCTCTCATTTGAGGAAAGGGGTTATGTTACAAATCGAACAATGAAGTTCAGGGAGAGCAGATTAAAAGGATAAAATTAAGCTGCAGCCTCTTGCTGTTCCCATTGGTCCACAGACCCATGTGCTAATAGGGGAGGAGCATGTGTATGGGAAACACAGCAGGGGTGCACCTGTTATAATTTAAAAAAAAGGCATATCTTAAAAACTGACGATAAATATCGGTATTTTGACTTTTTGTCGATTTGATTCGATCGTTGTTCAACAGACCGATAAACCGATTCCAGATCGATGAATGGTTTCACCCCTACGTACCAGGTCTCCCATGTGGTTCATTCCCATGTTGAAGGTGTGGAGGCCCATCGAAGCCTCCAGGTTGTGCAAAGTAATGAGCTTCAGGTTTTTCTGCCACACTTCCATGCGGCTCCTGTCCTCCAACTCAAGAGAAGCAGATATCAGACATATTGTTCATGGTTCCACAAACAGAAAACCGCGACAGATAAACCACGCTTTCTGTCAGGCTACCTCATCCTGGTACTTCTTCCCATAAGTCGTCTTCCACTTGTGCCAGTGGGCATCCAGCTCCATTTCAAACAGGGCCGTAACACTGACACACAGGGTAAAGAGCAGCAAGCTCCCCAACATCACACCTGGAAACACACAAACACAAACAGGTGGAGTCAGGATGTCCTCCGAAATTTTCTGGAGAGAGAAGTGAGAGAACTGACTGGACAACCGGACAAAGTGCAGACAGTCGGAGAGGGATCACACAAAAACCTCTAGAGATGGATATTTGTGATATATGGATATTTATTTACAAGGCAACATCACTTGATTTATGTCATTGTAGTAAAACTCCATCACTTCCACACAACGGGGTCCCTTGGCCCCCTCTTTATAAGGAGGGTGGCTAGACAAAAGCACTGATAGGGCTTCAATGAGCTGACCTTACCGGCTAAAATGAAGTCACACCCACACATATTCACATATTAACGGTTCGTGTACGTTTATGAATTTATGAAGGGGAATAATGAAAAGCGAGAATTGAGTGTTAATTAGAAATTTCAGAAATTGGTAGATGTTTGTTTTCTACCTTGATTATGAAAAAAATAAGTAAAAATCTCGAGAAGACAGAAACAGAACAAGGAATTGTTTTTCTTATCCTGAGTCCCGATGAGGCAGGTACTCCGGTTGGTTCCTGTCATTCCTCCTGGGATCACTACTCACTTCTTTCTCTGTTTTTCAATTTTTGTTTTTCAAAAACCATTTACCTAATACCAAAACATACACGGACCAAAAGCACAGCATTTGAACTCTGGTTGGTTTCACGAGCAGGAAAAGCCGCACTGGTTTTCAAAGTTGCCAGCCGGACACCTTCCTTAATTTTTTTTTCAAAATAGGTTTGTCTCCACTTTGGGTTAGGATTCATTTTTGGCTCTTTTGTTTTATGATTCCAGAGCAGTTCTGCCTCTAAGAGATGTTTGTAGAGAACAAACTAGGAGTCATTATCATCATTACAGTAATGCAGTCCCGAAATCGTTGGTTCAAGAGAAACAGGATGGTGTAACCGCTGTGTGCTGTGGAGGAGAAGGAGGAGGAGGAGGAAGTGGTTTTCACGAGTTAACTAAAGGTATGAGCAAGAAAAATCAACATTTGTTTGCGGCTTAACTTCTGCTTTCACGCCCACAAGGTCAAAATTGTGTATGTGTGCAGTTTTTTTTTTTATCAGATATAAGCTTACCTTTTACTTTTTTTTATTTTATTCAGATGTATTACTTGTTTTTTGTTTATTTATACATTGAGGGAATTTTACCGCAACTTCGTTGTACTTGTACAATGACAATAATGATATTCTATTAAGGAAATAAAATTGATATTGATATTCTATGTTCTATCTATAAATGCCATAAAAAGACAATGGACACCTGCCATGTTGTTTATTTATGTATTCTTCCCACCGATAGATGGTATTATGGGTAAACAACTTAATTTTAAAGTTATTGCAATATTTTAAGTAACTAATTTAGAAAATTGATGATTTTAAAAATAGTGCAAGATTTTGAACTTTTTCAAAATCTTTAATTATTCTTACAGTCGAATCCTGTGTAATTACAATGTTATAACAATATTATTTTCATAGGTACCACCTGCAGTCGGTCGGAAACTGTAAAAAATTTTTTAAATGACACTCAAAGAAAATAAGAAAACCAGGACTGTTTCACTATATGAACCTGGACTGTTTCACTGTATGAACATGCACTTTTTTAAATCTCGAGTTACTCTTACAGTCTAATCCTGTGTTAGTACAATGTTATAAAAATATTATTTTCACAGATACCACCTGCAGACGGAAACTAAAAAAAAATAAAAAAATCACAATGACACTTGAAGAAAATATGTATTAAATAATTTAGTTATTTTATAGCAACTACAAATCAATGTTGGAGAATATCATAAAAGTTGAATATTCAGGTGTTGACTTGCAGGTTGGTGCTAAGAGGAGTCTGTTTACCTGGATTTGTAGGACGCATCTCTGCTTCTTCAGTTGGACTCATGCCGGTCTGCGCATTCCGGCATTTAAAGTGAAGAAAGTGTCACGTGATCAGATGCACTTCCTCCTCCTGCGAGGCAGAGATTGACTTCTAGCTGATGTTTGGAAATCACCAGAAGCCATTGAGAAAGCAAGAAATAGTTTCCAAACCGTAACCCGAGACCCGTTGAAAAATACTCAAAAGAACATCATGATCCTTGACTTTAAAATAGATTAAAAAACAAAACAACTGTTTTCATAAAAACAGAATTATTCATCTAAAAGAAAACGCTAAGAACAACAATCGAAATAAAGACCAGTGGACTCTGATATCATAGTAATTAGATGTGGTCCGGTCATTTAAAGTAATTTTCATAATTGAAGCTTAAATTAGGAAAAGATGAAAACATTTTTTTTGGCTCAAGATGAATATTTGGAAGATGTCCTCGACTTGTTTTGGACTATTTTACAATGACGTAAATGCACTGATCAGCCATAACATTATAATCACCTGCTTCATCTTACAGCCCACTTCTGACATGCATTGTGTGTTCTGACACATTTCTAGCAGGGCTTCAGGACGCATCGTAATAGGCCCACTGCTGACCCGTTAACTAGAACATGTTTGTGGATAGGGGTCCAAACATTCCAGAAAGGTTGGATTCCCCCCCATGGTCAACACCAGATCACGTCTACGTCTTCAGATGGTTGCAATATTGCATCTCTGATTCCTTGAGATACTAATAGCAGCTAGGTTTATATATTTATGAACTCAATGCCACTTCGACAATTAATAGTTTACGTGGCCGGGATTTGTTTGTTGAAGGTTCTAAAATTATAAAAAATATAATTAGACATTTTTGCCAACAGGCCCATAATCAAGATTCTACCTAGTTTCGCATTTATTCATTTTTTACGGTGCACAATGCTAGATTTTGATATAAAGATTGGTTCTGTCACATATAAAGGTTGAAATATGTACATGTTACTTGTTATTTTATTTTGCACTAGTAAAATTACCCGACTAAATGGAGTAAGTCAAATAGGCTTCAAAGATTTAATTATATAATGCTACATTTTACAGGATTTAATCATGTTTATCTGTTAAGCATGAAATTATTTCATTAGAGAAATGGTACGTTCAACTAAATGGTACAGCCGGATAATTTCCTTTTGTGGAGTGTAAGAAGAATTAAAGCTGGAAAGCATTTCTCCATTATCATCATTATTGTTATTTTTGTTTGTATAGAGCAAGTCAGTCGGTTAAACTACATTTTGTTGGTTTGGGTCAAAAGTAATTTTTAAGAGTTGATTCAACCTAGTTGCTTGGGAACGTTTCCAACGCAATCTAATGGAGTTGATTCAACTATTTTTGCGGGAGTAAAAATACCTGGAAGGCAAATATGTAAATTATGCAAAAGCCACATCAAAACACATTAAAAAAAAGTCTACATAAATATATTCGTATCTCCATCCAGCACTAGAAATGTCACACCTTTAGCCCAGTGTTAGATTCCCACATTTCGTCCTGACTTGAAAGTTGCTATATCAAAGAAAAGGAAACTAAGAACTTAAACTGTAACCTGTTTGTTGTTGTTTGTTATATTACGAGACAAAGCTAACATCAGCTTGGATTATCCTATTTTAACAAAAACAAGGGGATATGATGAGCCAGGCTCAATCCAAAGATAACAAAAAGGGACTTGCTGTTCATTTAATGTTTAGTTTAACCTAACTTAGTTTAGCTTTAGAAAAGGATTGGAATAAATTAGATTAGTCACATTTAGTCCAAAAGTAATAGAAAATCCGCTTGTTATCTTGAGCCAGCCTTTTGTAGATTAGCATAAAGACTAAAAATAGCTACCACCTGGTCCAAAGATAACAGAATCTGCTTCCTGTATTTACAGTACGAAGCTGAGGCTAGTTTAGCGTATCTTAGTTTAGCAAAAGCAAGAGAATTGAGGAAATGGCTAGCCTGGCTCCGAATATGAGAAAAACTTGATTGATGTCTTTTGAATGTGAATCTACCGTTTTGACACTTTTACACAAACACAGAACTTCATCTTACTTAGCAGGTTTTGCTCCGAGTGGATCAGTGCTGGGGGTTAAGGTGTGACTCTACCCACTAAAACTTAGCCCATCTTTGTATTTGCTACCTTGAAATGATGTTTCAAACATCGGATACGACATAATACTGTGCTTTCTTATATTTGTAATATTTAATTATTAACTGATAGGGTTGACACAGAACAGGAGAAAAAACACATTTCAAACATTTGGTAATCTCGCGGGAAACTTTGAAATGAATGAGAAGAAAACAAGAATTATATTATCAGAGAATTTTCACTTATGCCCGATAGTTCTTTTGACGCCAGTGTGGTTAAATAGCCGTCACACTTTTTTATTGTTCATTTGTGTATCATGTACGTGTTTTTTATAGTTTTGACTTTGTATGGCAGCTACCTTGGCCTTGTAAAAGAGATTTCTGATCTCAATGGGACTTCCTGGTTAAATAAGGGTAAATACAAAATAAAACAGACTAAAAAAAATAGTTGAGTATTATATATGCCATTTATTCATCTGTAGAATGAAACAATCAAGGTACTGCATGTGAATTAACAGCTTTTGCTTCTTGTGAACTGGGTGGATACGATGGGATGTTACTTGGGCTACAAACTAAAATGTGTTTCTCACAAATTCAGTAAATACAAAGTAAAACTGTTCAAGGGTTCTCTAAATACCAATATTTCCAAATTGGTATATTCATTAAGTTTTAGGAATTTACACATTTATAGATTTACAGTACATATACCCTCATTTTGTACATTCCTTCGTCTCGTATGAGGCAAACTTCTGCCTCATATAAGTAATCTAAAAAATAATTCAATTTTAACAAGAAAAAAAAATGAAACAAGTGTCAGTATGAAGATTCAGTAAAAGAATATACGGAGAAGAATCAGGGCGCTGGATCCTGTATTGGCTTGTGGTCACAGAAACAGGAAGTAAAACCCACAGTGGGGCAACATGTGTTAACACATAACTGTAAAGATGTTTGAAACACTCAATAACTATACAAATACTTGGCAGCTGTGGCCAACTGGCCCTGAAGGACCTCGTCACTGTGGGACCCCAAGACTACGTGAGGGAGTCTTGCCAAATCAAGGAGAGGCAAGAAAGGTGGGTCTTGGCATCAGCATAGTAGGAGTCGTAAAAATGTCCGTCTGCCCTGTGTTTAGGAGGGTTCTCTCCGGGTTCTGTAACTACCTCCGACAGTCCAAAAAACATGTAATATAGGTCAAGTGAATCTTAAAATCCCAAAGTGGGAATGTTCCTGGAAGCCCTTCTTTTCCTGTTTCTGTCGTGGACCGACCCTGGATAGACGGAATCCACAGTGGGTCTTCGTGACCCGCTTCAAGTTTAGATAAGTGATTAGATTACCCTGCTTTGATTTTTTGGGACAAAGACCAGTCCCTCATCTGATGCCATTAAAAGGTTGTTTGTAACTTTGACCAGTACCTTTTCTGTGCTGTACTGAACTCCAAGACCTGACTGGAAATCTCTGGACTATTTAAGTAGTGGTCTAATTATGCCTACTTTAAAATATTATGGTACGTAGCCTTAATTTAAAGACAGATGGATGATTGGTTGGGATGGGGTTTATAAGACAGGTTCTAGCTGGGATGGGGTCTAGGAGACAGGTTCTAGCTGGGATGGGGTCTAGGAGACAGGTTCTAGCTGGGATGGGGTCTAGGAGACAGGTTCTAGCTGGGATGGGGTCTAGGAGACAGGTTCTCGCTGGGATGGGGTCTAGGAGACAGGTTCTAGCTGGGATGGGGTCTAGGAGACAGGTTCTAGCTGGGATGGGGTCTAGGAGACAGGTTCTAGCTGGGATGGGGTCTAGGAGCTCGGATGTGAAAATGAGATAAGTTACACTAAACTATTTTAGATAAGATATTTTTTTATGAACTTGTGATCAGACATCGGGATTAGTGTGAGGAAATACTGAATAGATTTTTAGAAAGGTCATTCTTATATATCTGACACTAGGTGGAGCTTTAACTTCAAAGGTTTCCGGGCCATAATCTCTCAACCGTTGGTCCGATTCAGTCCAAATTTGGTGACATTATGTTTTGCTCTAATAGTTCATATCTGACTCAGTAGGGGAGCTTTTCCATGAAAAACACAACCGTTGATCCGATTTAGTCCAGATTTGGTGCATATGAATTGACTCGATGAGATCCATCCCGTATGTGTCGTATTTTACCCCAAAAGTTCATATTTTACTTATTATAGGGAGCTTCTTTTTTTGTTTTTTGTTTTTTTAACAAAAAAGAATTTGGACAACTTCTCATTTAATGTGAAGTGTTAAATCCGGGCGGTTGCTTATACAACGCAGGGGATTGAGGACCTTCTGGGGTTTTGCCCTTGCTGACTGGAACTAGAGCATAAGGCCTTGTTTGCACTAGTAAAATTACTCCACAAAATGAGGTAAGTCAAGTTGGTCAAAAATAATTTCTTATAGGATGCTACATACTTCGTGATTCAATCACGTTTATCCAGCAAAATGAAATTATTTCATTACAAGAAGTTACATTCAAGTAAATTCAACACCGAGTCAATTTCCTTTCTCTGGAAAAGTTTTCCACATTATTTATTTATTTATTATTTTTTTATATTTAACAGCATTGTCTGCCATACCTAACTTTACTTTAGATGTGTTGATATCGTTTATAAGGGTTTTTAAAGGTTAATATGACAAAATAATTTCCTTTTTCCTATGAAGAATGATCAAGAAAAATGTTTCACAACTTCAAACTGGAAATCTTTATTCATACAGTTTCATAGAAAACATCAGAAAAAGTGCAAGACACAGATTTCCAAGTTGCTCAACTTTAAGTCTCATTGCCCAGCAATGTTACCCGTCCCACTGCATTTATTCATTTCCCTGCTAGTTTTAGACACAAGCACTTTTAAAAAAGTAAAAGTTGTGGATTGAAACGATCACAGACTAGCTGTAGAAAGTTGGCTCTGACTGGTTTATTGGAAACTCCAAACTGGAGGTGCTGAAACTGTTCATTCATGGAGAAGCGGACGCGACCGTCAAAAGGGTTTTTTCTGTTCCAAAAAATGTGCGTTAATAAAATACAATCTTTTTGTTTGTTTTTTAAAAATGGGTGCCGTCATGGTCGATTGAACAAGTTTGTTTCGAAGTAGTCCTTCCGTCTCGTCTTCCTCTGAACTCCAGTGCTCAGCCCATGATGGGGTAGCTGGCGAGGTTGGAGATGCCGCAGAGGTTGCCACGGTTACGTGCCATCAAAATGTAGCCTTTCTTGCCCCAGTCCTCGCCCCAGCTGTCCGACGGAGACAAAAAGAGTTCATAAAGGGAGTGTGGTGGAGCAGCGCTGGGATTCAAACATCATTTCATATCAGAACCCGATTCAATACAGACAGCTGCCGTGACCCACCTGTTCTTGACGATCCAGTACTTCATCCCTCTGCTGCTCACTCCGTATCCCACCGCCAGCACGGCGTGATTGATGTCGTCCGAGTTACAGTTTTTGTCATAGTAAACACCTGAGCACAAGGAGGCGGAGCCATCAGCAGTATTTTTTAAATATTCATTGAAGAGATCTTTCATATTTCATTCACCAGGGGGAATTAAAAAAATATTCCATTAAATGGATTTAAAAGTGTAAATGAGGAGACTTAGTGACATCCGCTGACCTTTGCTGTAGAACTGGAAGCTGCTCAGCGAGGCGTCGATGCCCACAGATATTGGACCCACTTTAAAAAGCTTGACTGCCAGCATGCGCTCGTCGCCCACTGGGATCTCCTTGTAGCCTCTGCACTGGGCGGCCATACCGGATGAATTGTAGTGGCACTGCTGCGCCTGCACCGAGGAGGAGGAAGAGGAGGAGGAAGAGGAGGAGGAGCAGGAATAAGAGACAGTTTAAGACAAAACAAATTGGAACTGGATCGATTGGGGAGAAGAAACTAGTTAAGTAACTGTACGAACTGGACTGTTTAACTGTATGAACCTGGACTGTTTTGTTCTATGAACCTGGACTGTTTCACTTTGTGAACCTGGACTGTTTCGTTCTATGAACCTGGACTGTTTCACTTTGTGAACCTGGACTGTTTCGTTCTATGAAGCCGGACTTTTTCATAGTTGAATTATTAGTTATAGTACTATATAGTACTACAGTCTTTGCGTTGTGAGACATCATGTTTCTGCGGGTTTAGACTCAGCCCACGTATCCTTTTGTTTCTCATGAGATTTGTTTTTGCATTTCTTTATATTTTTTGTGAAAAGCTTCTTGTGAATTGTAACTAAAACAGAAAGCGGGTAGTCGTGACTAAACCCCACATTTGGATGTTTAATTTGTTCAAATGCTATAAAGCCATGGGACTAGATATACCCGTGTGTTTATTGATGAGCGTGTTGGATCTCACCTCACCCACGTACGGGTAGACGTCCTCGGAGTCGATGCCTCCGTTCTGCAGAACATACTTGAAAGCGATGGTCATGTATCCTCCTCCACAGCCGTAGTTCTCTTTGACACAGTCCACCAGGTTCTGAGGACTGAGGTCCACCAGCTTGCCTGTCGTCTTGGCCAACTGGCCCTCGAGGGCCCCGGCCGAGCTGAAGGCCCAACAGGAGCCACAAGAACCCTGAGTGAAGGAAAGACAAGGCGATGATAAATAGAAAATACCGCAAAACCTGCCGAGGAGTTTCAACTGTGAGGTTCAAGGGTGAGGAGAGAATCCCAAAAGCTCACCAGCAAGGTTAAGGTCAAAGGTTATCCAATTTGGCTGTGGTTCTTTCCAATTGAAGGTGTAGCCAGCATAGCTTAGCATTAGTAATAGAAATGGGCTAATAGTAACTAGCCTGGCTCAGTCTGAAGGCAGTATCAAAAGTATTTTTTTTCCTTTCTATGCTAAAAAGTGCAGTTTGTAAAATTTAGTATCATCTAGCGGTAAAGTTCCAGATAGCAAATACTAATTCAAATCAGTTGAACATCGCTGTCCAGGTCCAAGAAGGTGAACATGAAGACCCAACTTGTGAAACCTTTGAGAGATTAACGGGTGAGGTCCGTGCAGTCCACACCATGTGACCCCTATTTGCCTGCTGAGATGAATCCCCAGTGTGAACTGCTTGGACCGCACCAGTTTACCTCACAAATGCGAAAAGCCCCACCGTACACAAACATATCGGCGCAACATGGTGGTCTCCATGGAAGAGACCCCGCCCCTTCTGTAGAATTACGTGTTTTTCCAAATTAAAAGGATAAGAACATTCTCATTTAAAAGTTTACACACTGCACCTTTAATTAAACAAGGTTCTGCATGTTAATAAGCAGCTTTTACTTCTCGTGATTGGGGTCAAGAGGAGAGGAGGTCCCTAGATAAAAACACAACAACAAACATGCGGTTTCTCACAAATTGAGTGACTAAAACATAAAATGTATTGGAGTGTTCTTATAATTGTAATATTTCAAAATCGGGACACAGGAAGTACCAACCCACCGCGATCAGGCAACATGTGTTATAACATAACTGTAAAGATGAGCCAAATACTCAAATACTATACAAATACTTGGCAACTGTGGCCAACTGGCCCTGAAGGAACTCGGTGACTGTGTGACCTCTAGACTAGGTGAGGAAGACCTGCCGAATCAAGCAGAGGTAAGAATGGTGGATGTTGGCGTTAGTAGTGGCCATATTAGGATCTCTGAGCTTTATCCCAAAAAGAAAAAAAGCAATCCAGTTCTTCCTCGCACTAAAATCTATATGGAGGTATAAAATTGAAAGTGAGCCCGGAATATAGTCAATAAATAAAATTGACTGAATATCATTTCTGAAATAATTACCCTTATTTTTTGTCTCTGCTTATTCGTTATTTTTAACATTTAAAAAAAAAGAAAGATTTTTTTCATCTCTTGAAACACAAATTGCATTCTGAATTGATATTTCCACTAATTTATTTAATAATTATTATTTATATATACTTCTTATCTATTATTTTCTTTAATAATTTATCAGTTATTCAATATGCTACTTTATTATTTAGTATTTGAAATTCGTCACTTTATTTGATTTTTATTATTATATATTAATTTATTATTGATTAATTATTCATCATGAAGTATTTTCTTTGGTTGTCCTTTATATTGAATTGTGTAAAAAGCATCAAAATGAGTGTAATAAAACTAAATTAAATAAGCAGACGCAGTTGTCTTCTCCTGTGTTACCACTGGGGGGCAGGCTTTAACTACTTTCATTCAAAAGTCATTTCTATCATCGAATTCAACAAAGTCAGTGGTTTGAATGAATCAGTCTGAGAGCTGGAGAGGAGGGTGGATGGACTCTGGATTCGATATTACGTTATATATACTTTGATCTTTAAATCTAAGACTGTTTCAAATGAAAATGTATATATATTTGTTTTTACAAATATATCAAAAGACCAGTCATTTAAAGGTGGAAATATCACCTTGATTGATTTTGGAGTTTGTGTGATTTTATTCTATGTTAGTTCTTTAAGTGGTGGTGGTTTATCTTAGATACATACAATGTGGCCAAAAGTATGTGGACACCATTGCCCATAGTTTCTGATGAAGGGCGCCTTAATACAAGAGAAGGCACTGACATTATACATCAGTGATCTCCAACCGAGGCGTCTCCTTGAGGGTCATATAATAAACCCTCCATGAGAGGATGAGGATGAGGATGATGATGATTATGATGAGTTTTTCTTCTAACACCCTCTTAAAATTAAGGTTTTTCCGTTAAAAACCCCGTTTGAATTGGTCCTGAATAACGCAGGCAGAAGTTTTTTTGTTTTAGGAGGTCAATAGAAGAAAAAAAGGCTGGAAACTACTAGTCGACAAAGAAATAAATAATACAAGGTTCATCCAGAAGAACAAGCCTGGCCTCCATCCCTGAATTCAACAGCGTCCAGCAGCTTCAGGGTTAAATTTGTCAAAGCTTTTGTAACTGAATGGGGTCAAATCTCAATCACCTCAGCTTCTTCACAAATATTTAGTCGAACATAAATATTCATATTTCTGAGAACCACTGTGCTGCTGCTCCTCTTTGAAATCAGTCTGACATCAGCTCCTCAGGATTCATAGATCCCACTGGCCCACTAGTGGGATTTGTCTCGTCTCTTAAAATTGCCTCAAACAGACAAAACCTGATTCAGTCATCGTGAGAGGAGCAGGAGAGGAAGCTGCGGAGATGTTAGCATGCAGGGAGCAGAGTCAGTTTGCTGAATAATTCAGGAAGGAAGCCGTTCCGCGGCCCAGTAAGTCTGAGCACAACTGCAACTCTACTTCTGTCCGCCAGAGGGCGACATTGGCCCTAAGATGTAAAACACAATAAAAGCGACCTTGAGGGTCCTGAAAGGCATCCAGGAATACAACGTATCATTATTACTGTTATTACAATACAGGTATCATATACTGTATGTTAACACTGCTACCAATAATAGTATATCTTTTTCTGTCTATTTAGATTAAATACTACAAAATAGCATTTTGTAGCGTAATTGAATGGATATCAAATGTAATTTTAATTTACATTAATTACATCCAATAACCAAACGTATTATACGCTTTTTAAAGTGAGAGCAGGAACTCCAAATTGCCAAAATTGCTTCTATAGTTTCCTGGAGCGTGACGTTTTGAGGAAAATATAAATTAAGGAACAACGATTTCTGTTCTCTGCCAGACATTTCTGAAAGACAATGTCAGGTCATCCGTCTGTGAATGAATCTACCTCTGAATGGATCAGACGGAGTACGATCAAAGTTTGGTGTGGTCTCCTCAGAGCTGATGTCTCCAGCTAACACTGATCGGCTCTTTAATCCTGTCTCTTTTTGTGTCTTTAAGTTTATCATGCACTTATTTCACCCATCTCACTTTATCTCACTTATCCCAGAGGAGTTTTTCAGCGTTGCATCTTCTCCAGCTCATTTTCAAGCCTGAGTGGATTCATTTCTGCCTCACGGGTCCATCACTCTCCCACAAAAAGGCTTAGAGAATCCCAGAAACCCTCGAAAACTGGATCTTAAATATGATGAATCGTGAGTGTTATTGAATATGAAATCTCTCTCACCTGGTTCTTCACCGGCGTCACCATGCCCTTCTTGCGGTAATCGATGGCTTTGGGAATCTGGTAGCTATTGCTGTCCGGAGTGAGGGTGAAGCTCCTGTCGCGGCTCATCGGCATCAGCAGGCCGGTCATCTTCTCAGACACTTCCTCTGACGTCTGCATGAACAGAGACGCGGTTATCATTTACATCATGATGCAGGACTTCGTCAGGATAAAAGGAGAAATGAAAGCTTCTTTATTTCAAAGTAGGAGTGTTATTTCAACTTTTTACATATCATTGTGTCACTGTAGAAGTTTACCCTAGAACTTAAAAACTGTTCAATTGATCGTTTTAAATTTTTATTCCCGCATACAACCGTTTGTCTGATTTACTCCAAATTTGGTGCATATGATTCCACAAAAGGAGATCTATATGTCATAAATATAAATATACATATAGGTTACTCTGTCTATACTCTATTTTACCCTTTCATATTTTATATTTACTTGAACAGTTAAAATTTCACTCACTAGGGGGAGCTTTTTTAAATTAAAAACATTGCTTTTCCAGTCATAACATCCCAACCGCTATGCTACGCTAACTTCTGACAGCAAGGGGCTGCTGGGAGATTTTTTTTTTGCAGACAGATCCATTATCAGCGGCTACGGTTCTGATATCTGGAGCTGCAACAATCAGCTGACCGACAGAGAATGAATTGGCAAATAGTAGTTTCAGGTCTTTGTGGTGCAATACTTGTCAAAAATGAGGATTTTCTTAAACATTCCTTGAAATGTGATTAAACTTCAAATAGACATGAGACGCCAAAAACTTTCAAGTGGAATTTTTGCATATTTAGTTTACTGACATAAATACTGAACTGATGAAGTAAAATATAAGACATTTTTATCAATAGATTAATTTTAAATATTTTTTTCGTAGAGCTTATGAAAATATTTACTTTATTAGATAGAGGCAAAAATATTAAATAATTCCATGAAATTTATTAGAAGAAAAAAAACAAAAACCAACATAATCAATTTCAATTATTTGTTTAGAGTGTAGATTTAGAGTGATATTGTTATTATTATTTTTTTTTTATTAATTTTGAGAAAGTTACAGATGCGTTCATCCATCATCACACCATCAAGTGGTTTTATTCTCCGTTTGGATTAAAACAAATCCTATAACACACATATAACAAATTCCGGTTTTCACTTGTTCTCAAGAGTGGGCGTTCACTGAAATGTGAATTTTAAGCACACTAAAAAATAAAAAATATGAGAGACAATACAGTTCAATCCTGTGAATGTTTATTCATCAGTATTGGACGCAGTGGTGGCCCGTCAGTCATTTGGCCAGAATATCTGAAATCAGAGAGGCTGGGACCACCTTAGACTCACCATGTCTCCCAGGTGGTTCATCGCCTGCTCATAGGAGTGCATCCCCAGCTCCGCCTCCTGGTTGTGGGCTTCGATCATAAGCATGTTCTTCTCCCAGACAGCCCGGCGAATCCCCTCCTCACCCTGAGACAAACACAAAAACAAACACGTGTCACTTTGGGTCATAGCACCATCCGTTTCCTCAGACCTGTGGATGGTGCCGTCAGCTCTCAGTCAATTCGAACTCGCCTCCTCCTCCGCTAAGAACACCTCACAGCAGAAAGACATTCATCTGGGCTAATAGGACAAATTTACATATTAATTAGCCAGGAAAGGAGGCTTGTCCGCGTTACAGGCCCATTTCATTAATGAGGCCAATTATAGCAGAGCAATCCTGCAGAGTCCCACCGTGCCACTTTCTTCTAACACATTTAAAAGAGACGCTGAGACTTTTATTCAAATGCAAACTCCTGGTGAGCCGTAAGCTGCTTATCCAAAACACACCCATGATCGACTCTGCGGTCATGACCTTAGCCTCCGTTAGCTTGACTACAACCACCAGTTCTGTCTTGTCGTGTCCAGTGAGTATGCAGTGATGGGAAATGCAAATGTTGCCGGGAGACTTTGATTCTGTGAACTCGATGTCAGCTGAAGGAGTAGGCCGGAATCGGATGGAGGGGTCGTGGGGATACTGATTAAAATCGTAAGAGAGAGCGAGAGAGAGAGAGAAAGAGAGAGAGGTTCCTGCTGACATGCGAGTACGGATGATGCATGAGCCCGGCGCTGTGCGTCACACATAAACAAACACACCGACTCAGAGTGCAGCTGTGCAGCGGTGACCTCTAGCCGGAGGTGAAGCGCGGAGGCACGACAGATGCTCGGCGAGCGCTCAGGAAGTTAATTCATGGTTTACCGCCGACCAACCACATTTACTTCCTCAACGCAGAGGAAGTTGATAAGAAGACTAAAGCCCCAGACACACAGTTTTCCACAGGGAAGGAGAAAAACTACATCCAAAGAAGGTTGCAGAAATTAGGTTAGTTGGAAATGTTTTTTAACCTCCACACCAGGGACTGCTATTCCTGGCAAAAAAACACAAACGATCGGTCAGATTTGTGCAGAGCCGTGGAAGGGACATGGGTGGAATAAAAAATAATAGTGTTAGTAACGCCCTCCTTGTGTCCTTTTTGTTGTTTTATCATAACATTGTTCCGTTATTTAGAATTATATCCCCAAGAAGTCAGTCAGAGATTTCATGAGTTGGTCGTCACCGCTGCAGCAGCCGCAGATCCTTGGTGTGACCCAATATCTCAAAAATTGTTTCATTGTTCATTTTATACCCATATAGATATTAGTGTGAGGAAGAACTGGATTGATTTTGGGAAAGGTTGGTTGCATATTTCCGCCACCAGGATGCAGTTTATCTCCCAACGTTGTCGGGTCATAACTTTTCAAACGTTGGTCCGATTCAGTCCAAATTTGGAGCAGATGGATGAAGCTCAGAAGATCTATTTTTCATAAATCAGATTTTACGTTAATAGTTTGTATTCTATTGAATAGAATAGAATAGAATAGAATAGAATAGAATAGAATAGAATAGAATAGAATAGAATCTATTCCCTACGGGGAAATCTTTTTTCTGAAGAGCACTGTTTTTTGAAGTATGACCAGGAGTGGAAGCTGCTGGAACAGACATTTCTGTCAGCGTGTTTTCAGCAGATAAGCCTCATTTGATTTTCCTATAGATAATGGGTTAAAGGGCCAGTTCACCCAAAAAAGAAAGTTCAGTCATTTCACTAAAAAGCCAATAGAATGACAAACAATAAATGTCTTAAGTACAAGACAAGTCACCGTGTCCTAACTGAGCTCGTATGTCGGCCATTATGGAGATAATTGAATGACTTATACATGATGAAAAGCCAAACCAGGTCAGTTTTGACCCAGGAGGACGAAAAGTGAAGGCCAGAATGACAATTATGAAATGAACTCGGCATGAGCCTGAGAGCATAGAACTATTGGGGAAGCTGCTCCTTTAAGAAGCTCTTCTAGGACCTAAGACTTAACTAAAGTAAGTCAGATGAAAGAAACTGGGTTTGGGAAGTGAACTTTTGTGAATAATTTGCTGAGCTGAAGTTTTGTTGAATTCTCATTGTGCCAGTCATTCTGCTTTAGTTTTGATGATCTGTTCTCAGACTCCATCTGTCCTCTTTCTCTGGGCCAAAACCACAGACTAGAGCGAGCAGGCTGCCTCCCAATTCCTGTTTCCTTGTGTTTTTACAGTGTAGAGCATATTGACTGACTGACAGAGCAGATGGATCTGAGGGAAAACCATTCAAAAACAAAGAGCTGGTTTATCATAAAGAGTTTAAGATGTATGACAGAATCTGCTCTTTTATCCGTCTCCTACAAATTACCTTCGTTCCCCACTAATTTGAAATGGCAATTATGCTTTGGATGGAAACGGTTGGCGGATTATTCAGGCTGGATTGTTTTGCAAAAATGTTGAGTCACGACATATTTGCGTAATCTCTTACACTTTACATTATTTTCCTGCTCTGGCAGTACAAATGCAATTTATCACAGCGATTAAAGTGTTACTTTTCACCTTTGCCAAGCAGGTTATGTCTCCAATAACCAGCAGGCTAGACGACAGGGAAACTCAACTCCCTGAAAAAATCACCTCACTTATCATATTGGTACGATTTATTTTACTTTTGATAAAAAAAACTCATATATATTTGTTTTCCTTTTATTATTTCATTATTATTTATATTGATTTTTGATTATATTGTTATTTTCTTTAATTTGTGATATTTAAATTTGTTCATCCTAATCCTACTGTATTCTATCGTACTTCATCCTAATCCTACTGTATTCTATCGTACTTCCTCCTAATCCTACTGTATTCTATCGTACTTCAACCTAATCCTACTGTATTCTATCGTACTTCATCCTAATCCTACTGTATTCTATCGTACTTCATCCTAATCCTACTGTATTCTATCGTACTTCGTCCTAATCCTACTGTATTCTATCGTACTTCATCCTAATCCTACTGTATTCTATCGTACTTCGTCCTAATCCTACTGTATTCTATCGTACTTCGTCCTAATCCTACTGTATTCTATCGTACTTCATCCTAACCTTACTGTATTCTATCGTACTTCAACCTAATCCTACTGTATTCTATCGTACTTCATCCTAATCCTACTGTATTCTATCGTACTTCATCCTAGTCCTACTTTATCCCTACCCTTCCTTATCTTATTGTCACCTGTCACATCACCTATCATAGATCTGTGCCATTTGGAAAAAAGCCCGATCTCACATTGTCACCGAAAGTTCTCAATAATTCTGTCCAGGTGGCTTCTTTCCCCTTAATCCTGTTTACAGACTGACTGACCAACAAACAGAACCAACACACCTCAGTTTACATGTTGGACTCAAAGAGAAATGAGTCAGAGGTATAAAAAAGAGGCCGAACCCTCAGGTGACAAAACTACAGCGGATGTGGGCAAAAGCGAAAGAGCAAAGTCAGCCAGAGGGAGATCCGATGTTAGAGGAAGCTCCTCTCGGAGACACGGCCAGATTTGAGGCTCTCTTTCAGGAGGGCTGCTCCGCCTGACTTAAGATCTTCCAGACAGGAAGAGGCCGGCGGAGACAGAGGGGACGGAACACCGAACCAACTGCTGCTGAAGTGGGTCAGCAGCAGACCATTTCCTTACGTGAAATCATGGAAAGATTAAATGTGCTTTCAAAGCCGCTACCAGACACTTACCAGCCCGTTGTATTCCCTCCTGTGGGTGAGCTTCCACTGCTCCCACTGGCTGTCCAGAAAAGCTTCGTCCAGGTGGGCTAGAGCCGTGGCTGCCAGCAGCAACACGGCGACGCACTGCAACATCCTGCAGGAACAACCGCATGCATAAAGGTTTCATTAAGCCAAGGTTAGAATCCACAGCGGCGCTGCATTCATGTCTGCCGGGCAGTTAAAAACATGGAATATGGTTTTATTACACGTAGATGGGCAGAATAATTTCTACTGCTATGCTTATCCGGGGCCGGGTGGCAGCAGGTAAGAAGGAATTTCCGAATATTCCTCTCCGCAGCAACACCCTCCTAGGCCAGGGGTTACCTGCAGACCATAATGCTTTGCACCTCCCCCCAGCGACAATCCCTGCATGTGGTTAGCCCACAGGGTGGATCCATTCATATTCACCAAATTTGAACAGAACGGTTGAGAAATTATGGGCCGAAAACTTTTGGAGATTAAAACTCCTCCTGGTGTTGGTAATATACGAACGACCTTTCCCAAAAAAACATTCCAGTTCTTCCTCACACTAAGGGTATAACATTTTAAATTTGAAAAAAATATTTTTTGAGCTATCGCGTTAATACAAAGGATCTGCGGCGGTGATGATGACATCATAAAATCCATGACTTATGATATTATGACTGAATTATACTTTTCAAGCTAACATTAAAAAAAATCTTGCATGCTCAGTGTAGTACTACAAAGCTAATAATTTAGCCTCTATTAGCATTTGGTGTGACGTGTTGGTTTAGGGGAACTCACTAACAAATAGATTTTATCAGGAAAAAAACATCAATTACCTACGTTTCCCGTTACATGTCGGCAAATCTCACCTCTGATCTGTAGCTATGAGTTCTTTAAAGTCGAGCTATCTCCTCTTTTTGAAAACATCTGTGACAGATTTTCGTACCATTTGAGTTAGTGGCTAGCCACTATTAGCTGCTTTTTGGATGTCAGGTGGTAGTTTCATGCATAATATGCCATTTTAATGTTACACATATTTTGATATGCATCTTATTTATACAGATTGTGTTGCATATCTGTTACTACCTCCACTGCCATCTCAGGAGTTGTTTACGCAACAACTGTTTTCTCATAAAGAACTGTCAACCTTTGTTGCGTTATGTCCTTTTGTTTACACTGGAAATGCAAAAACCTTGAAAAGGAGGGTAATTTCATGAAAATGCCATGCCAATCCTACTTCATCCTAATAGCCACAAACGAACAAACAACAACAAAAACAATGTCTGACATGTGGTTAGTTGGTCCAAAAAGGCTTTTCAGGTTCTGAAAGAAGTTCCCACAGAGGAATTGAAGCCTGGGCAAAACCCTGAAGTTATTTTTCAAGGTTTATTTTTGTAAATAATATGATCAAAACCTCAAAATGATCCAAATGATCTGTTCATTCTGAACATTGTTTTTGTGCTCAAGCGTCCCATTTTCCCCTGATTCAGCTACTTGCCTTTTCCTCTCTTCTTCAACTACATCCTATTTTTGAGCCTGTTTCCATTACATTACTTCGGCCCTGAGGCTATGCCAGGGCATAGTTACATTCTCTACACACTCTACTTCTTCCACACGTTGATGATTTCTCACCTTCGGTTGGTTGATGGAAACCCGTGATTTGACTAGATGGGTTTGTTGATTCATGCAAATGATTTACTGTTCATAGAAATATGCTCTTTGCTGTGTCTCAATCTGAGTCAGAAGAATCCTCTGTCTCTCTAAGTTTTTAGAAACTATCTGCACATGAATCAAAGATATATGTAGAATTAGTTGTTCTCCCAGTGTGAGCATGCTGCAAAAACTCAACTCACAGATAAGGCCCACCTTCCAAAACCCTTCCACTGGGTCAAAATCAGAACCCCCTAAGCTCATTCCTGTAAATATGACTCACATTCTCAGCTGGCTAAAAGTAAAAAACTTAATGAATTCATAGGAGCCTGAATTCAAAGATAAAGAAATCCTCATCATCATCATTTGGGTCTCTTAACACTCAGTACAAAACTCGTACCTTAAGTCCAAAAGTTGTATTGCTCGAAGAAGTTTTCTTGCTCTGTCTGCGTTTCCCTTTTCGTCAAAGAAGTGGGTCAGAGTGTGAGTATTTATTATTTGGGCTTTGAGGAAGTACAACCCGAGCTCCAGGTCTTGGGAGGAGTCTCTTCTCTCATTTTTCCAGGAAGGGGAATTTACATCTGCTTTCACTCTAGTGGCAGAGATCCCCAAACAGGAAGATGTCAGGAGTCAGATTTCACCAGAGGTGCTGACAAGTTTACAGGACCACAGTGAGGCCAGGAGAATTTATTTAATAATTATAAATGTATTTAATTTAAATAATAATAATTATTATTATTCCATTTATCATTGGTTTATTCAAAATATGAGTATGTGCTTCAATTCTACAAGAATCTGTAAGACCCGAATGACGTTAAGATGTAAGTTTTGTTAATCCCTTGAGTTGCATCGGGACATTTTTGTCCATTTTTTTGGTTCATTCTGACAGTGAAAAATGTAGATTTTCTCAGGTTCATTCAATCATTGACAGTAGTTCACTGTGTGAAAATTATTTTCCTCTCAGCATGATTGCGCCGGAAATGTTGTCAGACTTTCAGTCCATTCCAGCGTCGAATCTTAGCTCCAAAATTGTTGTCTTCACTTCATTCTGTTGCAATTTTCTGAAATTTGCTTCAATGGGAACATTAAATGATATTTGATTTATTTCCTCTGACAACCTTTAAAAGGCAACGGTTGGAACGCGAATATTGTGTGTGTGTGTTTATATGTGTCTGTGTGTGTGTGTTTGAGAGTGTCCTTGTGTGTGTCCATCCATCGGAGAATCCAGTTTTAAATTCCAAAGTCTTATCTCATAATTCCTCCCTCCCAAACATGAACACACAATAACCAGATTTTAAAGGCTTAAACATCTCCAAAATAAATGAGGGATGATATTTTATCGTTATGAATAGGACTGATGTTGGTTGAAAGCGTTTAGTCAGCACAGTTGTAAAATAGTACTGATATATAATATATTTCAATCAGAGAAGAACAAATGTAGAAAAGGTGAAGAATTTATTACAACAGCGGCTGTGTGATCATTAATCTATTATGTATTATGTAATGTCTCCCCCTGGAGACTGGTGGTGGTGGCTGATGACTCTGCCGAGGGTGAAGAATGATGAGGCTGATGGATCGCCGAGGATGATGGGTTGTCTGCATGAGTCATGTCCAGCAAACGAGTCCGGTTTATTTGCATAAAAAGCCCTTTGATCAAAGTTTGATATTAAATGTTAATAAAAATAAATCCCTTGCGTTTCAGCCCCGCAGAGCTGAAATCCACTAAAACACTGCTGCAAAGCCCGAAGGTGCGTTACAAATGTACAATATGGGGAAATCAGACACACATTTTGACAGCTGTGGCTTTAGAATGAAACAAGAGAGAAGAACTTCTATTCTTAGAGCGTCACGCTTTAATTTTATATAACTTCAAAACTTCCTCTAACTTTATTAAGCCCACCAGGAGCGATCTGTTTCAGGTACTTCTACAAGAGAAACTCAAATGCACAAACATTTAAGCAAATAAATATGGCAACAATCGATGGAAGTAAAATTAACGGTTTGATGAAAAAACTAAAGGAACAAACTGTTAAAAAAAAAAAAAAAGAAGAAGAGAGAAAAAAGTGTAATACAGAGGGTATAAAAGATTTTGAGCAGGTAGAATGTGACAAGAGCCATAACCGAAGAACTTGAAATTCTTGGGTTGCGTTCAGGATCCTGTGTTTCGCTGCTGCGATAATGGAATATAATTTAACTGTCAGAGAGAGGCGGATAAAAGAGAATCACTGAAGGCTCTCAATGAAAGATTGACAATAAAAAAAAAGAGGATTTTGAACTGCCGACATTAAATGTAAGGTTACTGTATGTCCGACAATTAATACAGAAATACAATAAAAACCCTCCTCCTAGTGAGAACTATATGATCCATTATAGTTAAATACTAGATAGATTTCTTCAAGTTGATTCCCACAAATCAAATGTGGACTAAATTTGACGAAGTTATGAACCAAAAACAAGCTTTTTTTCTTAAGAAAACCCCCAGTAAGATATATCATATGGTCAGAAAATTACCAAATGCTGGAGAACAATGTGATATAATGTATATTCGATAGATCTCCTCGGGCTGGTTCATAATCACCAAATTCTGACTAAATAGGATAAATGGTTTGAAAGCAATCAGCAGAAAAACTGTTTTGGTTAAACACAACATACAGAAGATCAATCCACTTCTTCCTCACACTAAGGTCTATGTCGGTATAAAACGGTTGCACATGAAAAAGCTTTTGAGTTATCGCGTTAAAACGAAACGCAGCAATGTCCCCGACTTTTCGTGTATATAGTTACAGGTGAGCGTTTGATGTGACTAACATCTATAAAAGTCTAAAATTAAGTCCTTAATAAGTCTAAAATATGTTGGCAAGTCATGTTAATGAGATCAGAGCAGATCAGAATGCAGTCACTGTTTTGGTACCAATTCTGAATGCTCACAATCTCAATCTACAATCTCACATTTTAAAATGAGTTCATTTGTTAACACTTATTTGATTCTTCTTTTATAATGTTTGGATTATCTCATTTTGGGTTTTTCTCATGTTGTTGTTGTAATGCTAAAATATATACACACACGATGTGACAGGTTCAATATTATTAGTCATTTATATTAGGGCAACATTGAATAATATTTAACATTCCTTTTTTTATTTCTCTTAATGTTAACTTCTTCTTACACCTGTATATTTAATATATAATATATGCCTTATAATAATAATAATATAACTTGTTGACACCTTTTAAAACCCCAGAAGAAGAATACCCTTTATTACATTATTATAACACAGTAATACAATGATGTCATTCATTCATGATATGTTTTTAACATGAATAAACCACAAATATAGATAGATAGAATAGATATATTAGACTTGATCGCGAGCATTAACTCGTTAAAAAAAACAAAAAAAACAACACCGCCTACGCCCAGATTCAAAACACCTCTTCGTATTCATGGCGTCGGTATTTTTGAGGTATACATACTTCCTCGTGTTCGCCAACAGCCCGATGTGTCATGTCTATGTTTAAATATGAACGTGTCGTGTGACTCCTATAGTCATGCAGCGGTCTAGAAGATGTGGTCAGTGCTCTAAATATACGAGCGGTTAACGCAGGTTACTCATAGAGGAGCTGTGAAAAAGTCAGACCCCTTGTTTTATATCTCAGACTAAAACATTGTCTGGTCATCAAACTGTGGGAATCGTAAACGCCCTGAGGGAACACAAAATTCTACTTTCAAAGGATCATTTTCTTTAATAAGGGGATCTAATACCTAGATCACCAAATAATAATAATAATACATTTAATTTATAATGCACTTTACATTTGGATCAAATCTCAAAGTGCTACAAAGTAAAAGCAGATAAAAGCATCAATAAAAAAATAATAATAATAACTATAAAACGGCCTGACCAAAAAGCAGCAATGTTAATTAAAGTTATAGGTTCTGCTAAAAAGGAAAGTTTTAAGTCCTTTTTTAAATGTGTCAGTCGTTTGTGGACCCCTCAGATTTTGACACCAGTGTGAAAAAGTATTCATACCACTGGACTTAACCTCTAGATCAGTCAAACTCAATCGCAGATGCAGTGAGTCCACACCGAGGGCCGAGCAGGACTCAGACTGCTCATTTTTTAAATCTGAGTTGTTGTGAGAATTTATTTTCTTATTTTATTCACTTCTTTTATGGTATTCTAAACAAACCAATGGAATAGAAAATACTCAAATTACAGATTAAATTCAAAATAGATCAGCATGACTATTTTTTTCTGTGTTCCTCTCTATCAGCTGACAGAGTTATTTACAGTGAAAAGTTTTATTCACAGGCATCAATAACAACAATAAGTATATTTTACAAGTTAAAAATTACATCTAAAATCAATCGGTTTTTAAACGTCAACAAAAATACACTTTAAATGTCCACAGGTAAACGGCTGGACTAATTCAGACATTTCAGTCTTCTGTCACAATAAAACAGTAAAAGTAGAAAACAGCTGAACAGACTGAACAGACTAAAGTTGTATTTCACATTAAATGTGAACAACTTCATGTGTTTTCCTGTTTTTAATGCAGCAGCACTGACGCATGTCGAACTGCTGGACTGCGTGAACGCACCTCGACAGTTAATGAAAACATGCGTTTTATTTACTAATACGTGCGAGCTACTTAATAATACCTTAATTATTTATCGTTTTTGAAAAAAGATTTTTCTCGTCTATATCTCCTCCAGCTACTGTTTATCAGAGTGACTGGATGAACGCTGACAAAATAGGAGCAGGGAGAAGCGCTGCAGCTATTGATTGACGCGCTGGCTTTCGCAGTGCATTCTGGGATTTGTAGTATTTGTGGTTTTTGCTATTATTTTATGCTTCCACGCCCGATGAGCCTCAGAGCTTTCTTTGATGAGTATAATTCAGACAAACAAGGAAGAACCCATTAAATATTGAGGTTCATACAGAACAATGGGCGGAGTCTGGAATTATGTGTCACTTTTTTTTTTACATTGTGAGATAAGGCTTCTTCCGCCATCGCCCATCATAGCTTAGTCTTTGTGGCGATTGGCTTTGATGTCCACTGATAATCAGGAAACTGAACTGAGGTTTAAAATTATTTGCTTACTTTACTTTTTTTCAGTTTAATACCATTTACACAGTACACTGTAAAGAATCTCTGTACAATTAACGGTGAACTAACGGAAGCTGTGGTTGCCAGAATTTCACTGTAAAAAAACAGCGACCATGTAAAAAACATTACGGTCATCACTCGCAAAACAAAAAGAAAAACACAAAAAAACAAATATCATGTAAACCTCTTTACAATAAACCCGTATTTGAATTTTATAGTTTATTAGTGTTGACATTTCACAGTTTTACTGTAATTATTAAGTACAATTTTAAAGTGCAAAGAAGCAAGTTGTTGAAAAACGTAGACTTAAATGTCTTTTTATTATACAGTATATTATGATTTATGGTTTAGCCAGAATTGATACTAATCTACTCTTGTTTTATGTTATGTCTTTGTAAACAGGTTTACAGTATATCTCATTTTCAGCTGGTATTTTACCATTTTTGACATGGTAACTGCAATTTTGAAGATAAAATTCTGGCAACCCATAGCTGCTGGTATTTTAGCGTAAATCGTACACACCGTACACATAGTTTATATACTTATTTCACGTTAATAGTTCATATTTAACTCACAGCTAAACCACCCACTGTTTTCTGTGTATAGATTGCATATTTCTGACTTTTATTTCTTTTTCGGCCCATAATTTCTCAACTGTTGGTCCGATGTCTCACAAATTGGGTCCAGATGAAACGACTTGAGCAGCTCTTTTATGTGTTGTGTTTTACGTTAGTTAATATTTTACTCAATAGGGAAACCTATTTCAAGTTTGTCCTAAAAACCCTATTTTTCAGGAAATAACTTACTAACTGTTTATCCGTTTTAGTCCAAAAATGATGTATATGAATCCATTCAGGGAGGTCTATCTTGTAAATATTGTATTTCACTCTAGTAGTTCATAATGTACTCACTAGGGGGAGCATTTTTAATGAAAAACACTGTTTTCTGTACAAAACTCAAAAATTCTTTTATGGATAGTTTTTCTGACACTAGGGGTAACTTAATCCACAAACGTTTTTAGCCCATAATTTCTCAATCGTTGCTCCGATTTTCCCCAAACTTGGTGATCATGAATTGACTCAAAGAGATCTATATAGGTTCTATCATATTTTACCTTTTGGTAAAACCCAATAGTTCATATTCTACTCACTTTGGGGGAGTAACAAATTGTAAAAATGTTGTGGAAATAACTTCACATTTATTTTTAGGGGTTCAATCAGGGGGATTGCTTGTACAACGAAGGGGATTGGGGACTTTTCAGGGGAAACACCCTTGCTGTTGGAGGAGACAGCATAGGTGTACTTCCTTCTAGTCGTTTTTGCCTCTTGGTTTGAACTATTTATTGCAATCTTCCTACCAAATCTGAAATTTAGAACTGAATTTCACATCTGATGACGCTCCGAACTGATCTTTTTCATTTATAGAGCAATTTTTGGTGTCAAAATGCAGCCGAGAGAGCTTCACGGAACGCTAGAAAAGCATCATAGAGATAAGACAGGACAGATACAGGAAGACATTAAGACATTTATCAACTAAAGGATTGCATAACAATAAATCAGCCAGAGTGAAAATGATTCAAAGACTGTGTGATGTAAACTAAACAGTGAAGAACAGAATCGGTAGAGGCATTAAAATGAACGATTACAATAAATGTCATGCGTGAATTGATGAGGATTTTCAAATAATCTCTTGAATCTGCTGCCTCAGCAGCCCTCAAGGTCGCAAACTCTGCCGCTCTGCCGGCGTGTTACGATATGCGGCCGCCTCTCATCGCTGACAGCTCCTTATCTATCTGATCGATTGGCAGTTTTTTTTTCCTGGAGAGTCTTCTCCCCTCGCTGGATCCTGGCTGAGTGCATTTTAAGCTCCTTTAAGACTCTGCGTTTTCCTCTGTGGACACTTTAGATAATGAGACTCGTGCACGATAGTATCTCTATTGATCTGAAACCATAGCCCCGCCCCCCTCCACTCCCTCGCCAACGAGCAAGCAGCAGGTCATGACATGTGTGTAAGTGTGTGTGAGTCTGTGTAAGTGTGTGTGTGTGTGTGTGCAGCCAGTGGCAGATTTATAATCCAATATTCTTTACTCAGGCTGTTACCGTTCGGTCGATGGCGCTACTATTTTTATCTTCGCTATTAGAAAATCTATTAATAGCTGGACGTAAGCCGCGGATGAAGATGTACTCCTTTAATCCAAACGCTCCCCGGCGAGCCATCATCTTCACGTGGTGACAGATTCTCTCTTCACTGCGTTCAACGGGAAGTCATCCTTCTGGAGATCCCCTCTTTACTTCCCCCTACGAGGCCACGGCGGTTCCTCATCCTCATTTTTCAACATAGTGTTATAAAAGTAAAGAAAAATGTTCCCAGGATGCTGTGCTGTTTTCAGGCGACCAACTCGCTGACTCAGCCTATCACAGGATGTCTCGAGCATCCTGTAATGGCAACAGGTGGGTTTACGTCACAAAGTAGGGTCCCTTTTTCTATATGACCCCCCCCAACCACCACCACCCTCACACACACACACACACACAAATACACACAGAAACACAGACACTCCAGTCCATATGACACCGTCGTGGTCGGATTACGTCCGTGCCCGTATTTAAACACAGATTACGTAAACCTAATGCCGTCGGAATTAATTGTGTTTAAGCGCCGGAATGCATCATTCGGATTCTTCTTCACCGCCAATCTATGGAGAGAGAGTTTAAATCCTGATCTGAACTGTGTGCACTTTTCACTGACCGGTTCACGGATCAGAGCTGCAGACACCAGCCCAGTTCTAAGGGCTTGTTTTCACTCCATTAGATTACATCGGGTTGTCTTTTTTCACTGGCGCGGGTATCAGCCGTGGTTGAAGAGATGTTTGCTTTGATGTTTTCTTGCACATTAAAAAGTTCAGAAGAAGTCCCGGTTACCGCCAGCGGTTTGTGCACATGATGGTTTGTGCACATGATGGTCCGGTTCCCTTAAAATGAAGGTGACAAAGCTACGGTGGTGCATTCACCAGATGGACCGGAAACCTTGGAGATAAACCGCCCCCCACCCCAGTGTCGGAATGATCCAACATAACGTTCCCAAAATAACTCCAGTTCTTCCTCAAACTAAGGCATATGTGGGAAGAAAATTTGAAATGATCCATGTGATAGTTTTTGAGTCACCTTGTTAACATGAATGATCTGCGACGGTAAACGCAGCATTCCATAAACCGTACTATCCAACTTTAATATTTAATAACATTTGATAATAACTATGTAAACAATATAGTAAATAACAGTCCATTTGTCAAATCAGTCAATTAAATACATAGCCTCATTCATCTTTGTTGGTTTTTAAAGATGAAGCTTTTTTTTTCTCCATACTTTGGCCACTTTCACCAAAAATGCCAAACCCCTCTGTAGAGCCAGGGTTAATCTTTTCTTCCGTACAAACATGGAAGCCCCCTCAAAAGAAGACCCGCTTCGTTTGGAGCCATAAAGTGTTCATTTGTTCATTATAACCTGACATAAAAAAAAGATTATTTTCAGATGATATGTACTAATCAAGACATCGTCATGGATATAATAAACCTTATTTTCAAAGAGGTAGCACTTTATTTTACGGACTGCCCCTTTAATATTAATCTTTCAATGTAGCACCAATACAACCAAAATAAAGTGATATATGTGTGTTTGTGTGTGTGTTATTTATAAACATTGATAGATTTTTAGATAGACAGATAGACAGATAGATAGATAGATAGATAGATAGATAGATAGATAGATAGATAGATAGATAGATAGATAGATAGATAGATAGATAGATAGATAGATAGGAGTATGTATATACATACACACACATATATTTGCATATATACATACATAACATTTAGAGATATATACATACACGTACATAAATACTCTGACAAAAAAAAGAAAATAAATAAAATACACATTTAAATTAAAATTACAGGAATAAATTGCATGCAAATATAAAGAAAAGGGAAATAGTCCAATCTCCATAATGGCTTGAAAATGGCCATATCGTTCAAAACATTGTTTTGAAAGTCATTCACAAATGTTATTTCATCATCACCATCATAATACTTTTACCTTTATTTGACCATTAAAATGTTAAAAGAGACAAGAGGCACTGTTCTCCTTACAGACTCCTCCTCAGACTCCTCCACTGTGGTTGAGGTTCTACAGACAGGGTTGGATTCACAGAACACAAACATCTCCATGAGCAAAAACTACAACAAAAAAAATATTATTTACTTCAAAACTATGTCCTTCAGCGCATAAACCCGATCATTCCTGAGTGGAACTGTTTATTCCGTCCTGCGGTCGGCTCACATGAGAACATCAGAAAGCCCCTGAAATCGCTTTCATCCCAAAAGGTTAACTTGAAACCTGCGGAGAGCCTGTACAGAACTGTTCTGGTGGAAAACAAGTTACTGCTCTAGTTACTACTGAACACATGAGAAAATAAAAACGACCTTATGATTGTTTCTCTGTGGTAACATTCCGACAGATTGAGGTCGCGACGGTCACCGGATGAAGGTCCAACCAGGAGCAAGTTGAACATCAAGAGGAATCACTGTTGTTGATTGTTAACGTTATATAATCTGTGTTGATAGAACTTCCCCAGAATATATAATGAAGGTGAACCATCCTCTACCTCTAATGAGGTAGAGGAGTTCGCCCGAAGGAGATCCATGACCACAAAGTCATTTTGAAAAACAGAACAAATGGAAACAAGGACACACAAATGGACATTAGTACAGTGGTGTGCGGTGAAGTCGTGGCAGGTGAGGTTCTGACCCGTTCAGAGTCAGATCTACAAACATATGAACCTAATAGAGGAGCTTAAATTCAACATTTCAATGCCAGCTCTCACACCGACTACTGGTTCTGTTTCATGTCTCACATCAGAACTCTCTCCACACACATAGGTAAGGTCCATGTTTGGTCCAAGAAGAACATTACATTCGCTCAGAACTTTCCTGTGTTCTAATTTACCATCGCAATTCTAAAATTCATACAGGGACAAAATCAACCCATTTTAAATATTTTAAATTTTATAGAAATTAGAATTTTAATTTAAATGTCGTATTTTTTGTTAAAAATAAAGTTTATTATTGTTTTGTTTTTTTTCAAAACATTTTTAATTATATGTAAACTAATTTAAAACAAAATCATAGTTTCAACCTGTTTCTTTATAAAAAAGACAAGAAATTGTAAAACAAAAAATGTCAAATGTGTTTTTTTCTGTTAAAAAATAAAACGTATATTTTTCAAAAAAAATAAAAAAAATATATACACATACATATATATATATATACAAAATTATTGGTTCATTTTCTTAAATGTTATAATTAATGGATTTTTCTGGGGTGGCTTGGATTTCAAATCTTCCTTTTATGCAGTCAGAGCAAAACATTAAAATAAAACTTCACGACTTCTGTATTCAACTGGACTCTGATTTTGTTTTTTGCATAGAAGAGCAGGAACTGCAGAACCGGCATCAACCCGTGGGCTCAGCGCGCCCCCTTCAGTGAGGCAGAGGTACTGCTCCGTTATAGCAAAAGCAGAGTTTTGACGTCGTCAAGGTGTTACCGGGAATAAACCATCAGAAAATCACTGAAACATTTAAATCTGGATATTGATATGTTTCACTCTTTAGCACAGTTTCAGTCTGATTGATTGACAGCACTGGCATGAAAGAATAAAAAAAACCCTTCTGCATAATAAAATAAATACATTAATCAGATGTGAACTGGACATGTGGGTTTTATTTGGACGGTGCGCATCGATTATTAGAATACTGCAATCCTCCTCAGCATTCACGCCTCAGGGGTCGGTGTATCCGGGCCGCTCATCCAATATGTTTACCTTCATGCAACGCCATTAGTCAACGTCTCCCTCCTCTCTGCTTTGTGCACAAATGAAACACACTCACCAGCGATTCATCTTGCGAGGGAGGGAGGAGGTTGACGGCGCCGGGTTCACGCAGAGATTTACAACTTTCAATGCAAACCGGACAAACGCTGGACGACTTTAAAGTCAGGCGTGTATTTCACCTTTCTCTTCAAGTCAATAACACTTGAAGGTCCAGCGCAATGTTCTGTTCGTTGCTTATAGAATGTTTAAAAGTTTCTTAATAGGTTTTCAGATAAATGGCCGGAATGATTTTTTACTACCTGTGTAATTTTTTAAACCCATCCGATTCCAATATTTCTCTGTCAGGTCTGTGCCTCTGAACGGGAGTTTTTTTCTTTGTTGATGAGGGTCCATGTCCCTAAGGTTCCAAATCCATAGTGGTGTATTAGTCTTTGCTTTAATGCCTCAGTTAAACATAACATTATGACCACCTGCTTTGTTTTTTGTAGGTCCCTGATGCAAAAACAGTTTTGACCTACCGCCCGGACTCCACTGGACCTTTGAAGGTGAGCTGTGGTAACTGGTACCAAGACATCAGCAGCACATCCTGAAAGATGTGAGGCGGAGCCTCCATGGATCAAATTTGTTTTTCGACTACATCTCATAGAAGTTGAATTGGATTGAGATTTCCTAGTCCACTTTCCCATCGCTCGACAACAAGACACCAAGATACTTAAACTCCTTTTGCCTGAGGCAGAAACTCCACCGAAACCTGAAGGGGACAGTCCCCTGTTATCCGTCACAGAACCATGGCCTCAGACTTAGAGTTTCTAATTCTCCTACTGGCTGTTTCACACTCAGCTACAAACCGGTTCAGTGCACACTGGGGGTCACGGACTCATGAAGCCAACAGGACCACATCATCTGCAAACAGAAGAGCTGCAATTCTATGGTCCCGCAACCGGACTCTCTGCTCCCCTCCTCCGGACCTTGAGATGAATATCAAGAACAGGATGGTAGACTCCAACATTCCCTGGAAACATGTCTGATTTCCTTCCGAGCATCCAGATACAACTCTCATTTTGGTTATACAGGCCTCCGATTGGCCGGTAGTATTGGCCTTGTAACCCAAAGTCGTGTTTCCCTGTGTGTTCTTACTTCTTTCTGTAAGAACCACCACAAACCTTTTCAACAATTTATTTTACAGCTGCTCTGTGGAAGTGGACAACACCGGCTAGCCATCCCCCCCCACACGCATCAAAGACCCTGATTATCCTCCATTAAACCACCTTGGTAGCTACTAACCACTGCAGACCAGGGACACCCAACAAGACCTGCAGTTCTGTAGATGCTGTGACCCAGGCGTTTAACGTGACGGTTAGACGACTGAGTCAGAGCGTCTCCAGGACTTCCTTACAGTCTCTCAGATTCTTGTGCTTGAACATATTTCCAGCTTCAAACATCAATTTCAGGACTACATGTTCACGAATCAATAATAGGGCCAACAATGTAGGTGTTACCTCAAAAGTGTTCAAAAACTGAGTAGTATGAGTAGAGTAAAAGAGTAGTAGAGTATTATCTTATTTTAACACTACAACAGCCACAAATGACTTAATTGGTTCAAAATCTACATGTATAATATCAAAGTGAGTCACACGGTTTAAAACTGTACACAGAACAATCAAATCAAATCATGACATCAAATGTCTTTGAAGTATGAAGCACATAATAATCTACGTCATCTAGGAGGGATAATGGAGTACTCTGAGTAGAGGTGTGTAGTTGTATTTCTAACGAAACATAAACGATATATTACCTGATATGATGCTGCAAAACATGTAGGCTACAATGTCGGACAGGTGACTGCAAAAATAACACCAGGTGTCACCCTACGTTGAATGGTGTTTGGATACAACCTACCAGTTGGATTTTTAGTTGAACTTAATCTGTAGGGGCACATATGTCCCACTCACTGACAGGTAAACATTGTAATAAGGTAATCTGTAATATGGCTGACTGTAACAGCAAGGGATGCATTTGGATGTAATCATTATAATTCAAAATATAACTTAATAAGTAGTATTTTATCAGTTTCTACACCTGTTATAATTACATTTATTTGTTGTGATACCAGCTTCTGAATTACAGTCAGGAATCCCAACATCCTGCCACCTGTCAGGCGGGCGGCCAATCACTGCAGACCTTTAATTCCACGGTAGGAAAAGACTGCAAAACAACAACATCATCGCGGGAACTCGGAAATGAAGCGCGACCACGAGGACTGAACCCAGCTCCGACATCTGCACAGGACGCCAGCTCGTCACGTGCCGATGAGAAATTTATCAACGAATGTTGTCAGATACTGGCAGCAAACCAAAGTCATTCATGCCCCCCAGCTTCTAATCTCCTCATTCGGCCTTCCTCGTTTGAAGGATTATAAGTATTTATTCTAAGCAGAGGGAGAAACCCTCCCCTGATATCAGGCACTCTGAAATGAAAGCCCGATTCACAAACACAAGCTGGCGGCACACATTCATAATTTCCCCCCCCCGATGGCGACACGTGTTGATCCGCCTCTGAATTCTCCCTTCAGGGATTAGCAGTCGACATGAGATTTGTGCTCCACTCCTCTCTCCTTTAATTCAGATTTTTAGACCGGTGTTGTGCCGACATAGCTGACACTGGAGAATTTAATGAGATGGAGGCTTGTAGCGTAAGTGACCCTCTCTTTGGAGCGGTGCCATCATTTTAACCCCTTTTTTAACTCCAGCGCTCGGCTTTTGTCGGATTCTCAATTAGAGGACGCAGCAGCTGGGACCCCGAAGTGGATTTGAACAGCTATAAAGGTCTATGTGTGCTTTTAGTTTGTGGAATAGCATTAGTGTGACCTTTGCGAGCAGTTGATCGTCCGTCACAGCTTCCATTCATGGAGCGAGGAGGGCTTAATGGCCACAGACGCCACATGTTTAACAGATCAACAATAAAAAGGAGGATTAAAAAAGAGGCTGTTATGTTTTCTTTGTGAGCGGAATGTCTCGCTGCTCACAATCTATCGGCTGTTTTAGAAGAATAGTAATTGTTTTGTAACTTTAACAGCCTCCAGTGTTGCTTCAATTAATTTCCTGTTTTTATAGTTCCAATATTTAGTTGTTTTGGCCTTGTGGGGTTGAGGGTGTTGGGGGTCGAGTGGGATTTTACAAATGTTTTCCTTTTGGTGGAAATTTTTTACGCATGAAAAGTCCTAAATAAAGTTTTTTTTTTAGCATTTATGTAAATTATACTTATGGTGGGTCCAAGCTGCTGGGCCATGAACCGGCACTGGTAGGATCCTACTGGGAGGTTTGCCCTGACCAGATATCAAACCAGCATCAGGCTGTTCAAAAGGGAAGGACATGTTTCCGCTAATCAATCCAACTGGATTCGTGACAGTAACCGAGGAGCAGCTAATGCAAAGACGCCTCTGAGACAATCCAGCGCAAAGGTGCAGGGTGTTAGATGCATGCTGGGATGTCACACAAGAAAAGGCCAACCAAGAGTCTGCGATGGTTCACGGAAATTCTAAATTTAGCTACAAGTGTGCTTAGTCGCGACAGCCGCTGTAGAACATGAGAAAAGAGTATAATAACAAATTTTTACTTTCACTAAAAAAAACATACATAAATGACATGATCATTTTCACGTTATAAGGTTTTATGTTTTTATATAATTTCCATGTTATAAGGGTTTAAGTTTTTACATGATAATTGTCACGTTATAAGGTTTAACGTTTTCACATGATCGTTTTCAACTTATAAGGTTTACGTCTTTACGCGATCATTTTCACGTTAAAGGTTTTACGTTTTCCCATTTTTAGCACATACAGTAATAATAATAATGACAATATCCTCTAAGTTAAACATGGCAAAATAAAAAAATAGAAAGGAGCAGGAGAAGAAAGGAACATCTGCAAGAGAAGCTACTTCTCTTCTTGGTTCTTGATGCAGAGGAGTCCAGTCCTAAAAGGCATATGGTTCAGAACCCCCAAACTTCCAGGCCTCTGATAGGTCCCCCTACTTGAGGAAGACACATGCCATCTCCAATGGTTAGTGGAGGTGGGGGGGTTGAGAAAGAGATATTTATATATTCTGTTCAGAAATGATGCAGCCTGGTTTCAGCCATGTTTCTGGTTCTGCAACAATATTTGTAATAAATTAGTCTGAGGTGCAAAAAACCTCAGACCCCCGGTGCGAATCCGAAAACCTCCCTGAATGGTTTTTCAACCACTGCAGCTTAATGTTCTTCCTCATGACCCTCAAACTTTGAGGGAAGGTACCGCTTTTCGTTTTCCTCTCAGTCGTTCCGGGGGAACATTCCAGGATGGACCAGAACTGCTCAGGACATAATCCCTCTGTAACGTGAAAACAGGCCCGGATCATGTCAGTGGGAAGACCAGATGTCACTGGCAGCAATTACAAAAGGATGAGCTGTTGAGAAGCCCCCTAGCCCCGCCCCAGCACACACACAGCCCCCCTCCTTACTGCTTGAATCACATCCAGCGGGCTCAGGGTGCTGAGATCCTCGCTGGATTGAAGCCACAGCTGTTTTTTGCTGATTCAGACATTAAATTAAATATCAAAAATCGCCGTGTCAGCATTATGTGAAAGTTTTAATAAACACAGCTCGTGCGGAGTGTCGGTTCAGTGTGAATGTTTCCTGAGCAATTATGTCCAAAAATTTCGCAAGAGGACTTGTTGAAATTGTTACGACGTTCCAATTTAAAGTTTCAGTCCCTCAGTCAAATGTAAATAAGAAAAATTAAGGCTGTGGTCTAAATTCAAAAACACCGGACCGGAGCCGGCGATATTTTTTAACTCATCAATGGAACTGGCTGGAAGTTATGCAACCAGCTATGTTTGTTTGTGGGTTGTTTACATGATTACTGAGAAGTCATTAACCCTTTATTCACATCCTCTTTCACACCATAAATGTCCTCGTCGTTAAACTGCCATAAAATACTTTTAGTTTATTCTACACTTTTATTGAATTTAAATTTTTTTTCTTCAGTCCTGATCATAACCATATAAATATTATTTTCAAGATTTCATCCCTCTGACTATGTATTTTTCTACACTATGCCAAATTAAAAAAAATACAAAAAGTAATTTGACTAAATATTAAGTCATTTTTTACACTTTCTTTTTTAAATAACGTAGATTAAGATGATCCTCACTTTGCAAGACATAAATTCACATTCCTGAAACCATAAATTTTTTTTTTTTATTATTTAAGGCTTTTATTGCCTTAAGGATTTTATTCAACATTAGTCCTGATAATATCCATCAACTAGAAGTTCATATTCATTATTTTAACACCTTGCTACTGTGAAGCATCTGGTTGTTTTTTTGTCTCTCTCAGATGACAAAAAATTTAAAAAATATATTTTTCAATATTTAATTTTATCAGTATTTTTTATTACTATTAAATAAAATAATATTACGATTGTATTTAATCATTCATTCCTTATCAACCGCTTATCCTGTTCAGGATCGCTAAAGGTTATCGAGCTTGATTAGCACGGAATTTATTTTCCCTATGCGACAAACAATAGAAAATCTTAACCTTCCAATAGAAATATGTAGCCTAACAAACCGCGATGGTGTCAGTGTGATTAAATAAAAAATGGCCGTATCAATGGGATTGAAAGGGGATGTTTTTATTGCTAAGCTGGTATTTTAAGGTTGTGAAATGGGACATAACGCCTGAATAGATAAACTACAGGCATCAAATAGAAACAAAAATAAAGCAAAAGTTTTTTTGCTTTATTTTAACATGATTCCACTGTACATATGCTTAGAAATTTATCACAATCCAGTTTATCTAGTTTAAGTTGTAAACTTATTGTACATTCCATTATCTTAAAACATTTATTTTGTGATTGCCTTGTAACCAACCATTTAGCAGTTTTAATATGACTCCTCATCATCGACCGTTTTAGGTTCAGAAGAGTCATCAGCCACCACCACCACCACCACCAGTGTCTTGACTGCAGTGGAGATTTATCCCTGGTGGAGATGCTTTTCGATTCCTGAAAAGATTGAGCCTCATTGATTTTCCAAACTGACTATTTATCACATATCCTCTCCTAATTGAAATGGTTCTTCTGTCAAATTGGATTCCTCTTTATGGACCCTTATCTGATATAATAGTTTAAACATCTTTTATGCAGGAGAGTTGTTCTTAGACTGATTGATGTGTCTCTGAGGAACGTTCATTATCAGGCTTTTGTTGTGTTTTTTCTGCTGATTTCATTTAGTTCTGCTAATGAGGCTGGCCGAGGTATGCAATCCCCGAGTGCTTTCTAATTAAATTATCTGACTACACCTTCAGTTGAAAGCAAAATGATCCAACCCCAAACTGTGGTTGATAAGGTCTATTTGACAAATATACTAAATATCTGTTTGCAAACCAGAGCAGCTCTAATACAGACAACAGAAGTGTTTTTTTTACCTGATATGTAACACAAAATGCTGTTTTTACTGACGACTGTAGCATCACTGATTCCAGCTTTAATGACCCATGTCTGCAGCTCTTTGTAGAGACCATTAAAACGTGATGCACCAACTTCTGACAGCATTCCTGAGGAAAAAAACCTTCCGGTTCTGGAATATTTATGGGTTTAAGTGCAGCTACCAGAGGTTTTCTGGTGGGTGTGAAGGCTGCTCTAGTGCACATAGCACTTTGAGATTTGATCCAAATGTAAAGTGCATTATAAATTAAATGTATTATTATTATTATTATAGTGTTCAAGGACTTGGTCAATGTGAGCCGAACCAAAGTGGACTTTGAGGTCTCCTTGAGATTGTTTTCCTTATGGAATATCCAGTAACATTCAAGCTTCAGACTCATCAAGGATTACATTTTTATTCTAGGATATTCTAGAAATAGACATTCTAGAATGCTTCTTTCTAGAAAGAAAATGTCATTCTTGAGGAGCCAAAAGATTGATGGAATAAATTTTACCTTCTTTGCACTGAAGAACAAAACAAAGAAACACTACAGCATCAGCGCGCCACCGCTATGCTTCACTGTGGGTAGGGTGTCCTTTTCGACTTCATGTTGTTTTTTCCTCCTCAAGACGTGTCAGAATCAAAATCAGAAAACAGTTTATTGTAAAAGTAAGTCTCACAAGGAATTTGAGATGGCATCTTGTTGCAAAGCATGCAGTAAACAAAATGGACAAATATACATCATTTAGACAATCAATATAGGAAAAGCAAACTTGGCAGAAAGCAGATCAAATTACGTCATATACATGCTGTATATGAATACATTCATAGATAGAAAGTGGAAGTGCAGTTATGCAGAATCAACAGAGGAAATAAATAGATTCATTTTCTCAGATGTGTATGTTATTCCAGCAGAAACCTGGCAAATGTCCTGTGTGTGTGTGTGGGATGACGTCTCGATAAGAGGGTTCATGTAAGGCATCAGTACTGATTGCACATTAATAAAGGTATAAAAAGGGCCGGGAGTGATCATCTTCTCCGTGGTAATCATCCATGATGGTTTACATTATAACACAGGCCTAATGAAGAGAGGATTCCATGTCTTCAAGTTTTCAGCAGAACGTGCGCCAACAAACATATAACCTACATTCATTGATCAGCCATAACAATATAACCACCCAGGTTACCATGGCACCTCTGGGATATATTAGTCAGTAAGTAAACATTTCGTCCTGAAATTCACAAGTTGGAAGCAGGAAACATTTAGTAAAACGTGTGACTTCGTCTGGAGCCAAAAGATGAATGGGTCACAGCTTCTCCTGAACTGCAGGACTTGCTGGGTGTTCCTTTTCTGCAGTAGGTGGTACTTTACTTACCAAAGCATTGTAAGGAGGGGGAGGAGGCCTTATTGTCGGATCCAACAGTAGGGTTACTGTAGCACAAACCATTGAAAGGGTTGATGCCGGTTCTGATAGACAGGTGTCGGAACACAAAAGGACAGCACAGAGCTGTTTTGGCAGTAAGTGGTTTTAATGTTATGGCTGATCTTGTATATAACCTTTTTTTTTTTCAATTAAGTGTACAGTCCAAAAACAACTAAGCAAAAAAAAATAAAAATACTGATTCATGTATCACTAAAGACCAAATATAACAAATCAAATGCTAAACATTGCTACAAGCTTTTATTTTGAAATAAATTATCTGTAAAGTTATATATAATGTATATCTCATTGTATTCTGTGGGTTAAGTTCCCATTACCTTTCAAAACTACTTCTGAATTTACCCATCACACCCTAGTTTAAACCATCAAATAAAGCAACATTGAGTTTAAATGTGTATTCCGCGCACACGCACACAGAAAACTCAACAGAAAGAGAAACCAGACGAGGCGCACTTTAGAGGTAACAACCCGCAACGTATTCTCCTCACACGTAGGGCGTCGGCTGTTTACCTAGCGGCCAGACACTACTGAGGAATCCAATCACGTTCCTGCCTATTCATGCAGAAACTGCTCTCTAGAAATAACAAATTTAAAGTGTCAAAAGGTGGAAGCAAATTGGGTTCGTGGCTACATTTTTATTGGCATGGGAATAAATTTGATAGCTGGTATTTATTACCGGTGGTTTCCCTAACTATCCAGCCTCGGTGTGAATAATGAAACATGCAAGTCATCTTTTGGTGTCAGTGATGGGGTTTTAGGTTTTGAACAGGAGCTCCTCCTGGGGGGCAAAGGTCAGGCTTCAAAATTCTTCTTTTATAATTAGCTCCATTTTCCCATTGTTTGTATCAGACGTTGTCGACCCGCTCCTCAAGGGACTAGATCTAATTAAACCCCTCTGGAATTTCTTCAGACTGCAGACGACTGCAGCTTCGTATGGAGATAACCAGTTTACCTTCAGGCAGCCAGGTACACATATCAATGAGATGTCTGCACATCGCTTTCTCCAAACCTTATCTTGAAAAACTTTCCAAATTAAAAGCACAAATCTAAAACTCAATCGGATTCATTTAATTCGGCTTCATTTTCGCTGGCTATCTTGTATAACAAGACCTGTTTTGACATTGCTGTGTACATCACAACATCAACTCTCATCTGCCAGGAGCAGCTTCCTGCCTGGCAGATGCTTCATGTTCTGCTTCAGGGAAAAGAGGAAGCGCAAGGCTGACTTGCTCTAATCAGACGACCACAGGCGAGTAGATGAGGATTAATTAAAATTGAACCCCAAATCCGGCATCGCCTTCTCGGAGCCGAAAGGCAGAACTCAAAGCATCCTGAAAATCTGCTGACAGATTGAGGAAACCTCATCATTGCAGGAAAATGTATATAAATTATTTTCCTCTCTTTCTTTTCTTCCTGTTTATTTTTCTTTTTCTGTATTTTTTATTAGATTTTTATACTGTTTTTTGGGGATTATGTGCTATGTGTCTTTACGTTTATACATTTTTAACAGATTTAACAAGATTGTTTCAGTAGAAAGTGTTTATTGGGTCATATGCAGAGAAAATATTTCAATATGTTGTAGTGTGTATGACTGTATGTGATCAATAAAGGATTAATTCTTCTTTTTCTTAATAAATCTGAGTTTATTGTACTCATTGGCTGAGAGGTGTAGGCAAAAACAAATCTTCCTTCATTCACCTTTACTCAAGAATATAGTCCCTTGTTGTTGTTCTTTTTATGGAATATTGTTAACACAATTATCCATAGTGTCTTCATTTCGGACCACGTTCCATTTTCTGTGTTTGGGGATTGGGAATACCTAAATAAAGTAAAGCTAATAAGCAGCTGTTTTTTATGGTATGTTTCTGAGTCCCTGAGGGGAAACAGCCATGTGTTCCATTCACCGGCATAACCCGAGCTCCTGCAGGAAGCCCCTGTTTAATGAGGCCCGGCTCCTCCTACCCCATGAAACTGACCATTAAGGAAACAAAATGGCCGTTTGGTCACCATATTTGTCAAATCTTGCTCAAAGTCATGGGATGGGGATGTTCAGTAAAGAGGAGATGAGGAAAATGAAAATTAATAGAATAAAGTTGGAAATACACCAAGGTATAAGTTTTTAATGTTTACCAAAGCATAAAACTCATGAAAATAAAGATGTTTAAATGATAATCTCTTCTCATTATTATCTTCTTAAATACCTGCTGGAACAACATACTTTGCAATTTTTGAATAAGAAGTTATGGGATGTGATAAAAAAAAATAGCATTAACTTGCTATAATAGCAAACAATCAACAATAATTGGTGAATGGTTCAATATATTCGTTATTTTATTTGAAAGGCAAGACATATATATATATAGATGAAACTGCTATGGGTGTATGGTAAAGATGACCCAAGGATATGTTAAAGGTCAAGTGTGTAAAATTTGGCTGTGGGGAGGCGTTACAGGCTATCCTTTTAGCTGTGTTGACTCCTTCTCCTTCCCTTTGAGGCTGCAGGGAAGGAGGCTAGCGACTGAGCCGAATTGAATCCTCCGGATTCTACATCTAAATGTTTCATGAGTATTCATGTTCGGTGTGAAGGAGAGGATTGGCACTCACTATATTCACACTGTGAGAAAAATGTGGCCCAGCTCAAATTGTTTGCTCATACATGACTTTTCGTAGACCAGTTCTCCACTTGTCTGAAGGTTGGTGGTTTGATCCCTGGCCACTGCAGTCCACATGTCGATGTGTCTTTGAGCAAGATACTGAACCCCATGTTGCTCCCAATGGCTGTTCCATCGGTGTGTGAATGATGGTGTGAATGGTTACCGCTCCTGATGAGCATGTGGCCCCTTGCATGACAGAATGTCTGTTTGAATGTTGACTTGTGTTGTAAGAGTGCTTTGACTGGTCAAGAAGATTAGAAAAGCGTTGTGTAAGTACAGTCCATTTACCATTAAAAACACTATTTGGCATCTTTTCAGCCCACATATCGATATTTAAGACTTATTTCTTAGCTAATATAAACACAGCAATTCTTATTTTCAGCTCATTTTGCACTTATAAAAACATTGCTATGAATATAAAACTCAGTTTCTTCTAGGAGATCCCCTTCTATAAATTAATCACAGATACAAATGAATCACATGACACTAATAATGGTAATGGTGATGGGGGTCCCCCCAAATCAAATTGTGTTCCGAGCCTCCTGAAGGTCTGGCCCAGCTATGGACTTCAACCTTATCTGGGGAAATATCAATAGTTCAACTGATCAACCTTGCCACCCTCCTGAGGTGATTCTGATTGTTGCTGTAGGTCCAGTCGATAACAATCATGAGATTTTTCACTCTAGTGCAACATTGCTGCGTTTGCACAATTGGACTGTTAATGTCGGAGCTGTTGCAGGAAGCAGGGAACCTTCAGCTAAAGGTGAGGAAAACAGGGCGTCTCTCTGTTGACACTATGGCTGCACATACGTACAAAAATATATACGAGTCAAGCTATGTTAGCAAAATGTTACTAGTAGTGACAGGAGGGATCCCATTTGGACATTTGCACAAATAATGATATTGAAAGGATGCAAAAAGTTAAGCTGTTATTGTTGTTGTTAGAACACCGTGTTAAACTAGGGCTATGCTGCCATCCCTGATAGCAAGGGTGTAGCCCATACCCCTGCGTTGTACTCTTTGCCTGTTCAGGGGTCACCAGAACGGGCCATCTTATCCGCATATTGATTTGGCATAGGTTTTAACATCTGATGCCCCACCTGACCCAATCTCCCTCCCTACAATTTATCCGGGCTTGGGACCGGAAACTAGATTTGGCCAGGTTGGCTGGTACTCCTAAGGACCTTGGCTAAAAGTCCACACTGGATTTCAGCCACACCCTCTTTAAACTGGGATTTGTACCCCAGTCTCCTGGTACCAAAGTCAGTGGTGTAACCCACCGAGCTATCCAGCTGACTTGGCGTTGTACAAGCCATGCCTGATTCTAAAAATGTTTTTTGTAAAAACAAAGACAAGAAAAAAGAGAAAATGTTAACTTTTAGAATAAAATATGATACATAGATCTCCTCGAGTTCTATCTCCTCAAGTTGATTCATAAACACCAATATTTGATTAGTCCGAACAAACAGTTAAGAAGTTATGTAAAAAAAAAACTGTGTTTTTCATAAAAGAGCTCCCGCTAGTGAGTAAAATCAAAACATTTAGAGTAAAATATGTCATATACAAGATAAATCTCCTCTAGTGGATTCATTCATTGTGGATTTGCGTGAGTGACCCGACTCAAACAATCCCACCATGACATTTTTTCAAATGGAGACCAAAGGTTTGGTCAAGCCAGAATACTATCCCACTGCACACTCAGGCCACAGTTACTACTCTGATCACCCCATTATCTTAACCTTTTACACATGCTAGGTAACATTTACCAGCTTCACGGTGTTGAGCATCAACTGATAAGCATCATGTTCATCAGCAGCTGTCTCTTCAAATATGATTCTCTTCATTCATCTAGTTGCTTCAAGCAGCCGGTTCTCCTCATACCCATTTCAACCCATCCCTCAATATGGTCAACCTCATCATTCATCAGTCTCAGCAGAGTCATTAGCCGCCACCGCCAACATCCAGACTCCAAAGTGGGGACATGCTGTACCTCAGGACAGAGACCCTTCCTCTCCTCCTTTTGGCCATGAGTCTGGATCTAAGGGGATAATATCTTCCCATATCATCCTGCTGAGTGTGAGTGTGTGAGTGTGTGAATGCTTGAGTGTGTGAGTGTGAGAGTGCGAGAGAGCGTGTGTGTTTATGATGAGTATGTATCTGTGGAGAGGGGGAGAAGGGTTTTCCTCACCTCTGCTGGCGACACATACTCATCTCATCATCTCCAGCTGTTGTTAAAGCCTCAGATTTGGCTGACCTTAGCATATCTGCCCATCTCTCGCTCCAAGCTGTGATTCTGTCCTGGAAACGAGCCAGCACTCAATCACAGTGGAGGATAAAAAAAATAAAAAAAATCCCAAATCCCCTCAGAGCCGATGGCTCGGGGACTTTACCACCATATTATTATTATTATTATTTGCACGTCCACACCGCCCTGTATGTGTTCAGATGGCTGCAAAATCCTGTTCTTATCTCATCTTATCAGCCTGTATTTTCTGCACTAACTAACAGCAGTGTTAGAGACAGAGGCATTCCTATATCATACCTTATTTAAAAAAAAAAAAAACCTCTTTATGTTTTTGGCATAAAACAGCAGATAAATGAAGTGTTGCTGTTAAGTATTGTCGTGGGATCCCTCAAGTCAACATTTTTACCTCAATTCATGCATTTTTCTATTCTATTTATATTCAAATTTTTGGCTGCTTCTGTGAAAGATCTGGACCAATATTGCATTTCCTATCAAACAAAGGCTGTCAACATACAAATATAAAGTCGGTCCGAAAGAAACGGCAGGAAGGGGGAGGGTTGAGGTAAAACATAAGTCCGTCCGTCTTAAAGCAGGATTCCTTAGAGCCCAGCTGACCTCTGAGCACAAAGAGCTCAAACAATTAGAATCAGGGTTAGGCTTAGTTACATCTTTAAACTAGTACACAGTTTACTAGTACACTGTCTTTGAAAATAAGGGACTATCCCAGAAAAGCCCCCAATCCCCTGCATTCAACAAGCAATCCCCCTGATTGAACACCTCAAATTAAATGTGAAGTCATAAAAAACTCCTCCTGGTGGATAAAATATGAGCTGTTAGAGTATAATATGATATAAATAAGATAGATATTCTAGGGTTGATTCATACACAACAAATTTGAAGTAAACCGGACGAACAGAGTTATATCCAAACAAGAAAAAAAGCCTATTTTGAGAATAAATAAAAAAAATGTGGACGGAATTTCTCATTTAATTTGAGGAGGGATTTACGGGGATTACTTTACAACTCAGGGGGTCGAAAGCTCAATATTTGTTTTTTAATCATCCCCTAATAAATAAATATTTATAGCAACTGTTTGTGAAGTGCATTTTTTAAAATTATATCTATATTTAACATGATTTGTATTTCTGTTTAAACGCGGAGGTAATCTCGTTACATTGCTCTGTGCCTCGACTCTGAGGGGGGGGCTGGAGACGCGCAGCGTCAGCAGATCTGCGCTCACAGCGCAGCGGCTACTTTTTCCGCACAGGAACCCACAGACGCTCAGAGTCGACCCGAATTCTATCCGTTCTGCTGAAGCAATAATCCTGGAACTCCCAGTAGGTGTCCGGAGGGGAAAGTAATTCTGAGAAGGACGGACAGGATTGATGTTGGACACAGGAGAGGAGACTGTCCCGGATAGTGATGCGCGCGCTCCTCTGGAGGTAGAAGCCACTGTGCGATGTTTCCTCCGCTGGAGCTGCTACTGGTGAGTTCGGCCTGCACCCACTCTCAGCTTTTTATTACTTTCATACGCTGTTGGAGCTTAAAACTGACAGCTGATGGCGTTTTATCTAGAGGTCAGCCTTATTCAGAGGTTCTTTCTTCACAATAATCCTCAAATGGACTCACTGGCGTATTTGTGGGTCTATTCGGATACATTCTCGAACTCGTATTTGTGCTTTAGTTCATGCTTTTGATCAATCACAGGAGGGCATGAATGAAATGATTTCCCTCCTTATAATTAGATTTGTATTTGGCTCTAACAAGCGGATTTTTGGGAATGAGCTTTTGAATCAAGTTTATTTATTATTGTGTTCTTATTATTCTGCTGTTTTTATAGTTTTGTTCTTGTTCGATCAAGGAATATGAAGGAATTTCGAGTTTTTTTTTAATTCTTTTTGGCCCTTCAGAATCCAGAACCATTTCTCCTTCATGGGAAAAATATGGGAAGTATGAAATAAACCAAATCAATCAACAGAGAATATGATATAGGTTAAGTTATTGAATATGTAGATAAATATATATATATAAAATGTATGTTACCTTCATTTATGTGACATGTAATATGTAGGACATGTGACTTCAGGGTTTTATGGTAATTTGGCTCTCATTTTTAAAATAAATTCGCTGAGATGTCCTTTCTTAATAACAACAGAACGGATATCAAAACTGTCATTTTGCTGATCATAAAAATAAATTGCAATATTTTCCTAAGTTTAATATAAATTTGTTCAAGATATGTGGACAGATGTGTTGATAAAGCATTGGAATCGTTTCATGGATACCTTAAGTAACACAAAAACAGGGAACTGAGGGATATAAAGTGTGAAAATAACAAAGGATAAAGCTTTATAAGATAGTTTCTTTACTATTTAAATTCTTTGTAATACTCATGTCACCCTGGTTTCCTATGAGAAAAAACATTTTATAGTGTAATCACAACGCAAGGACAAGCCTCTGCAGTGATAAACCCTCTAAAACCAACGCCGTCAGTGGATGGTTTCTCCCTGGACGGTTTATGTGCATGAAGACAAGCTCTTCACCTCAGCACTCAGTTAGGAATAAACATCAAAACAGGTCCGAAGCAACCGGGAAGAGTCAGAAAATTACCAGCATAGAAATGAAGCGAGTGGTTTCAGATCAAAAAACAAGCCTCTGATTTGACCAGTAAGCCTCAACTCACACAGATCTGAGATCTGCTCTGGAAGCAGCCCTGAACCGCTTCTCAGGTCAAGTCCAACACCAAATAGTTGCTAAGGAAACACAAAAAATAAAAATAAAGAAAGAAAACATGAAATTTTGGGTAAGAAAAGATGCATTTCACATCATTTTAGATATTCCCGTTTCATTCTCAAGGTCGTTTGCATATTAATCTACTCCAACAACAACATCGTCTAGCTGCAATCTTACGCTGGGATAATTAATCCTCTATTACTTAATAGCTTTTACAGAACATGTGTTTTATTTTTTTAAATGCACCAACCAGGAGTTTTGATCCGTAGTTTGTTGCATTTTCTGGGTAAAATACATTAAGTATTTCTATTCATGATCAATATTTCAAAGTTAGACCACAAAAACAAGCCTAACTCTTATAGGTTTTAATTGTTTTCTATGAATATGCAAAGAAATAAATGAAAATAAGCAGCAGAATGGAATGTATCATCCCCCACTACAAGGTCTGGTGTCGGTGGCCGATGACTCTGCTGAGACTGATGAATGGGTGGGGAGGAGGATGTGGCTAATGTCTGGACTAGTAGCATGAAAGAACAACATGAATCATTCATTTTCATCTATCTATCTATCTATCTATCTATCTATCTATCTATCTATCTATCTATCTTTTTTACTTCTGATATTTTATGTAAAAATGTTTTTTTTCTACATTTTACAGTGTAGGGTTTTACAGTGTAGGGTTTTACAGCGTAAAGTATCAGTGTCTCTAGTATAGTGTCATTCTATTTAGAATTTTACGGTCTTGTTTTTTGCAATCTAATTGATTTTTGCTTTCATTTCCGTAAATATTTTATAGTGTACAGCACATAATCAACTTTGATTTATCATAGAGGTGACTAATTACTGCGATGTTCATAGCAACATTTAGATTAATGTCAATTTTGATTAAATACTTATGATAATTTGAGAAGACTATTTTCATACATACATACTTTTTTTTTACAGCAGTAACTTAATACAGTGATTTTCAACAGTGACTTTTTGATGAAGTTGAATTTTTCGGATTAAATGCACAGTTCTCTAGAGTGAAATGACGCGCAGTGATACTCTGTAAACACTGTCTGGTACTGTGAATCAATGTGGATCCATGTGGAGCCGTTTGTTTTACAGTGCGTAGTTACATCCTGTGCATGTGAACAGTAATCCTCAGAAGAGTTTGTTCCGTAAACCTTAAAAAATAAATCCACAGCAGACTGTTTTCACAGAAGGATCACAGACATCAGAGCACCTCCGAGACGGCGTGAGACTCCAGACCCCGTCCGGCATTGGACTCCTTCATCGCGGTCTCACCTGCGCCCCAATAGCCGGGTTCGGCGTTTTCAGCGAGGTGAACTCAGAGCTGCGGCAAACTCTCGGTCCTCTCCTGCTGTCGTAATGAGGACACACATCACGGCGGTTACTCCGCCGCTCAGGAGGAGTAGATCATCATCAGGGGAGAACCAAAGATTTCACTCTTGGGATGCTGCCAAACAGGCAATTTAATCAGAGGGCATTTTATGCACAGAAAGTATGTCAGCCTCCTTGTTGGGCCGTGATTTATCTGGACCGTTATATTGGGCTCCAGACCTCGATTGATTGCTGCAGGCGGAGGAGTGTATGGAAAGCCTCGTTCTTTGCTTTGCTTGCCTGACTTCAGTGGTGGGATTACGCAGAGAGAACTTTATCGTTCAGTCCGCCTGGGAACCAGTCAACTGTGTACTCCTGCTGGTTTTTGGAGATTCTCACTCTCTTCCTCACAGGCTGAATAGACATTTTGATGAAGAGTCACCTATTTGCGTCTTTGCCAGAGATCTTCAGCAAACACAACCTCCCAGTTTACTTCAAACCCAGGAATGACCTTAGATAAAATCTGTTTCACCCTAAATCCAGAAGACCCAAACACAACCTGAGCCACGTGGTCCAAACAGAGCAACCGAATCACATAAGAAGCCACTTCAGAGCTAAGAGGGGATAGAAAACGTGGCTGCCGATCCATCACACCTAGGATAAAGATTGTTCCATCGTCTCTCCTCCGCTGGCCGATGCTACAGAGAGCTGCTCGCCAAAACATCCTGTCAGGGGGGTCAAACTCAATCACAAAAACAAATTGAGTCCACATCGAGGGCCGAACAGGACTCAAGTAGAGCTGGTTCACTCCGAGGTGTTATGGCCGTTTATTCTTATTTTATTTACTGATTTCATGGAATTCTGAACAAACCAAAGGGAATAGAAAATAGTGAAATTACAGATAAAATCCAAGATAGATCAGCGTCGTTTCTCTGTATCCCTCTCTATCAGAAGTGTTTCAAGGAATCTTTTCCAAAGAAAAGTTTTTTATTCACAGGCATCATCAACAAGTTACATCTAAAATCAATCCATTTAAATAACAAAATCTACAAAAAGGAAACTCTAAATAATCCTACAGGTGTATTTCATCATAAAAGAAAGCAACATAATGTGCTTTCTTAACGCAGCAGCACTTAAACCTGTTGAATGGCTTGAGGACGTGAACGCACCTCGCCAGTTAATTAAAACTTGCGTTCTATTTACTTAACTGCGTGTAAAACTTACTAATAGATATTGTTTCGCGGGTGAAATATAATCGTCTTGATCTTGAGTTTAACAAATGTGCTGTCGAGTCTATAACTCTGAACACTAAAACATCCACTGCCTTCACTAGAGTGTATATTTACTACATATTAAATGCACAGTTTATCATGTATAATCAGGCTCTGTCACTTTCATGGCCACATAAATCCTTCACAATGTATATCTCGTTTTACCCTTCAGTATTTATTCTCATTGCACCACCTGCAGTGTCACAACATCTCAACACTTCACTTTTTGCATAGACCACAGATTTATGTTTTTACCTTATGGTCTCTTGGCCACTGAGGTAAATTCTGATCCTGACTCGGATTCAGGCTCTGATGTGAAATTAACATCTCCTTAAATAATCCATCCCAAACATGCTTCATACATTTTGAATAATTCATATTGCCATATTGCTGCGCTCTTGAACTTCCCTGTGCACACAAATACTATTCAAGCATTTGCATCCATTGGAAGCCTTCTTCCAGCTGAATAGAAGGATGTTAGTGGAGGGAGGTGGGCGGGGCATGAAGGAAGAGATGAACGCCGCTGGCCCCGGAGACTGTGTCAACAGCGACCTCGTGTTGTTCGGCCTCCACAAAAGCCCGCTTTATACTCAGAGTTTCTTTCATGGGCCGTGTTTTCTTTCATGCCACTTTTCCCGTCGCACGATGCGTAAGTCCTTTCCAGTCTGATTTTGTCCGTCCGTTTTCATAGCAGGGGCTCTACAGCTAGGTTTTTTTCATTTTTTAATAAAGAGCCGTTTGCTTTCTTCAGCCGCTGAATGTGTTTTTATCTGCTGACCCGCAAAGTTGGATCTGCTAAACCTGCTGGAAGTCTGCTTTCAGAGGCTTAAATCGAAAGAGCTTTGTAATATCAATAATATGATGTTTTGACTTTCTTCTTCTTTTATGGAATGAACAATGGAGACGACCTAAATGTAGAGAATCAAAAGCCCTTTATGTTCAGAGACTGCACATTACTACTAAGGGGAAATGCTTTCCGTGTCCCATCGTTGTTTATTTACTACGAACAAAACCGACAATGGTGCCACTTAACCGATCCGGCACCTGATTTTTTTTGCATGTGGGCATTCTGTAAACAAGAAGCAGGTGTGGTTTATAACACAGCAGTGTCTTTTTACCTCAGATGATGAGAGCAGTGGGAGGTCATGTGATCGGCCATTCATCTGTCCCTCTGTGTGTTTGTAATGGGTTTCAGTGGGCAGGTGGACCCGGAGAGGATTAGATTTTTGAGGCACGCATGGATGACGGTATGAATCCAGTATTGCTTGTTTCATGTATGCTACTTTGGATACGCCGATATTAACCCTCATTGGATTGGGATCACATTAATTTGAAATTAATTTTTTTTTTTTTTGTTAAAGTCAGATATGTTTTCCAGTGTCAAGGTTGTCCCTGGTCTCCCTTTCCTGTTCTTGATATTCATGGACAGGATCTTGGGGTGCAGTCGAGGTGAGGAGAGTCCGGTTCGGGGGGCTTGGAATTGCATCTCCGCTGTTTGCAGATGATGTGGTTCTGTTGGCTCCAGCTGGTGAATCGGTTTGTAGCTGGTATGTGAGGAGGCTTCTCCAAATCTGAGATCAAGGTTCACAGCCGAGAAAATGTGGACTGTCCCCTTTGGGATTGGGGCAAGTTGCCGCCTTAAACGAATTAAGATTAAGAATCTTGGTCTGTTGTTCTTTTGTGATGCGAAAATTGACGGGGAGATGGACAAAGCTCTCAATTTACTGGTACATCTCCGCTCCAACCCTCAGCTGTGGTAATGAGCACTGGGTGGAGCCCGAATGAATGAGGTTAAGGATACATGTGGCTGAAATTAGCTTCCTTTGTAGGGGGGCTAGACTATTTTGACTGTTTGAAAAAGATTTTACTCTGGAACTCATTTTAATGAGGTTGCTTTTTCTGCCCTACAAAACTCAATTGTGTTTTGAACGCAAGACCAAAATGCGACAAAAGGCTCCCGTTTTATGTACAAATTATTGTAATGTAAAAGGCCTCAGGACAGGAAGTGTATTACAGCCAGACCACAGTCAGAACCATAGAAAACGGGCCTTTTTACCGGGTTCAGATAGAACGCAAGACCAACACGCGACAAAAGGCTCCAGTTTTATACACAAACAATTGTAATGTAAAAGGCCTCAGGACATGAAGTGTATTACAGCCAGACCACAGTCCGAACCAAAGAAAACGGGCCTTTTTACTGGGTAATACAATACTCATAGGCAGCAATTAGAGCAGAAAAAATGTCCACATTAGATGGGTTTAAAAGGGACACTTTTCTCCTATCCGTATTAAACCTTTCTGAATTGCAATGTCGGTCGCCTGTTTACATGACCTGTGAACTTTTCCGACACGTTGTTCACATGCATCGACCCATCTTATCGGAAACAAGTTTCTGACACGCGCAGATGATCCACGCTCCCGTCCATAAGGTGGCGATAATGCTACAATGAGCTGGGGGCCGACCACCAACATGCGTCCAGAAGAAGAATACGACAAAGAGGGCAAAGTGTGTCAAATCTAACCTCCAACTATGTTAAATTCTACCAAAACTGCGATGAGTAAATGACTATCCGGACCAGTACCGTTTTGAAGTCGGCATATTTAAAATGCGTAGCGGACGTGAAAAAACTCAGTAGGAGCATTGCGGAACTACGCAAGGCACGCGCCAATATAACTCAAAGAGAGAGCTTTCCGTGACAGCGTTTACATGCAGCGACTGGTGGAAAGGTTTTTCGGAAAAGACTTAGACTACCTCCTTGCAAAGCAAGGAAATCTCATTCTGAAAAGGACTTTTGTTTCGGACAGGAGTGTTTGCATGCAGCATTTTCTTTCCGATTAAGCGTCTTTTCCAAATTTATTCTGAATGAGGTTATCCGTGTAAACCCATCTATTGGTGTTGTGTGAGTGAACATACAGGTTAGAGTGATTTGCTAGGAGCAGCAGCCTCTAGGGGACAGGTTAGGAATAGCAGGGCTGGAAAGGTGAAGGGCGGAGGGGACCTGTTTTAATTATTGAGAAGTCATATATGCATCCCATAGCAAACCTCAGGGACGTCTTTCCTTCCTCCTCCGTAGATTTTCTGCTTCTATCTGAGCATGTGATGTAGTTTCCCTTCATCCTTGGCTTTAGAGTTAACAAGGATTGATTTCCTTTGGGTGGCACTCTTATTGGTGCCCATCTATCAAGCTATCGTCTCTTGAGTGGTCAGAGCGAATGGACGGCGGGGTTTATTTATACCCGTCGAGCACTGAGGTAATTGCTCTGCAAAGTGCTTCACGTACACGACGAAATGCATCAGAACAACGTCAAGGAAGCGACCTGAAGCGGTTGTGATGATTCAGATACAACGCGTTTGAATCATAGATCAGGAACTCAGAGTTGAGGGGTGGACACTGGACAATAGTTACTCCAAGGATTTAGAGTCGGCCCTAAATTTAGAGGATGAACTTGATTTTGTGTTTGTATGACTTATTAGTGCAAATACCCCTAAGGACAAATTACGCAACAATTTGCCCTCGACCACATGAGATTAATATCTTTGAGGCTACAAAGTCAGCAAATGATACAACATCTTTGAAATGAGCATGTGAGGCAACGCAACTATTGTGAGTAAGTATTTCTGCATTGTATAGACACGACTTGTTTCTAGTATTATTAAGAAATTATGTTGGTCTAACTTTTGCGTACATCGGCTTCGGTAATATAATTGAGTGGTGTTTATTCAACTTAGTAACTTGGGAGGGGCTGTTTTATATTCGTCAGGGTTAGTCCAAAAGATTTTGCAGTACCGGTGCATTACCCCATTGAGCAAAGATTATCTAGGTTCAATTTATTTTATAAGTGTTTATTCAACTTTGTTGCTTGGAATAGGTCTGCCTTCATTTATTAGCGTCAATTCAATCTAGTTACTTATATTAGGGCCAGCATACTACATTTTGATCGATTCCAACTGTTTACTTAGATCAGGTCCAACTTATTTTTTTGGGGTTGATTTAGTTTTGTTACTTTGATTCAATTTAGTTATATGAATGAGGTCCAACCTCATTCAATGGGGTAAGTCCAACTCATTTTGCTGCAGTTAAATTACCCTATTAAATGGCATTCGCCTACACTGTAAAAAGAGAATAGTTTGATGAATTCAAAAAATTACTTCAACTAGTAACACTCAATTAAATTAAGTTTTTCCAAATTCATATAATAAAAATTCAGTTAACTGTTTCAAGTAATTTCCTTAAGTTCATCAACACCGTTCTTTTTGCAGTGCATGATTACACACCAAAAGCATGAAAAGTTTTTATATTTGCAAATTCTTCAAATCCTTTCTTCAAACCTTTTTTTTACAAAACGATTTTACCTTCAAACACTAAAATATAACGCAGTAAAAAATATTTTGTTAATTATTGATAAACAAATCTGAAATAATTTCTTCTGTACCAAGACAAATATTGCACACTGTAAAAAGAGAATTGTTGGTGATTTTCAAAAAATTACTTCCACTGGTGACGCAGTTGGTATAAGTATTTACCATTTAGATTAATAAATTAAACAAAAAAATACTTAGGTTACTATTTGGTAAGTAACTTCTTTAAGTTCGTTAATCATTTTTTATAAACTTTTTAAGGAGCATAATTATGTCCCAAAAGCATAAAAAAATACACGCAAACTTTGGAAATTCTTCATATCCTTCCAACTTAAATTTTAGACTCAATCATACCTAATTAAATTGTGTTACCAGTGAAGAAATTAAAGTGTGGACTGAAATTAAGTCCATTTGGTGTTTTATGGGGGTTGATTCAACTTGGTTACATTGAGTAGGTCCAACTTTATTTAATAGGGTTGGTACAATTCATTTTTAAATAGTAAAATGATTCCAAATAAATGGAGTCCGACGTTATAAAACATTCAACTCATTTCATTGGGGTTGATTCAACTTAGTTATTTGGAATAGGTCCAACTTTATTTAATAGGGTTAGTCCAACTCATTTAGCTGCAGTCCAATAACTCTATTAAATCAAGTTTTTCTAGACTAAGATTAGATCCAACTCATTTTATCAGGGTTGATTCAACTTCTTTACTTGGAGTAGGTTCTACTTAATTTATTAGCGTTGGTTTCAAGTAATATGCAGTAGTAAAATTATCCCAGTGAATAGAGTTTATCGAAACCAAATAAATAAAGCTGGTTGAACAGAATTGCTTAGTTCTGGAAGCAAATGTTTAATTGTGTGTAAATACTTCCAAAGAATGCCTTTTGAGTGCAAAAATGGGAAAAGTAACATAAATTTAAGCTTTAATACAGTTTGCAACAAGAATGGCCATAGAACAAGATAAACAAACTAGATCGTACCAGTTCATGCCATTTTTAGATCATATCATCATGTTCATCTTGCAAACACCATCTTGTAACCAACAGCCAGTGTTTTGTTATGAGTGTAGGTGACACTCATATACAACCTACTTACATCTCTATGCATTCCAAATCCAGCAGAGGAGAGCTTTAAAGGTAGGATTCACCATTATCCGACTGCACACTCGATAATAATTTCATTTCCTAGTGTCCATTTTCTACACCCATTTAGCCAAGGTCATAGGGACGGGAACCAGGAATGTGTAAAAGTCCAGGTCCCTGGAGGGGTCATCAGTCCTTCTCAAAGCTCACACCTTAAGTTATCCGAACCTATATCTCAGAGTAATTGATATGATGATGTCACAGTTATGTAATCATATGGCGAAGAGAGGATATAGGGAGAAGTTGCTAAATAAGCAGCGGCTCCCGCTGGCTGATCCAAGAGCTTGTACCTTTGGATTTTCCTCCACATGCATCGCCCTCTCTCTGGGAAAAGACTCAACTCAAATACTGTTATCACCAGCAACGACATCGTTTTTTTGTATTCTGTTGGAAATGCTGGAAATTATCGGTGTTCAAGCGTTCTGGGCGAGCCGTCGTGAGATTGTTTGTTAGATGAGTCAGAAGTTGTGTGACGAGAAAATGTATCAGGAGAAGTTTTCCCCATCAAGATTCGAAATATAAGGAAGGACGTGCCTTCCTGCCTTTAAAAGGAATATTACACAAATTTAGCCACACCAAGCCAGAAAGCCACACTGAATATTTATTATTTTTTTTACTTTAAACTAAACTAAAACTATTAGTCACATTTGTTACTATTTTTATTCTCTCAAGTGAGATTTTTGATTTGGGTGAAGTTGTACATTTTGAGTCATTATCAGCAACACTTTTACTAACGACAAAACAAATGCTTTACATAAAGTAAAAAGATTGTTTTATAGACCATACTCCGATTTTAACTTTCTTACCAACAATTTTCTTTTCACTTTTTCCAAAAACCAAATATATAATACTGTCCATGCATTCTTAAGACTGGCTCTTTAAAAATCTTTTTTGATAATCTACAAACTATAATAATTAATTCAACCTTTTCAAAACATTCTCTTTAGTCACTAGCCTTAATATGATATCCATCCATCCATGCATCCATCCTTCCTTCCATCCATCCTTCCTTCCATCCATCCTTTCTTCCATTCATCAATCCATCAATCCATCCATCCTTCTTTCCATCCTTCAATCAATCAAATCGTCCATCCATCCTTCCATCAGTCCATCCATCCTTCCATCATCCATCCATCCGTCATTCCATCCATCCATCCATCCTGCCTTCCATCTATCAATTCATCCATCCATCCATCCAACCATCCATTCATCCTCCCATCTATCCATCCATCCTGTCTTTCCACCTATCCATCCATTCTTTCCACCTATCCATCCTTCCATCCATCCATCCATCCCTCTGTTCATCCACCCACCCATCCATCCATCCATCCATCCTTCCTTCCTTCCTTCCTTCCTTCCTTCCTTCCTTCCTTCCTTCCTTCCTTCCTTCCTTCCTTCGAGCATCCATTCATACATCATCATTCCTTCCTTCAATCATCCATCCATCATCCCTTCCATCCATCCATCATTCCATCCATCTATCTATACATCCATCCTTCTATCCTTCCTTCCTTCCATCTATCAATCCATTCATCCATCCATCCATCCATCATTCCTTCCATCTATGCATCAGTCCATCCATCCTTCCTTCCTTCCATCCTCTTTTCCAACCATCCTTCCATCCATCCTTTCTTTTAATCCTTTCTTCCATCCATCCATCAATCCATCCACCCATCCACCATTCCTTCCATCTAACAATCCATCCATACATCCCTTCTTCATCCTTCTGCCAGCTGGGATAGGCTCCAGCGCCAATATCTTACCCTGCAAAAGATAAATGTTATTGAATATGGATGAATGCTGATGAGGCTTCATTTGGCACTGCTAGTATAGCATTAGTGGAAAATGCTGCACACTGTCCATCTCAGCAATGTTGTACCCGAGACAGACAACAAGTCTGAAATGTTGATTACAGGAGCATATCATGGTTAGAGCTTTGGTGTCTAGGCTTTGATGTCATCACGCTCTGCAGATATGCTTAGATAGAGATATTAGGGGATGATGAGTCGAACCCCCAAGGGTCTTGGCTATGCATTGGGAGATTAGGGGCTTAAAAATACCCCGTAGATGGTGTTGTTGCCAAAAGACACTTGGGTTTCTGACTCAAACCTCCATTCAGCACAGGCTCAGTTTGAAGCCAGGTGGGGTTGTGGATCAAACCCATCAGATTAGCATTTTACACTTCTTACTTTTCTGCTAGGAACTAATTATATCCCTCTTTTTCCATACTGAAGGACTCTCAGGTTTGTGGTCCCCCAGCCTTTCTTTAATGGAACCATGAGGCGACATGTTTGCATTAAAGTTTTTGTGGTTTCCCATATTTTACAAGGAGGTTGATTGTAGCTGAAGTATAAACCCAGTAAGTTGTCCTGATGTATTTGGACCAGCGTTGTACTGTTCCAGGTTACGCGCCATGTGTCTCCCATCAGTCAGCGCCGCTTTGATGCACTGCGGAGCATCACTGCTGTTCGCTGAGACGACCTAATTTGTCACACCTCATAGGCGCTGCACTGAGACTAATTCCCTTCCCTCATTTATTTGTGCTATAATTAATATTGCAGACGGCAAATTTTGCATGACGTCACGCCGAGACTTAACTGTCTCCTCGTCAGAATGAGGAATTACTGCCGAGTGCTTTGCCCAGCGAAAAGCCCGGAACAACAAGGATGTGAGTGGGTGTGTCACTGTGACCCACTTCCAACACAAATTACACTTGTGTAAATACTCAAACATGCCCACACTTAATGCATCTGCCCCCTTTAATCTCCACCATCCATCTCCATCATCCAAATGTTTTACTTTTCACATAAAGACAAGCAGTTTCCATTTTCTAATTAGCGTTTCATGCAAATACAGAATACAATACACATACATAATTCTGTTGATGGCTCACCAGTCGTCCTTCCTTATATCACATACTACCCATCCAGGCTCGGAAAGACCGAACGAGTATTTTTGACTTGTTCTGATTCAGTCGTCTAGCCACAACATTTTGGATCGTATCAAAGTTCAAATTCTTACACTTATCGACTTCTCCGGCTTTCAACATCAACCTGAAGGTGTTCCCTCGCTGCCTGATCGATCCCATCCACTTTTTTAATTTTGGATCTATGTGCATTTATTAGATAAGCTGTCAACTTCAATCTTATTGAAGTTGACAGCTTTGCACAATTTTGATCTTGGTATATATAAAAGTGTGCGATAAAACGACAGCAACGGAATCAGAATCTTAAAAAAGTTTTTCTTAAGATGTTTATTAGTATAAAGTAGAGAAACACTGTATTTTATAGCACGTTATTAAAATTGAACAGAAAAAAATCCACCGAAACATCACATGAAAAGAAACACCAGATACGCACTGACTAATAATGAGTTTGAAAAAAAATAATTATAATAATTTCAGGTCACTTACTGAGCTCATGTCAGCAGGCTGTTTGTTCTAGAGGAGACACTTTATCATTTCTATAACAACCAGCACAATTCACAACATCCAGAGGAAATAAATCTGTTTCGAACTGTGGGCACTGAAGCAAAAAAATACAATCCTGTTTGTCACACACACACACACACACACACACACACACACACACACACACACACACACACACACACACACACACACACACACACACACACACACACACAAAGACACACACGGTGCTCATTTTCAGCTCTGCATCCAGGAAACACATCATTCCGAGCTGATATTAATATTCATGGCTCTACTTCCCCTCTGTCCATTGAGATTAATTAGAACACTGAAAATGGCTGCAGATATTATGTAATGTGGACGTTACATGCCAACGGCATGATTGGATATCAAAACACGGTCAATTTTCAACCAAACTTTTTCCAAACTCATTGTAAAAAAAAAAAAGGTTATTACTAGTGTGGCATGTTAAAAATGGAACGTTATGATCAAACAGGCCAGAGAGATCTTGGAATGTTTTATCAGTGATTACAAATATATGATCATGAATAAATAATAGTGCACAAGAGTGGGACTGAGTACATCACGTGACTTCACTGAGGTCCGACCAGTCAGCACCAATATTTAATGCAGTCTGGCTAAAACCACTTCCTGCCTTTCACAGAAATGGGTTTAGCAATTTTTGTAATCTTGTTGATAATCCAGCCAACCAACAGCCAAACCAACCAACCTGCAAACAGTCAAAATGCCAACAACAAAAAAAAACAACCAATCAACCAACAAACCAACTAGCTAACCAATCAAACAGGAACCAACAAATCAATCAGCCAAGTACTCTACCAACCAGCAACCTGTTAAAATGCAACACAACAAACCAAACCCAGCCAACCAACCAAACAAACAAAAAGACAATGAACCAACCAACCAGCCAAACAAATAGCTGACCAAAAAATGGACCCAAATGGCAATATACCAACAACAAGCCAACTAGTAACCAAACAAACAAACATCTAATTAACCAACCAGCCAGCCAATCAACCAATCAAACAAAAAGCCAACGAACCAACCAACCAGCTAACCAACCAGCTAACCAAAAAAACAGCCGACCAGCCAACCAACCTTCTTACTAGTCAAAATAGAAACCAACTAGCTAACCAAACAACCAGTAACCAGCCAAAGAACCACATAACTAAACAACTTACTAACCTATTAGACAGAAACCCAACCAACCAACCAGCCAACTATCAGACCAGACGTAGCCTGGGTCAGACATGCTAAACACATGTTGTGTTGGACTGTTCAGCCCTTGCAGTCGTTTGTGCTCTAGTGAGGAATAATTCATATTTCATTTTCTTGTTTTTCTTTTTTTATCATCCCAACATAAAAAATGGCTTGGAGATTAAGTCACTCGTTTGTCAGTCAGAGTCAATTTCTTGTCTGGAGCAAACATGTCACACCTCACAAACAAGCTTCACCAAACTTTACACATTTATCAGCCACGATAAGATGTTGGGCCTTTTGCCGTTCTGAATTTTTATGTTCATTTTAGTTTTTGTGGTTTCCATGGAAACATATAGTTTTAGTGACTCTGAAGGGTGTTCATCTTAGCCTAGCACTCCTCTCGCATTTCCGTCAGACGTATCAAGCTGATTCATTTATATTCCGCTCAGAGTGTGGAAGCTAGCTGCTAACCATAGCAGCGATTCTCACTGGATGTTACTTTCCGTTCATGACCGGCCGACTCTCGGCCAGCTCTGCACGTCTATGTTAAGAAGCGGCGTCTCTTCCTTTCTGATGAAGTGATATCCAATCCCGGCTTGTTTCTCTCACATTCTCACTCGCTCCACTTTTATACCTACGAAAGGACAGTATCCTTTAGAAGGCTGGGCTCTGTCTCCTGTCTGCCCTGAATTTCAATAATTGTCGCCCTTGTCGAATGTCTACCTTTTAAGGCACACATACCAAAATCTATAATATATGTCTGACATATTTTTTTGCATATATATATATATATATATATATGCAAATAAATGTCTCCTAGTTAATTTCCATTTTATTCCAGGTTAAATGCTGATCAGAAGTCTGTTCTAGGGTTGCAGCATTGTGTTAGCTGTCTCAATTAGCATGATAGTTTTTTTTTTTTTTTCAATGAGGATACAAATATAACTTTTAATTTAATTTCCAAAATATTTTCAGTTTTTCTTATGTTTTAGTGTCTTTGTAGTTTAATTCTGTTTTTAGTTTCAGTTTCCCTTTATTTTCAAAAACTCTGTAGTTTTTGATTCTTCTCTCTAAAAAATCTCTTTTTATTCCGGCTCTTTTTGGTGCTAGTTTGTCTGTAGTTGCACTTTCTCTTCAGTTTATCTTTACTCTCAGTATTGCTGTTTCCTGTTCCTATGGTTTCCGTTTTTCTACCGTGTTGTACCTTAATTATGGTCCATCCTTATGCAGGAAGGACAGGACCCCTAACCTCCACTTCATTTGTCAATGCTACCACAATGACAAACAAATATCTGTTATCTTACACAAGAGCTTTGACCAATAGCTTTACAGAGTACATAAATTTGACACTTGAGGGCCACTGTAGCTTCTTAGATACGGAGGAGGTAACTGAGGAGCAATACGGGTCGCATCTGGAGGTCCGCCATTGAACTTCAGTCTGGACAGCAGAGTTCAAAGAATCTGTTGGAACAAGAACATAAACAGGTTTCCACCGCAGTGACTCAAAACATGTCGGTGATCCGACAGCAGGTCCGCCTCCTGACATGATCTCGTTCGCGGCATCTTTCCCTGAAACAAAAACCCGCGCAGGGGGAGACCAGCCGACTTTTTGTTTTGCAGCCATGAACCCAACAGCTGTTCCTCATGCAAACCTTTTAATATTTGCTGCTCTCATGCAGGCGGTCTCGGGGGGTCGTCGCTCTGCAGCAGGTGCCAGAAGCTTGTGAAAAAAAGAAATGAAAGGCAGTGACACACACACAGGACACACGGTCGAAAACACACAAATGTGCACAAACTGACATTCCGTGATCCCTCCAGTGTTGTTCTGTTCCTCCATCTTAATTGGGGATTTGAGCCCGACTCTTGTCTTTCCGACTGTGACGGGCTAAAAATAAGTCTTCGACAAGTGTCAAAAAACTCAGCCAGGATCAGACCCGGCATTCTCTATCAGATGGGTTGGTTGGCACGGAGATTCATGCACAGACGGCCAGAACCAAAGGGAAACTAACAACGTCAGCCTGGCGCCCGAGTTGGGTCATGTTCTGCTCCCTGGAAAAGGAAGTTGTCCGTTGAAATCTTCACATCACCCAGAGGAGATTTCTTTTTCACGAAGAAAAAGAAATCTCCAACGAAGCCACAGTGCAGACGAGAAGAAGAGAATCCTTGCCTCCTCTTTGCTTTTGGCCCTTTTTCTTTTTACCACAAGGTGAAGCTACGTGTCACCGAGAGCCTGAGAGGGAAATATCTTGTGAACAGTTTGGAGAGCGGCATTATCGTAATTATTACATCAGAGCTGAGTTGTAGGCAGTAGGCAGTTTGCCATGAGAAAGACACCTGACAAGTACAGTAGATGAGACGATAGACATTAGACGTAAGATCCTTTATTGTTATTGTTTAGAATAGAATTAAACTAGCAGCGCTGTTGCAAGTCAGTGCATTGATAACAGAAGATGGGACATAAATAGAATCAAAAAAAGACGGAATACAACAACTAATACAGGACAATTCTACATTTAAGTATGATCACATTTCAATCCAAGGCACCCTGGGTTGTGACCCAAAACACAACAGTGGTCAAACATCCTCTATCCTTTCAAAACGCCATCCAATAACCAGCTAGGAAGCCATTGAACCGACCACTCAGCCAAACCATTCAACCAACAAACCAATCAACTAGCCAGCCAGCCAGCCAGGTAGCCAGCAAACCAACCAACCAACCAACCAACCAACCAACTTACTAGCTAACCAACAAAACAAACCAACTGCAAACTAACCAAACAGCTCGTCAAAAAACCTACAAACCATTAAACCAACCTAACAAAAAGACAATGAACAAATCAACTAGCTAACAAAACAATCAACCAACAAGCCAACTAACTAGCAATCAACCAGCACAAACACTATCTAACAGGTTAATGCATTGGTCAGAAATGCTAAAAAGGCTTTAGCATGGGTCTGAGCCCACAACAGTGGGAGCCAAAACACAGCAACCGAATCTAGCACAGAATTTACTAGGATGTTATTATCTTATCTTATTACTGCTGCCCTCATCACAGATGGGGCAGGGTGGATCGCCAGGGCAACGAAGAGCCATGTGGCTTTTCATTTAACATTTGAGTCTTGAATATATTCACATTTTATTATAACGAAGGACTTCTTGAGCATGGGCAAAAGTTCTTTATTCAAGTTTTAAGTAATAAATAGAAGCTATGAAACTTATATTTGCCCGTTTTTGATTGTGAAATCTTGAGTTTTCACTCCTAATTTGATAAAAAATAAACCACTTTGAACCACGGCAAGATGATATCATCGATAAAAATCGTTTGCTTGCTTTGTTTTGTAACTTCACTTGTACTTTGATGAGTTAATCCTCTCCTAAGCAGGGACTCACTGGGCTGGTGAATGACTAAACCTGCAGCTGTGTTCACTGGATGAAGAAAGTACTAATTTTAACGCAGGGGTGGCGACCCTCCACAGGTTGATGTAAGGCGATAAGGGTCTGAGCTGAGACACGCGATGAGTTTAGTGTGGTGACAGAAGAGAGAGAAAGGGGACCCGCACTCAAAGAAGATGGCCGAGCTCTGCCTGAGGCAGGCTTTATCTTATTGGTTCTGATATTGTTTGGACGCTGGCATCATGACGGCGGATGAGGTAAGAGTTGGCTCCTGCTCTGCTGTAGGAGCGAGTTATGCAAAAAGGCTTTTTTTTTTAATCTTCGTGTTGCTCATTTTGGGCTGTTATCTAGACAGAGGCAAATCCAGCAGACAGATGGACATCCTTCCCTCAGCAATGTTATTAATAAACTGAATGAAACCGCTCTATGGACTTTCTATAAACGGAATCACAACAGTTGATCTCCGTTCAGGCCGTGCAAATCAACGGCTATCATACAATGATATGAATGAGCGTTAGAATCCTAGATTCATTTTCTGTAAAAGCTTATGCTGTTTAGGTTTGCAGGATGTTTGGAGTCCATCCCCGTCGACTAGAGGCGGGTTACATCCTGGACAGTGTTTCATCACCAACAACCATTCACGTTCACGTTCACTCCTATAGACTATTCAGTAAGATTTACCAGTTCACTTAAAATACATGATTTTTTTTTCAAAGCGGGACAAGGGTGGAGTAATTTGAGAAAAAAGCCTTTGAAAACACTAAGAGATGATGGAAAGGTGGCACAGAAAGGCCTCAGACTCCCAGATTCCCAGGCAAAGTTTAACCTTCTTGCAATAAGAGTGTAAACAGTTACTTGAATTTTCCCCAAGACGACCACAATCGGGGTTTATTTTTTGGTGGATTATGGTATAATTTACCGTTTTTTTTTTTTTTACTACTGCCAATCTCATTTGGTCCGTATTTAAAGGTACGAAAATGCCAACATCTGGATCAAACAGCTGTTATTTCGATCTGAGAAAATTGGTGGTCTTGGTAGGGATCCAACGGAACAATGGTTTGGTTTGTTTACAGTGTGAAAGTATTTTTTTTTCGATATAATACAAAAGTAATAAATTAATTTAAATGTTAATAAAAGTGAGCTTGAAATAATAAAAAAAAACACAACACCTTGCTAATACGATGCAATGAAGAGAATTATAGTAAAGCAACACAAATGTCCGTAAGTGTTACTTCCTGATAATGCTGTACATCAGGCCCAAAATCTGGCTGTTGGGTTGACGTCAAAGTAAAACACATCTACCACCTTGGCCTCTGTGTTGAAAGTCAGCTCAACATTGAACGAGGAGCTACACCGGCCAGGTAGACATAGTCATCTTAAATTAAACCGATAGTGCTTTCACACCTGAGAGTCAGATCCAAGGTTTGGCTTTTTTAATTCTATACGTTTGAGTATAGGGTTAGAGTTTTGGTTCAAGCGCAACTAAGGAATCCCCTTTCAGGTCCTACTGATGATATTACATATCATTGAATATCAGAGTTTGCAATCTGGGTTTACTCTCCCAATCCAGGTTGGATTCAGAGGCTTAAATGTCCTAAATTTCAGGACACATCAGTTGCATACCTCAGGATTGGCGGGTATTACAAAAAACCCTCCCCTGAGGCGACCCTTCATGTAGTTCATGTCCCAGAGTGTATCCTGTAGCTAATTGGGTTTAATCTTCATTGTTCACTGTTTTTTCGTGCCATAGTTGTATTAAAATGCTATCACTCTGTTATTACATTTATATTAATGTCACTGAAACAGGCTGTTAACTGGCTAAATAAAAAAATCTTGATTAGCATTTTATCTTTATCCTAAGAAATTGTTTTGTGCGTGCTACGGTTGTATTAAACTGTTATTACTGTGTTATTACATTGGTATTATTGTCACTGAAGTTTGCTGTTAATCAGTCTTAATAAACATCCAGGTTAGCATTAGTTGAATGAATGAAATTTTCTTACTCACCACTCAGTTAGGTTACTCCAGTCCAACAGGGGGAGTTTGGCCAGCTATTGTGAGGTACGCTTTCGCACTATAAAAAATATCAAAACCGCTGTTCTGTTTGATCCAGGTCGAGTTCCCCCATTTTGGTAAGATAACAATTTTGGTGTTTGATCCAGAACTTGGTCCGGGAGGTTTCTCACCTTTAATTTTTGTCCGAATCACCTCAAATAGTGAGAACCAAGAGAGTTCAACCTTAAAGTACCCCTTAACGATCGAGACCTCACTCATCATCTCCTCCTTCATACTATTTTATTTACATTAAAAACATTTTTAGAACTATAACTTGATGGTCAGCAGTTCATCGTCATTGGTGTTGGGCGTTTTCAGTCGACTGCAGCAGCAGCTGTTTGAGTGACCGCTGTCCCGGTCACAAATAGAACCTGCCAATGGCTGTGCATAATAGAAAAAATTTAGTGTAATTAACGCCGTAACCTGACACTCATGTGACTATATTCAACGCGGGGCGACAAATACAAGTGGAAAGTACAAATGCATTCACTTTCTAATTTGACAGACACGGTCAGTCCTGTCGGTGACTCCGGGGTCGCAAACTTTGCCTGGACTTTAGATGATGTGTGCAGAGAAGCGGAGGAGGAGCCATTCCGATCTCTGATTGGCTCGATGTTCACAGCAACGGCCTGCCCACCCGCGTGAGATATCACACACCTGCCGGTCTATGTCTCTCATAGGGTCGCTGGGGAGGAGAGGGGGGGGGTCAAGACATTTAAATTGCGAGTCCCTCCCATGTAGAACAAACCAGGAGACTGACGGGATCGTGATGGCAAGAAGAAGATATTTTCTTGCCAGTAATCAACTTGTTCACATCTGAACGCTCGCATCCATGGAAGGAGGAGGAGGTGAAGGAGCAGGAAGACCATCGTGGGAGGCCAATCGCATCACATCATTTCTTTAAATCCGGAATAACTTTGCTAAGAATCTGTAGAAATGAAAGTTAGACTTTAAGAAGAATCCTTCCCCCTCATCCCTGGTAACTGGCTGAAGTCCAGCAGCTAATAAACCGCCAGTATCAGTGTCTGGCATCCTTGCACTCTAAAACATCGCTCTAAACGGAGTCCTTGGGAGTCCCGGAGAGTCCTGGAGCGCGAGTGTTGTGCTGGGAGTCGGTGCTAAGAGCAGTTTGCATTAAGAGCAGAAATGAGACAGAGAGGACTGCCGACAACTCTGGGACTCAGAGGAGAGGCTGCGGCGAGGGCGAGCCCACACTCTGGGAACTGTCTGATGGTGGGGAGAGAGGAGCTTCTGCTGTCTGTGGACTGGTAACTGGATTTTCTTTGCTCTATTTATAATGCATAAAACATAACTGCTTGTTATCTTTGTCCTATTTGTGCGCAGTTGTTGCTGTGTTTCTGACTTTGCTGCTCTGCATCGAGACCTAGAGTTGATTTCTGAGGTTATTTGTTGAACATAGTGGTCTCAGTAGTGCTCTGGAGGTGGAGATATATATATATATAATTTATATCAAATTTTTTTCATTACTACGGTCTATTTGACCGACACGGCAAGACACGGTTCGAATGATATAATTATGTCATATAATTACATAGGTTACTTCATGAAATCTCTCATCAGTGGGCCTTGTGTTGGACTATTGGTGTGTTTACCTGGTATCATCGCTGACATCTTTGTGAAAGAGATTGTTCATATGTCTGTTTTGATGTGGTTTGTCATCCATCATTATATAACCCAAAAGTCAGGGATATTATGGACTTGTGATCGCTGCATACACCAACGCATTCACCACCGCATCCTTTGTGTTGACTTGATACCACAAAAAATGTTTCGTGGATCATTTTAGAATTTATACCCACATAGATCTTGTTGATCTTATCGATTGTATATTTCTGACACCATCAGGGGCATCGTTTTTCAACTGCTGTTATTAGTTGGTCCAATTTTGTAGCATTTTTTTTTTCTCTAGTAGTTCATATTTTATTCATTAGGGGGAACTTTTCTACGAAACATTGTGCGAACAAAACATCACCTACAGTGATGGGTGTGAGAATGAATTGCAACGCTGCATGGAATAAGTCCAACATTTGCAACATTTATAATTTTTGACTGAAAGTTAACATCTGTTACACTCAAAACGTTGGAAATGAATTCCACGATGGAAAGGTCCTACGCCGGGATCCTCCCACCACTGGTCCCGCCCCTTATTTACTTTTATTCCCCTGAAGGACTTGGCCTATCCTACCGCTTTACCGGGTTTCATGAGTCGGGTCTTCATGTTTACTTTCTTTGATGTCATGGTTTCTAGCTCCCTTGCTTTTTCTTTTACTAAATAATAAGTATGATCCTCTATTTTGGCTCTCAAAAGTTTGCAAACTTTTCAAAAAACAAAACAGTAATCCAACAACTACTTATTCATCATCATTCTCTTTTTTGTTGTTCTTTAAAGGCGAATCATGTCTTCATTGTCTTTTTGCCACTTTTTGCCTCAATTTGTATTTTCAGGCTGCTTCAATCATGGCGACATTGGAATAAGACCAATCCCTCCTATGGAGATATTAAGAGCTCATTCTAAATATTCCAATTTCCACATGTGTAAAACAAACACATAGTCAACAATATTCATATAGATACCCTAAATTTTCCAAATTGTACCTTAAAGAGGTGAAAATAAACAAATCCTTTAACAGGACAAAGCAGGACATCCCAAAGTGTGTTGACCTCCCTTCAAGGACAAACACGCTGTAGTTCTTGAATTTGAATTAAAAGGTAGACGAGACAGACGTTAGGTAAGACAGACTTACCTTCAATCTTTATCCTGATCCGCTGACGTGATCTCACTCATGTTGTATTTGATTATATTTTATATAAACCCATTCAGGGATCCATATCCCCGTCTCCCTGATGGTTGCTCAGTCTAAATTCTGCTTCATGGCCCTGGACGCAGAGCTCTCGTCCCACTGAGAGACATCATATAAAAGACGGAATGTTTCTAATACTTTCTTCAAAACAAGAACTAACGTGTAAAATATCCTTCATGGTAGTTTCTAGCTAAAAGTAACGCCTTTTAAATGATGTCTCCTGTATTAATACCATTGACTCCACAGGGAAGATAAGCAGGACTTATACGGTAACAACTGCTGTAAACGTACAGGAAATCTATACAGTAATCTTTTTTTTATATATATATATATAAATACAGTATAATACTATAAATATGGATTTCTTTGAAGACCAAAATATTATCAGCATGCAGCTGTGTAATTTAACATTATGGTACAAAACATTTTTTTTTTCTTTTTCTGTTAGTCTATCACATTCCATCCATTTTCATCTTTCATTTAGCACAATATAACAAACTAACAAATATACAAATAGGCCTAAAATATTGTAGATAAGAATGAAAAAGGATTTCAATTTTAAAGAAAAATTCTTATGGATTGGATTTTGTTAGCGACCAAATTTATCTGATTGATTGCCTTTAATAAGTGTTATGTTTTACGGCCGTCTGTCATAGTTATAGGGAAGGGTCTTTTTATGGATTTGACAGAAAATATAGAATTAAATAAAAGCTGATTTCTACAAATTTTCAGCGATTTCATTACCACTGAAATATAAAAAAGGTGTAATTATGAGTTTCTGGCAGTGTTTCACTGTAAAGAACAAATTATACAGTACTTAAATATATTTTACAGTAATCAACCTTTGATGTAGATAACAACAGAATAATGCCGGCAACTGACTGACTAGTATGTTGGGATTTAACAGGGAATTTCTAAAGTAAGTCACAATTCAACCTATAATGTATACAGTACAGTAGTGTGATATTTATTTACAGTAATATACTGTTATTTTACATTACATTAGGTTTAAAATAACAGTATAATGCTGTAGCTGCCTGTAGTGTGCTGACATTTTACAGTAACATTTCCTCCAGTGTATGAAACCTTTTTCAAAGAAGGTAAGATTCCTGGCATGAATATCTCGTGTTGGTGAGAGTCTAATGGCTTCCATTGTTAGAATCTTATCTAGTGAGCTTAGAGGTCAAGAAAACCAAAAACGGTACCCCTCACTTCGAGGACTCACGCTTCTACACGAGACCAGATGGTGTGGAATGAATCATTTAAAATCAGGGTAGGATTACTAGCGCAGAAAGGTCTACTTGTTCCAGTTGGTTTGTGTTTGCTTTGGTTATTAATAAAAATACAAACATGCCTCAGGCCTGAGTGTGCAGGAACTCATGTGAAGGTGGAGGAGGAGGTTTTTTGAGAGCTTTTAGGATGTTAGGAACTTCACTGAGGCAGAGGTTTAGGACACATTTGCAGACAAACAATGGCAGAGGAAGAGCAGGTTCATTTGATGATTTAATAATTAATAAATATTAATAGATTGTAGATTCATTTTCTATCTTAAACACTATAGGTGCTGGTGGGGAACTACTTCAGTTAGACACTAGCCATAGTGCCCATAAATATTTGGTCAAATTTGCACAGATAAGGTAAAAAAAAACAAGAAAATATTAAACTTGTTTTTTATGGCTGCAAAGAGAATAATTCTGTTAAACTGGAAGAGTCGTAAACCAAAATGTTTTCTGATAGAATCATGGTTCGAGGACTCCTCAGTATAGCCCTATTTGTAAAGGGATTTATGTTCTACCACTCGACAAATAAATGACTAAATAGGGCAACTCTGTCTTCCCTTATACATGAGGACCACAGGATACTGGACACTAAATGTGTAAATTAACAATTAAAGGGCTATACTGCGTTCCCCGCAATGTCTTTGGTATTTGTTTTTTTTATCATTTGCTTATTGTTTATTTCCTTTGAATTGTACATTTAATTTATGGGAAAATAAAAATGTACAAAGTTAAACACTAGCATGAAACAGTTTGCCCATGCACTGGGCACAGCATACAGCCCATAGTGAATTCAATCATTTTCTGTAGCTGGAGCTTATCCCAGTTGACATGGGGTAAGTTGTGGGGTACGCCCTGGAAGAAGTCTCCAGATCATCACAGGGCAAACACATAGAGACAAACAACCGTTCAAGTTTATTTTCACTCCTGCTCACACCTGTAGGAACATGCCGGAGAGAACCCAGGTGGACACGGGAAGAACAAGCAACTCCACCTAAAAAGGCCTCAAGACAAAGGGCAGATTTGAATCCGGAACCAGAACCCCCTCAAACCTCTATGTCAATGTGCTGCCCATAATTGTGTCTCAAAATATTGTTTTTCTGTCTGTCTTTTGTTCAGGTTTCTCTAAGGGACCAAATCACTTCAGAGGACTTAACTCCAATCAGATTTAATCTTTACTGCCGCTGGTTATGAAAATCTGCACTTGGAGACTGAAACGGTAAGTTTAAAGCACATGAGGTTTACGCAAGATTATCTTACTTTGAAATCAAAATTCTCTTAAATAAGTCTGTGTCCTTTCTCAGGTTGGGGGCAAGATGTTTGTGGAGTCAGTTGTCCGATGGGGGGCTTGGAGCATCCTCCTCCAGTTTGGACTGTGTGTATCAGCGGGAAGCTGTCCTGCCCGCTGTGTGTGTCGACCCGAGGCCAAAGATGTCATCTGCTCCGGCAAACATTTGAACTCAGTGCCAGAGGGCTTTTCCAGCGATGCAAGGCATTTGGATTTATCCCGCAATAAGATTAAGACTGTGGGACGCCGCCAGTTCTCTGGCCTCCTGCAGCTCCAGGAGTTGAATCTCAGTGATAATATTATCTCCATGATTGAGGTGGAGGCTTTCCAGGGCCTGCAGAATCTCAGGACGCTTCGGATTAAGAATAACCGACTGAAGATCATCCCAGTTGGGGTGTTTACTGGCCTGTCCAGTCTGCGCTTTCTGGACTTGAGCCAAAATGAGATTCTGGTTTTCCTGGACTACACCTTCAAAGAAATGGTGAACCTTCAAACACTGGATGCTGAGGAGAACGACTTGGTCTTCATCTCCCAGCGGGCGTTCTTTGGTCTGCAGAATCTGCAGGAGCTCAACATAGACCGCAGCAACCTGACCTCTGTTCCCACCGAGGCTTTTTCCCAGCTTCAGGGCCTAAAACATCTACGGATGCTACGTCTCACCATCTCGACGCTATCCAATAATGCTTTCCGTCGACTCCACCATCTTCGGAGCCTGCTGATTGCAAACTGGCCGTCACTGGACACCATAGCTAGCAACAGCTTGATTGGACTTAACTTGACCTCGCTTGTCGTCAGCAATTGCAACCTTAGTGCTATTCCTTACTCAGCAATTCGCCACCTGGTGTATTTGCGGTACCTGGATCTGTCCTACAATCCCATCACTGTTCTCCAAGGTAATATGCTAGGGGACCTCTTGAGACTCCAGGAGCTACACCTAGCAGGAGGTAGTCTTCTACGAATAGACCCAGCAGCCTTTAAGGGACTTGCATACTTCCGTATGCTTAACGTGACCGCCAATCAGCTTACAACTCTGGAGGAAAGCGTATTCCACTCCGTCGGCAACCTCCAGGTGTTGCGGTTGGACGGGAATCCTCTTGCATGTGACTGTCGCCTCATTTGGGTGGTCCGCCGTCGATTACGGTTGAACTTTGAGGGACATCAGCCCACTTGTTCCTCTCCTGAAGCGGTGAAACATCGTGAATTCAGAGACTTCTCGGAGAAGGAGCTCCCAAGGCTCTTCACCTGCCGCCCTGCTCGCATCATGGACCGCAGGCCGCAGGAGGCGAGAGTGGAGGAGGGAACCACAGTTCTCTTTTCCTGTAAGGCTGAGGGAGATCCATTCCCATCTATCACCTGGATCTCATCCCATAAGAATGTGGTTTCTCCAACAGGACGGATCAGAGTTTTGCTGAATGGTACTCTAGAAGTGCGTTTCGCCCAAGTCCAGGACAGTGGCACATATCAGTGCCTGGCGAGGAACGCGGCCGGTAATGACAGTCTGACTGTTGGTCTGTACGTGAAAGGGCTCCCTCGGAACCGAACAATCCCCTTCTTCTCTGAAGAGGGCTGGGAAGAGCCTTTGAATCACCAAGCTGCCAACTCCTCAGCTCAAACGCCGAAGCCATACCCGTTTGACGCAAAGACCCTAATCATCGCCACTACCATGGGCTTCCTGTCGTTCCTCAGCTCAGTGGCCATCTGTTTTGTCTTCATGTTCTTCTGGAGCCAGAGCAAAGGTCAAATTAAACACACAGCAACTATTGACTTTGTCCCTCGGTCTTCCATGGGTGGTGGAGGAGGGGAGGGAGGCGATGGCGGCAGGTTCACCATGAAACTAATTTAATAAAAAAGCCAAAGGAATATGACTGTGAGACTGTGGGCATCCATTTTGATGCTGAAGAAAAGAGTCCTCTACTCAAAGAACCCTCTGGGGAGCAAATCAGAGTCAGTCTGTTGAGTTTGCTTCTAATTTTAACGGCGGAAAGTCACATCTCAGCCCCTGCTTTGCTGTGTTATCCGACTGATGAATATATCATGACAACCGGGACAGAAAGTTGTTAACACGTTGTAGTCAGAGCCGCCTGGTCTTTCCCTTTGAAGTAACTAATGACAGAGGATTAATGTTTTTATTTAGCATGCCAATTATATGAACTATTTTCAGAGACACACCAGGTGCTTGCTTTACCGTTCACGTTTAACAAGTGTGCTCAGCTTTTTTGTCTTCACTAGCCAATACGAAGCGTTTGCCCCATTGACCTTCCAGTTGCTCTTTCTGCTTACCCACGGGGGATCAGGTCTAAGACAACGGGTTCCGAGGCTCAAACCTGTGAATATGTGACTAGAAAGCTTTCGATACTTGCAATATATATAAGGAATAATCTAGCCAGATAGTTTAGATTATCTTCTTTAAAGGTGCAGTCTGTAAAATGAAGGGGGATCTCTATTCCGAACTATTTTGTTGTTAGTGTTGAATCAGCTGAAAAGGCATTTCTTAGAATATCTCTTCAATGTTGGCCACCTTGTGGTGCTGCCATGTTTGTAGAATAACCTAGGATGGACAAACTGTACCCTGACTCTACTGATAACTTTTGGGGTTTTCTGGGTCATAGTGGCAGAAAGGTGATGAAAAAACCCTTAACCTCTAAAAGCCAATGGATTAGAAAGATAATCAAGAAGTTACCCTCGTCGGACCTTTTCTGGGTCAGCCTCCAACTTCTACTCCACTCCCTAGTTAGGGCCATCTTGGGAAGGTTTGGGGCAAAAAAACTGTTACCCCTGGACGGCTGACAAAGTTCTTGCTGAGTCCTTTTTCCTCCCCAGCCTCAGGGAGGAGGATGGATTCGCCCCTTGATTTGACTGTACAGATAATTATAGTTATTGTTTAGACCATGAAAAGCAACGCCGACACACTAAGAACCAACTTGTATATATTTGGGATGTTAAACTAGCCCGGATCTCGCTGCTTCCCCGGGGCTGTGATCGCTACAACCATGGATGGGGCCCAGGAGTGACTTTAAATACTCCCTAAATGTGGAACAAATAACAATTCTAATTATTTTACATGTGAGCTTTGAAACAAAGGTTTGCAGAGTAGAAAAAAAAAAAAGTCCCTCTATTGTCAGAAATGCACAACCGACTTTCACAAAATCAATTCAGTTCTTCACAGGACTACGGGGGACTAAAGTTTGAAATCTATCCATAAAATAGTTTTTTAGTTATCGCGTCAATACGAAGGACTTTTAACAGCAGAGGTGGATGCGGCGACCATGATTCCATATTGTCCCTGACTGTTTGGTGATAAAATGATGTCTATCAAAGCGAATCCCGTTACTTTCTTCATGACATCATTTTGACACTTGAAGGAGACTGTAGATTCTTGGGGAGGGAGGGGCGAGCTGATGTTCATTATAAGTTGCACTTTGGAACTTGAACATCAGATATCGGTAAATTTTACACTCTGCACCTTTAAGGATAGTTTCTTCTTTTTTTTAACTTTGGAGATGTGTTTTCTCTTATATGAACTCATGTAGAATTGTAAACGAACAACATCCCATAATGTACAAAGAATGTACCCCTTTACCATTTCTTACTGAAGCAGGTCCAGGTCATTCTTTTTCTAACTTATGATTTTATCATGTATTTACACTAGATGACATCATAGGATGATTTATTTTTCTTCTGTTTTTATATGAACGAAAACCACATTTTTCTTTTCTTTTTTTTAATTTTCTATCCTCACAGAACAGAACTATGTGCCTCGGTAACATTCTCACCAACGATACAAGAGAATGCTCACCTCACGTCGCGGTAATATTTAGGTCAAGGTTGTCTGTGCTATCATTTTATCTATTTCTGGGGATTAGCGCTACACAAATACGCCGCTCTGGTGGTTTGTGCTGTTGACGCACTACGCACAAAGCAACGCTTGACGACACACAAACGCACCACTGAAGCAGGTTTTATTCACAGTCTTCTTTTTTCATTACACTTTATTATTAAATGCCTGTGTTTAAACCAGCCTCCCTCTCTCTCTCTTTCTCTCTCTCTCTTCCTCTCTGGGTGTGTGTTTGTGGAGTCCTGCTCAAATTGCTGCATGTAGAACTAGTTGGAGTGCGACCAAACTGATCCAATCATCTTAAAACCAAATCTCTCAGTGGATCTTCGTTGTTGGGGAAATTGGTTATGCAGGGAAGAAATGCACCCTTCTCTTTCCAGAGAGCTTAACGTCTGTGCAGCGACTGCACTGCGAGGACAGGAAGAGGCCTCGTCTACTCTTTCAACCACACAGATGTGCAATTTTTTGTTGTTTTGAGGGATACAGAGGTTATAATACCGAAATCTCCTCTCCCTCCTCCAGCTTCCTCGCCGCGGACTGACTATTAAAATCTGAATATTGCGCTCCACAGCGATAAGACCAACGTTTCGATTACCCACTTCACCTCAGTGACTGAACATAAAATGTTTTTTTGCCAGTATTACCCGGAATAAACGATAATCATGTGTCGGAGGAGAAATTTAAAGCCTTTTGGATTACCCCTGCTGTCTCAGTCTGTTAGAAAGGCCTGTCTGGTCTGGCCCGGCCCGGTCTGCCATGTTATCTATTTTAATGCAACTATTTGCTCCCATTGGACAAAAAGCCAAAAGGGCAGATTAAAGTGGTGTTTATAAGCCCCCCCATCCCCCGCGCGCCCGCCTCTTCCTCCTCTTCCTCCTTCTCCTCCTCCCCCACCATCATGACTGCATGCACAGGAACATTATGGTCTCTTCTGTGCATCTGCTACTCGGAGGCTTACGGTGGCCGACAGGGGCGAACGCACCGCAAACGTCAATTTGACAAAACGATCACGCTGCAAAAGCCAAAACACAACACATTCAGAAAAATTATCTGGAAAAGCCAAAGCACAAGACCTTAAGAGAAATGATCTGGAACAGCCACAATATACCACATTAAAAAATTATCTGCAAAAGCCACAGTAAATTTAGAAAAGGAGCTGTGAAAGACAAAGCACATTAAAAAAGAAAAGATCTGCAAAGGCCAGAACACATTAAATAAATAAAATATCTATAAAATCCAGCCAGAACACATTGCAAAGAATTGCTGCAAAAGCCAGAACACATTAAGTAAAATGATCTGCAAAAGCCACAACAAAATACATTAAAAAAAATTATCTGCAAAAGCCAATAAACACAACACATTAAAAAGTATCTGAAAGAGCCACAACACAACACATTCAGAAAAACTGTCTATAAATGTCACAAAACAACACATTGAAAAAAATAACTGCAAAAGCCACAAGATGTTAAGAAAAAATTTCTGAAAAGCCAAAACGCGGTCAGAAAAGCGATCTGCAAAAGCCACAACACAACAAAAAAAAAAGATCTACTAAAGCCTTGACACATAAAAAGAAGATCTGCAGAAGCCTGAACAAATAACAAAAAGCCTATGGAAGTTTTTACGAAGACACTTCGTAGTGAATGCGAAGTGACAAATCCCCCGAACGCGCTTTTTTAAGGATTCTTTTTTGTTCATAAAACAGAAATACTTCACAAACGTTTCATGATATTTTTTACACGTTGCCATGGCGACAATTTTAGAAAGTTTGAGTGGTGGTGATTAAGAGTTTTCCTCAGAAAGTAAAATTGTTTACTGTAGCTTTGGGTTCTGTGCATGTCAGCGTTATTATTAACTTTATTTGTTGTTTTTTGCAATGTTGATTAAGGTTTTATATTAAGTCACATGACCGCACGACCCGGAAGTTAAGCGAAGTTAAGGGAGCGTTCCTTTTCCTTTTTTCATTTCCTTTTATCTAATTATTATTATATTTTTTATTGATGCTATTATCTGCTTTTATCTATTAGCACTTTGAGATTTGATCCAAATGCAAAATGCGTTATAAATTAAATGTATTATTATTATTATTATTATTATTATTATTATTATTATTATTATTATTTACAGCAGAGGCTCGTTTCACATTCCCGACGGAGCTGTTTTTCCGGAGCGACTGAGGAATTAATGATAACGTGAGCTAAGTTATATATATATATTATTTTAAAAAAAATACTGAATAAAAATACTTAATTATTAAGTTTTTTTTTACTTTTATTGTCGGTAATGCTAATATTAATATTATGTAAACACTTAAAATAGCAATACATCTTGGAAATTAAATTATAAATTTTCAAAAAGTATAATACAAATTTTAAATGTCATTTCAATTTCATTGAAATATTTATAGCTTAAAAAAGTATATTTGTGTCATTACTATAATAAAAGTAAAATGATTATGCTTTTATTATTTTGGACATAATAATAATAATTGTAATACTATAATAATGATGAACATTATTAGATAGTTTTTCTAAAAAATAATAAATAGTGATAAGAATATTATAATACTAATGACACTTAAACTAATAGTTTTATTAATAAATACAACAATAAAAACATATTATTATTATTATTAGTAATCGTAGTTATAGCAGTGATAAAAACCATTAAAGAATGACAGAAACCAGTGAGAAAATTTTTATATTGGAAAACAACATAAATTAAAAGCCAAAGTAAATAAAAAGGTTGTGAATTTTTACTGAAAAAAGCGTCAATATTTCAAAATAAAAGCTTTTATTTTGCTAAAAGCTAAGACATTCATAGCATCCTTATAAGAGAGACACGCCTTCATTCGACAAAATTCATAATTTGATTAAAAGCTGTTTTAGTCACTTTTTTTAATGTGTGATGTGAAGTACAGGCCAGATATGAAAATGTAAATAAAAAAAATATATATATATATATATATATATATATATATATATATATATGTATATATATATATATATATATATATATATATATATATGTATATATATGTATATATATATATATATATATATATATATATATATATATATATATATGTATATATATATATATATATATATATATATATATATATATATATATGTATATATATATATATATATATATATATATATATATATATATATATATGTATATATATATGTATATATATATATATATATATATATATATATATATATATATATATATATAAATATAATACCCAAACATGTTAGTGCTAATTTAATCTCAGCAGCCAGATGTCCATGTTTGCAGGAGAGCAGAGTTGTTTCATCTTGAGGTCAACCAGATATACTTAAGTTTTGCTAAATTTAGATTGAAGACTAATTTATCCTGCAATTTTTACTTTGATCAGGACAAAAATTATCCCACTTGCATTTTTTAGATTTTCATTCTAAATGACTCTTTTTCATGCACTGATTTCTTCAGAGGGCAAACACCTGAGCAGAAGTTGAACGAGAATCTCGTCTGGTCGTGACTCAGATGGGTCTGACCTTTGCTGGCAGGCAGTGGCCTCTTCAGCGAGGAGAGGGGTGAGGAGAAGTCTCTCGAGGAAGATGAGAGAACAGGAAGAAAAGAGCTTTCTGGATGAATAACCAGCATCGAACAGGATTTGACCCTTTATATTAAATCTACAGATTATTATAGGGGGGAAAAATCCCCCCTATAATACTGGAGGATGAGGTTTTTCTTACGGTTATAAGGCTGAGTTAAATCTCTTGTTTCTGACCAAAAGCAGAATATGCTTTAGTTTTGTGCAGAAATACAGTTTTAGTTTGAAAAAACTTTATTTATCCTAAAAAGGCAAATGGACGTAGGGGAGACGGTAGTAAGGTTTTTTGTTTGAGTATCTGTAACTCAGGGCTCCTTCATGCTGGGTCTCTCAAACCGTGGTTTACATATTTGTGTTCTACAAATGAAACTAAATAGGATGTCTACAACACAACCACAGATTATGTGAGTTAATGTCACATACACAGAGCTCCATCGTTACATCCTACCCCACTACTGGGTTGAGTTGTAAGACTAACTGGGGATAGATGTAACAATGATAAATCATTTGTTGAAATCAGATACACATTATCCCATTTGTGCAAGAACTTTACTCAATAGCATAGAAGAATAAACCATTTTTAATAAAGGGGACAAGAGTATCCCCATATTCATTAATGTGCAAGTGTCACATAAGGGTTCTGACACTGACACACTTCCAATTTTTTTAAGATCTTTCTTGGAAGAATGTACTTTTTTTTTTCAAAGTTAACAAGTTTTGAATAAAATAAAGAATTTAAACTGATTACAAAAGACGATTGACAACAAAATGTCACTTTGGCTACGTCTTTTAAAAACCTCTAAGACCTGTAAAACTTCAGCGGCCTTGAATTGGAGTTCCATGTTCACAGTGCAGATATTCTCATCATCAGAGGTGTGAGAATCATCTTTGTCGTTCTGCTTGGGCCGTTTGTTTGATTCATTTGTTTTCATCTTTTGCTCCTTCCCAGATGGCAGGTTTATTCTTTATTAAAAATGGCAATAAAGTTAGCACAAAGTTAGCAGGAAGGTCAGCTGAGGAAGTATGAGGACATCATCTCAGAGGTCCAGAGGACTACCGGAAGACCTAGAACCCTCCCGGGTTTTGCAGGCCGGCCAGTCAATCGGCAGCATCCTCGGCCTGTTGGGAACAAAGGGTCAAGTCTGCATCACCAGGCAGACAGAGGCGACATCCAGGTGAATCCAGGTGAAGAGGAATGAACGGTGACAGAACCGGTACCAGGATGCCGGCGCTACCGTTGAAGTCTTTGAAGTAATCGTAGGCACAAATGGACAAAAAAACTAATTAAAGCCTGTTTACCCCAGAAAACAAGGCATTATAAATGAGTTGTCTGCGTTTAGCGGCTTAATTAAAAGCAGAAGTAATGAGGGAGATGGAACGGCTCATCAGAGCCTCCTCCTGTGGGGCATCAGACAGAACACGACCCGGTGCAATGATGATTATTTTAGCCGTCTCTGAGGGAAACCGCCTTCTCTCTGCTGAACTCCAATAATCGCAGAGCAAAATGTACCACTACTCAAGCGTATACACTGTAAAAAATATTTTTTCAACTGGTAACAGACAATTAAATTAAGTATTACTGAGTCTAAAATTTGAGATGAACATAGTTAAATGAATTATGTCACAGGGTGGAGGTCACCTTTCATTTCAAAAAATGATAAAATGATAAAATGATGTCACAGCAGTTTACCAATAATAAACACATTTTCTGTTTTAGATTCATTTTAAGGTTAAACACAGAAAAATAATTTGTTAATATAAAGTACAATCGCTTCTGCTGGTGACACAATGAAATTAAGTATTTTCAACTTATATTTTGAACTCAGTCTTACTTAATCTAATAATAATAATAATAATAATAATAATAATAATACATTTAATTCATAACGCGCTTTACATTTGGATCAAATCTGAAAGTGGTACAAAGTAAAAGCAGATAAAAGCTTCAATAAAAAATAAAATAACATCTTGTAAAAACATGACCAAAGAGCAGCAATGTTAATTAAAGTTATAGGTTCTGCTAAAAAAGAAAGTTTTAAGTCCTTTTTTAAATGTGTCTGTTGTCTGTGGAGCCCTCAGATGGTCAGGGAGGGCATTCCATAGACGAGGGGTAGTAGAACAGAAGACCCGATCACCCATGGTGCTGAGCTTAGTCCGGGGGAAGGAGGCTAATGTTGTATTACCAGTAAGCACATTCTCTTTTTAGAGTGTACTTTGGCTGTTCTTATCCTTAAAAGAAAACCATCAAGCTGTTGACATTGTAGAGCTCACACAACCTAATTAGCAAAAACTCTGGAGGGGGGCGGGGTTTAATACGCCACCAGTCAAACTTCCCACTGAGGTTAACAACGTGTTGTTGTTATTGGTTTATTTGGCAGGGACATTGTAATTAAAACACGTTTCTGCAAATGTACCACAGTTAGCTAAAAGGCTATTTTCTATCCGTAGTCCCTGGACAGAAGAAAAAACATTTAGTCCACACACTCAGGCTTCATTCAGACTAATGAATCCATCCTATATGTAAACACTCAGCTCAGATCAACCCCGCAGGCCCGAGCAGAAGTAATGGGATTTCTGTCCACACAGAATGGGGATGTTTTCATGCAGCCATGTCGCCATGACAACAAGCGAGCAGCAATCCCGGTTAATAGGTGCAGTTTGTTCAGAGATCAGGCGTGGGCTCATATGACTGATGGCGACCTTTAGCCTTGAGAGGACTCCAGACACTTCCTGCTCCTCTCGCACCGCTTATGGCAACTAATTACTTAGATGATTATTGATATATCATCTAGTTACAGTTACAGTTATTACTCTTTCTCTCCCCTCCTCCCTTTTCCTCACTCTCTTGACCCAACCAGTCGAAGTCGAAGTCTCTTGTTGTGATTTGACGCCAAAGATCAAGGCTGTCAGTGTCGGTGGGTAATTGCACCACCTGATCTCCCTAAAGGATCCCACAGTCGGACAGAAGTCATGAAGTTTTCTTTGGACTGAGCCCGGCCGAGCCCAATGGGAAAAAGTCCGGGCACTCGCCAATGTGCTCCCCACCCCGGTCTGACTCTAAACCAACGCCGAAAGTATGAGGTCAAGGATATGAGCGACTGGAATGGAGGTACCGATAAAAACTATCTCTCTCCCCTCCTCCTCCCATCTCTCTTTGTGTTATTGTTGGCGTGGCTTAGCTTACCTGCCTCGTTTCCAGAAGCCTGGTAAGCAAACCTCTACTATTATTCCATCCAGCCTTTTGAGAGTCAAAGCCTCAGCATCGCCGCTTCCCTCGCAAGAAACCCTCTTCTTAACCAACTTCCTGTCTCTGAGTCTACTTTTGGGTTCACACCTAAACATTGCCAGTTACCTAGTTGCCAGTTTACCTATATCGCAGGATTTGGGACTGGTCGTCTGTCTTCATGTGTCGACTCGTCCCATGTCAGCTGGGAGAGGTTCCAGCCCACGTGACATTGAAAAGGGTGAGAAGTTACAGATAGTGAATGAATGTCTGTAGTATTACTCTTCCAAAAGTATAAATTTAGTCAATTTTAGATGTTTCTACCTCAAAGATTATGAGCACATTAACATAAGATAAAAAAATAAAAAAGGAAAAATGCATTGAAATCAATCTAACCCTTGACAGATGGAACAAACCGAAAAGCAAATTAACTTCTTTCTCTTACTTTCTCCCAAATTTTTCTCCCTATATGAGCAGCTGAAGTTTGGAGGAGGCGCCTGCAGCAGAACAGGAACCTGCTGCAGATGATTTTAGGAGCAGAATCTTCACCCGCTGCTGCCACCTAGTGGTTTTGACCAACATTGCACTGAATGCATCAGCATGAGTGACGTCACCGCTGAGCGGCGCAGGATAAAACCAAGAGGTCTCTCTGTTTGGCAGCAAAATGTGCCAAAAATGGGATTTTGACCCTAGAAAAAGATTTTGGCTGCAAAATACCGCCATGTCCACTAGAGGGGTATAGGCGGTGTGCATGTACACATACTACAAAATCCCAGCTTGCAGTATGTTTACGTGCACATACTGCAGCTTTTGGCTGCGACATGAATCAATGCTTAAATTAACATATAGCATAGTGCACAGTAGAAAATGGCAAAAGAAAAAACCCTGATGTACCAATCTGATAATGGGCCTGTAAACAATTAGTATATAAATATAGAGAATAAGACCGATCTCGTCAAATTACTTCACATGAAAATAGGTGACTCTGTCCTTAATTAAGGCATTAATAATCTCGATCAGAACCTTGATAAGACCATGGTCAGAGGGTTTGAGATGCAGAACCTCTTGTCAGTCGATGTATGGACCAGGCCGTAATAATGTGAGACGGGAACCAGCGGCGCTTCATGACGATGATTAATAATACACGATCAAGCTTTAATTGGTGTCGTTTCAACCCAAGGCTTTTACTGAGCAGAGTTTTGCAAGTTCTGCCTCATGTTTGTGGAAGTTCCCTCTAGATTTCTCCAGCTTCCTTCCACAATCAAAAAAACATGCAATATTCAGTCTTTGACCCTCCAGTGTTGTGGCACCAAAGCAGATCCACATAGAAGAGTGGGACAAAATTCCACCATAGTGATGTCATGAGACGAACCCCCAGGTATCAGAGGGGTTTAGTTTCAGCCGTCGCTACAAAACCAGATATTAATGTCAGGGGGATTCATACGTTTTTTTTTTGTTTGCATAGATTTTATTTGTAATAATATATTACATATTCCAATATGGGCATGAATGGTTGTTTCTCCGTAGGGTTTAGCCTTTCACCCAATGTCAGCTGGGATAGGATCCAGCCCCTCTGTGAATCTGTTAAGCCTCAGCGGTTATAGAGAATTGGTCGATGGACATCTGAGCTGAAATTCAGCCAATAAACTTTTTCTTTTTACTTTTAGCGACGCTGAAGGAGTGAATCTCAACAAATTCTGCTCCGACAGAGGGAGGAGAAGAAGAAGGGTTGCGTCCCTTTCTGAACGGAGAGTTGATATCTAAGAGGAAGCACCTCTGAGAGATGATTAAGGCTTCTGAAAGATGATGAAAAAGGAGGAATTACCCTCCTGAGGGCGGTTATCCACCCATGTGTGGTTTATAGAGCTTTGACAGAGGAATGTTAGAGACTGGTTTTCCAGACAGCTTCGCCGCTGCAGTGGATGAAACATATGGACAATAGGAATGGAGAGTGTGAGTGACATCAGCAGAAGTGCACTGAAAAAATTATACGCAGAAATTACAGTAGATAATTGTCAAATAGCAACATTAAGAGACCTTAAAATTTAGAACATGGGTAAATTATAATGACTCTAACTCAAACAGTGAAGAGCTTTTTCACTGTTTTACAGTGTTTTACAGAATATGTAAAATATACAGAATTTTAGAGTGAACAATTATCAAAATAATGACAAAAACAAGTATTGTCCTTAAGATCATAAATGATAAATATTGCTTGTGTCTAAATTTAAATTTACAATAAAAACCGTTTACTATTCAGCAAGAACAAACTTTAATTTCTACAAAGATGATAAAATGATCTTAGATATTTGCGATATATTGTTGATTTTATGGTAAGAGTGATAAAAAAAACAATATGATTTTATTGTATTTTACTGTTATTTTGTGAAGTGTTCTTATAAACTCTGAAAAGTTTTACTGTATTTCATGTTTTTTTATATATTACAATTTTTTTCACAGTCACCATATTTTTTTATGGTGTTTTCTTGCAACCACATCCGTCAGTATTTTACTGTAAATTATTCAGTATATACATTCCCTTACATTTATACACATTTTTATTTTTTACAGTGTTGGGTTGCAGAGGTTTCGTGGCCAAATCAACAGTCAGCCTCTAAAAAGGAGGGAATTAATTAAAGGCTGGAGTTTGCTGCAAGCCACCAGTTTATTGTAGGAACCTGCTGACTGCAGTAGTAACTAGCTGTGGCCGAGAAGGAAGAACTCAATCTGGGCTACAAGAGTACCATCGAAGGAAGGGGTCAAAGTGGAGGAGACACCAGATGTTGGCGTTGAGTCTTCTGGAGTTGTCGTGAGTCCCCCAGTGAATCACCAGTGATGATCTTGAGATCCCGATGAGTTCATCTTGCCTGCAAGAATCTCTCTGGCCTGAGATCCCTCATCGAAATCCAGAAGCGTGAGAGCGATCTCGCGGAAGTAGCATCACCTGTTTGGTTGCTGCCACTTCCGGAGAGACTCACCATTCAGACTGCTTCCATTATTCAAATGTGACTCCGTCACAAGTGCAAACGCAGCACGGACGGACTGCTGATTCATTCCGGCTCAGGCACTCAGGCTCTATTGACACATATTGATTAAACGTAAAGGAGCTGCAGAGGTAATAGTATGATTATTGGCAGCTGGTGTGAGGACCTGTGACCATGAAAGACCTTGTAGGAAATTATTAGATCCAATTCTGCGTTTCCATAAACCAAAAAAAAACTTTGAAATTAATGTATATTTTCCAAGACCCTCACATGATTGTCACATGATGTAAAAATCCACTTTTATTTATTCATTCTTAGGATTTTTTTTTTTATCTTTTAAATTCCTATAATCACCAATAACTCAAGATTCCAATAAACAAGATTTATACTCACAGCATGTTAAGGACAAAATATGTCCCAATTGAAACCGACTAATATGTATTCTTCATCCCACTGGCATCACAGAAAAAAAAAATGATACAATATATCTTGTGTATGTTTTGATTTTTACATTTTCCTATTTCATGGTGCATTTTTTGACCTGATCGTTTCCTTATTAACTGTAACAGGCTTTATGGCTGTATAGCAGAACCATAAACTGCAGTTGTGCCTGGCATAACTTGTGTTTGTGAGTGGATGTATGTGTGTGTGTATGTGTTTGAGTGTGTTCAAAAATGTGTGTGACTATATATGATTTATATAAGGTAAAAAGACCATCCGGATCGGAATTCTGCTGATCAGCAGCTTTAATGCCTGCCTCTGACATCTTCCTCTCACACATGGACTCACCATAACAGGAATTTAACGGATTAAAATCATCACGACAAATTAATATTTGATATTTAATAAATGAAGCCAGTAAAAGTGGAAGATCATAATATAAAATATTATAGGGCTGTTACTTAACGAGGATGTTTTACATCCTATAAGGTGGTGAAAGTTGTTTTTTTTTCATCTCGTACTGAAAAAAAATATAATAACTATCAAACTTTGTGTTCATGCTAATCGCTGACAGTTTCCACAATGCGTTAATTACAAAGATATCAACTTAGCAACTGGTGTGAGTGTATTATAATGTGACGCATTTCAATTACTTTTGTCTTAATGTAAACAAATTGGTGCTGAAAGGGTTGGAATCCCGATAATTAAAAGAACATTTGGTATTTATGATCAGGACTGATGTTAGTTAAGAGTTTCAACACTGTAAAAGCATAAAATAATAGAAAAATTTAATATTTAATGACAGTTTCAAGAAGGGGACATCTTGGAACCTCTAAGGTGGTGAAAGGTTAATTTCTTTTCAGATCTAATATTCAACAAAATATCAAAAATAAATGTTAAAGCTAATCATTGACATCCCCCTAAAATGAATTAATTACAGAAAAAATGATTCACTTGGCATGTAATTCATGGAAAATAATTGTTGTCAGTGGCATCGTGTAAATGAAGTGGTATCGAAAACTGTATTCGATACCACTTCATTTACATTCATGATTGGAATGAATAATATTTGGTAGTTCTGAAAACAACCAACAGGTATGACGCATAAATCTGCACAGCCTGTAATTATTGGAGCCTTTTTCTTTTTCTTTTTTTTTTCTTTCCCCATTTGCAATCCCTCTCGCGCTGCACCCCCCACCCCCACCCCCACCCCTTTTGTTGCATTTTGTTTCCGAGGTGGAGCCTGATACCCCGACTTCTCCAAACTGAGCCGCTGGTGCAGGTTGGAGTGGGACCAGCAGCAGATCCGGGACGCAGCAGATATCAGGGGAGGAGTTCGAGTGCAGGAAGAAGGATTTTTCTTTTCGGAGCGCTTGATTCGGTTTGATCAATTTTTTTGGAGTAAGGCTAGGAGCTGCCGAGCGTAAAGGGAAGATGAATTCCTTCGTCCTGCTGTCCCTTTTGGCCACAGCAATCAGCGCAAAGTCACCTCGGCTGAAATTCGTTGTCCACGGTAGGCAATGCTGCATCTTCTGGATGCTGTTTACGCAAAAGTCGCTCCGTTTGATTGTGTTTTATTGAATTTAATCTTCTTTGTGGATGAATCGAGCGGGTGAGTGGATGCAGGGTGAGCGCCTGCTGATGTTTCCAGCTCATCTCTTAAACCCTTTTGGTCCATCTTTTGCTCAGGCTGCGCAAATATCTGTAATAAAGCCATATTGAGGCGACAGGCTCTGGATTAATCTCTTAAAAAACACCGCCCTCCCTCCCCCCGGTCTTCCTCCTGCGCTGACTGAGTAGTAAATTACGCGCTCCATCATTCAGGCCCGTGCACAAATGTCGCGCGCGCCACAACAGGCTGTGCATCTGGAGGCTGTTGCATCATCTAATTGCCGAGAAGACATTAATGATTGAGTCACTTTCCGCTGAATTGCATTGTGCGCAAAGACGCAATCGAATACCGTTTGCGCAACTTGTGGTTTTGCTTTAGGTCTGTTTCTCAACTTCTATGCACATTTTATCTCCCCTTTAAAATTCACCACCTCCATGTGTCAGTTACGAGCACCTCCGCTTTAACATCTTCACCTCCTCTAGGCGCACGGAGCTGAATAGAACCGGACACGCGCTCAATGTAATGGAACATGGCGCCAATTCACCCTTAAACACACCACGAGGTTATAGCCTCCAAACCCACAAAGGAAAAGCATGACTGTTGGAGGTTGTCACTGGATCTCCTGCGTCCTTGCGGAGCTGCAATGCAGCTGCTTGACACTGCAGCAGAGGAGGACTCTCCGGATCTGTGTGCGGGAGCAGGGACACCGGCTACATGTGCAATGTAGACAGACATGAGAAGATGGCAGAGGGGGGTTGGGGTGTGTGCAGCGATGAATGGAAAATTCCAAGCAGACTGAGATATCTATTCCACTCACGCCTTTTTACACCTCACGCAGTCCTCTAATGTATTCAGCAATCAGGGGAGATGGAGGGGAGAGAGTCAAGAGATCTGCATCACCCCTCAGTAGGGACAGAACAGTACTAAGGGAGATGAACGTGCATGTCATATCAATCACATTTGTTGTTACGCAAAGGCAGGGTTGAGCATGAGATGCTGTCACTGACACACACACACACACATATGTGCGCGTAGTAACTGCAAATTTAAGCTGCAGGGAGGCGACACAGTTTCAGCACCTGGGACAGCTCAGAGGTCCCTGCTTGGTAAAATGTCCTCACGCCGCACGTTTTTGCCAAATGTTCTCATTTGGCAGCTTCACACACCTTCAAAGAACCATTGAATAGGCCACTTATTTTTTTTTAGATTTGTTTAATTTTAAGGCCTTAAGGGGAATATTAAGGTGAGCTGATAACTGGAGTTGGCTGTGCGTTCATTTGGAACTTTAAACCTCAGGAGGGTCAAGATGTCACAAAATATTTAAAGAGGTTCCCACTGAAAAAAAAAACAACTGAGTGAGAAAAAAAAACCCCACCCTAACACCTAAGAAGTCCTTTTCATTGAATTAAACCCTGGACTAAATTTGAGTATATAACCTAACTTCAGACTGTTTTTAGAAGATTTACTCTGACATCATTGCTGTAAATGGGATGGACATGATATAACACCTCTCTGTATTATAGTGTTGTTTATGCAACAACACCATTAACCACAGTCAATTTGTTTCTGAAACACTCTCTTTATATTCTGATTATTATTACCTCACTGATGGTAAGTAGGATTTCAGGTCTGTCATATTAGTGTTCCATCATAGATTTAGCCAGGTTTGCTTTGAACAGAAATTAACTGTGAGCTTTTTCTAATAAAGTATTAATGAAACTGGTCTCATGAACAAGAACGAGGCACATACTAATGAAGGAAATATATTTTGTATTGATTAAAAAGATCCTATTGCTGGTTTGGTGTTGGACAGATATGGGTACACTGGTTAGGTGCTGGACTTGTTTGTTATGTTACGTTGTAGTATTATCTGTTACTTTAAAAAAAAGTTCATATTTTTATAGCAAAATTCAGTGTTTTCCACGTATTCTGACACATAATAATGTTTTATTCTGTATTTTTTTAAATTCACCCCATTCACAACAGGGATTTTATTTTTGGGAGTTCATGGTCTTAAAATTGTTACTATTTGAGAGTTTTTTAAACCTAAATTTCTACATTGGAAATAATAGAGGAAATAAATTCACATTCAGCACAGAGGTTAGCAGAATTCCAGTTGGTTGGAACCAAAATGCAGAAACTATGTATTGAACAAGTGAACATTACCCCATAATTCACTCTTAACAAGTGTGTTATAGTCGGTATATGTGTGTAAAAGGTAGATCATGATGGTAACGTTTTTGTCTGTGTTAGGAAAAGCTTGTGGTCATAAGTAGATTGAGAGAAAATCAAAGGCTGCCCTATTTTATTAAATTATGTGGACACTCATTACAAAAATAGGCAAATAGGTGTGAGTGCAAAGAGAGGAAACAAAGAGAACCAACACAAAAGAAGTAGAATCTAAACCAGAGACACAAACGGTTAAAAAGACGGGAGCATCTGATTTCATGGCTTATGTGACGTCTACTGTTACATTTTGCCAAAGTTAATCCAGTGTTTGAACTTTTCTCTCAATCGAAGATAGAAAAGTGGACAATTGTCCATTGTCGACATCAAAAAAAGAGACCCTGTCATCTGAAAATGTTTCCTCCGATGGTCAGGGAACTGATCAAACCTTGTGTTCAATGATGTATTCTCAAGCTAGGAGTTTGGTCTTAGTTCCTGGAAACTGACCTTTTTAGAAATTCAGGTTTTTGCCTCAGCAGCAGAGATTTGATGTCTGGAGGAACTAGAAACACAAAGACAAGCTCACAGAGCGAAAGTGAGACGTTTGAATTCCCCCTGCAGACTGTGACATTTCAGGTGTGTATGCTCTTACCCTTTAGAAACCCAGTGAAGATGACATGAAAAAATATTCCATTAAGGAGACTCTAAATGATATTTGTGTACTCCTGGTTGAAAGACTGCATCTCTGACAATCAAAATCAAATTGTTTGTCACAGCCCCTCCCCCACCTAAATGAAATTGTCAGTGGAGGGACTATGCTTAGAAATACCTCGAAAGAATTTTGTTGTGGTGCCTTCAATCAGGACAAATTGTGTCAACCCTGGCCCATTAAACATTTGTGAGGGTGGTCCTTATAGTTCAATCCAAAGTACCTGGACTTCTATTTAGACTTTTATCTGAGTGTTCTTACTGACTGGTGGGGGGTTCAGGTTCTTAACATCCAGTCGGTGTTTGGTACCTACAGAGTTAGGTTACATGTATAAAATGACTAGGATGAATGAAAATCTACACAAACATTTGCAAAGGGGACTTTTGGAACATTTTTAGAACTCCGTTGTTTATATGTGCACCATAAAGACGGAAAAAGCTCACCTTTATAGCAAATGTCAAACCAGGCAGTATGCTCCAAGAAAGAAACCCTTTGCTCAAAGAGTGTTGGACCTCAGAGGATAGCTGTCTCCCCGAGGGAGATCACTATAACCACTCTACCACCGGCCGGACATCATCATGTGGTCAGCAGTGGAGAAAATGGTCCTCATTACTGAGCTGACCATCGCTTGGAATGGGAGCTTGACAGCTGCCCTTGAAAGGAAACGCCTCAAGTATTCAGTGCCAAGAAGCTGGCAGGAAAGCCACAGTTTACCCCATTGAGGTCAAATGCTGGTGTTTTGTTGAGCAAAGTAAAGCGTGGTCGTGTCAAACCAGCTTTAAGGGGTGAAGGAGTAGGAGGCACAGAGAGTCAGCTTCCGGCTGTGGCTCCAGACGGAGGTGCTGGGGAGATTCTTTATACATGCCACTGCCACCCAACAGTAGTTGTACCAGATTTGTGTTGAACGATCATGGAAAGGCGACCAGAAATACGACAGGCTGATTAATAATAATAATAATACTAATAATAATCTTTCCTTTATTTATAACAATAAACAGTACAACATCGAGAAATTTATCTCAGCATTTAACCCATACCTGAGGGAGCGAAGGCCAAGGCAGGAAACAAGGTCTCCAATGTACAGTGATCTGTGTCGTAGCAGCAACAGCCGTCTCCCTCCTCCTCTCTCCTGGACTCCAGTCACGGCCAGCTGTAGATCAGTCACACTGTGCGTCACATGAAATGGATGAGAACAATCCCAATGGGGACCCACTCGTGAAAGTATTAGTCCTTAGCCACTGTGGTCCCTGTGGTCAAAATCTCAAATAGCATCTTTATCATAAATGTTTGTCTGTTTAGCTGGGCTTAAGCTGGGCTTACACTTTTAGAGCCTTGCAATTTGATTTCAACTCTAACTCTACAAATAATTATTTTGTGAGAGTTCAGGACTTGAGTGTTCACACTAGTCCGCTGTCGCTGTTGACAATTGTCAATAATGTTTAGTTGGAAGGCACATAGTAAGAAATAAGTTTGTTAACAAAATGCTTACAAGGCATAAATAATATGTTTTGATAATTTTTGCCATCATTTGTGTCAAAACCTCTTTAAAAAAAGGAGCCGGCATAACTGGACTAGTAGGAGGCTAAGATGGTGTGGAAAGAGTGCCTTGTCTGTATAGCAGAGAATTGTTGGTAAGCGAGGGAAATTTGACTATATAAAGTGGTAACTTGATTGTTAAGTCCACTCTTACAGCTAAGAACCTTTCTGTCTCTTCCTTGCTATTCAGTTGCTACCAGCCACAAACTGCACTTTTTACTTCATGACTACTTGTTTTGTATTATACACATGCCGCGAGAGGCTCAGTAGCCACTTCACACAGACCCAATGAGAAAAGAAGGCACTGACGTCAGCCGATCGAGTCGGACGAGCAAAATGTGATGGAGTTTCAAAGACTGACTTGTCATAGTTCTAAAGTTTAAGTCTTTTTTTGGACTTTTACCAAAGTCAGAAATAAAACCACGTAAACTGCCTCGCTGGGCTTTCACAAAACCTCCGCCAAAGAAACTGAGTGTACAAGTTCCTTTGCATGAATTTCTTCCTCTATTTTCCCTTCATCCTTTAATTGGACACTTTCTGTGAGCTCACTTTAGATCTGTCTCATAGAAGATTAAGTTGTTGAAGATTTAAAGAATGGAAGCAAAGCTATGAAGCTAATTAACTCCTAGAGGAAACATACCAATCCATTGCTGTAGCAACAGACTGTTTCCTTTAGACAGTACAGTATCTGCACACAAATGTTCTTCATGTATTTTTTCTTGTCTCTTGTACCTACCTAAGCCATTGGCCACATTGTCCTTCTGCGTTCCTATGTTGCTTCTGAAGAACAAGCTTCCTCAATTAGAATCCTGCCAATCACCGGGCCGCTGTTGCCATAGAAACATAGTCGGTTGGCTAGCAACATGCACCAGTGATCGCCACCTTCATCCAGGATCTGCTTTCAGACTGGATGTCTGTATTAATTCACAGCGGAGTGGAAAACCATTTCAAATATCATGTAACCCTATTTGTATAATTGACCCTTGTCTTTATTAGAACATGTGCTGATATTGAAACATTTATTGCATCATCAGTTTAAAATTAATTCTGCAATAATGAGATTTTTGGCACATCAGTGTGAGAGAGGGAAATTAAAGTTGTTTACAAAGATCATTTCATTTCTTCTTTTACTCATCTCATTTATAACTTTATCATCACTTTTATATTTTCTGCTATGAATATCTTACACGGGATTTTTTTTTTATGTGTTGGCAGAAGTCAGGACTGGATGTTGGGTTGCTTTCCTGCGAGGCCTTTTTAACTCTTCAAGCTGGAATTTTTTATGAAATGCATCTCGACGGAATGAAAGGAGAAATGAACTCTGTGTGCAGGGAAATGTACTCTACCCAAAGAAAAAAGGATGAAGGCCTGATTAAAGGCCTGGGCTACAATCTGTGATGCGTTCTCCAGCACTCTATTTTTTCGTTGAAATTCTTTACTTCATCAATATTTTTATAGTTCCCTTCATTATAAAATAGTTTTATAAAAGTTATGTCTGCGGCATCTTGAAGAGCAGCACAAATTTGAATCCATCTTTATATACAATCACAGGTGCAGAGTGTCAGTCTGATTGGATGGATGTAAACGTGAAATTGATGTGATGTAAGCAGGAAAAACGGACAAGAGTTAGGACCTGAGAGACTTTGACAAGGACCACATTACGATGGCTGTATGACTGGGTCAGAGCATCTCCAGACCTGCAGGTCTTGTTGGGTGTTACTGGTCTGTAGTTGTTAAACTAATGAGCCAAGGTAGTTCAAGGACGTATCATTGATGCACGTGATGAGCAAAGGATATCCGATGTTGTCCAGAATCATAGAAGAGCTACTGAACACGGATGACTAAAGCTGGTTCTATTAGAAAGGTGTCAAAACAAACAGTGACATCACAGCGTATGGGGCTACAGAGCTTTGGATTGGTCAGTGACCCCTGTCTACTGCTGAAAGCACTTACAAAGATTGTGCCAGCATTATGAATAGAACTGTGGAAGAAGATGAATCACTCTCTCTTTTACGTCATGTGGATGGCCGGGGGCGTTTGGGTTGCTCTTGCAGGGAAGAAATGGTACCAGGGTGCACTATGGGAGGAAAGCCTCTGAAGCTTTGGCCACTGTCCTTCTTGGAAACCTGCTATATATGTGCACAAAAAGAAAAACTTGGATAATTTATGGTGAAATACAAGCAGCTGTTGCTGCCAGAATTTTAAAATACAAAATACTGCAACATTGTTCAAGACATTATGGTAAATTATCTCGAAAAAAACAGATATACAGTCTACAACAGCCTATTTAAAGTCTACAAGGACAGTAAATAGAATACATTTTTATTTAAACTAAAACCAACATCATTTCTCAAAGTCATAACATATTTTTAGCATGTTGTTATTAGAATCAACGGTATGGTCATGCTAAATGCTTAAAGTTATTTTTATTCATTGTAATTTTAAGTGTACATACCAGCAAAACCTGTCACTTAGATGGAATGATACTTTTATTTTAATGAATTGCATGAAACATCATAGTATTTTTTATGTTAATTTTACCAAACATTTGTATTTTAACAGTAAAAAAAATAATGTACATACTAGTCATGTACAGTATTTTACTGTTTCCATTTGACAGTCATCATTTCTAGAGATCATTTTTGCAGTGTGGATGTACAACTTTTCATAAATACAGTTATCCCCAATGGCAGTGGCCATTGAGTCACTGCAAGAATGCTTCAGGAATGGTTTGAGGAACAGAAAAAACATTTCAATCCAATAGTTCACTGGGAACCCAGATTCCCCTGGTCCCAATCCAGCTGAGCATTTGTGGGACAAACAAGTCAACTTGCGGGACTTGGTGGGTCAGCCGGTTACGTCTTTGTACCAGATACCACAGAGTCAGTGCTTTGGGGGCTCAAAACTGTTCTGTTAGCAAGAGTATGAGACAAGTTGTTATAATATTATGGCTGATCAGTGGACGTTCCATGTCTTTTTACACTAAAGCCAGTACTATTCAGTCTATTTAGTCCCAAACCACAAAGGGAAGTACCATCGGAGCTCCTAAATTGACAGAAGATTAAAAGTAGATTAGAATCCAGAGATTTTGCTCTTTGACATCACGAGCGTTCAGACTTTGATTCAAACACAATAGAGGAGCTTAGAGCAACTTAATCTGGATCGCTTTTTTTATTAGCTTCCTGATACTCTATTTTGCTTTCATACACCAACCTTTTTTTCTTCTAACTGACCTCCACTTTAGGTATTTATCTCCTTTTTTGCCTGCATCGGCTCTTTATTTTATTGATTCCCTATCATCATGATGCAATGGAAGATGGAACCATGATTGCAAATAACTCTTTATACTTTCGTAATTAGCCACGGTGGTGTTGTGCTGTTAAAATGTGAGATAATTGCTGTTGGTTTAGGAGTTCAATCCATTTCAGTTCATTAGATTTTTTTTCCTGTGGGCTTATTTTCACTGCATGCGCAACAAAAAAGACGTATTCACAATTAAAACAACATCAGTGTCCTCTTGTCTGCCAGATCCTCTCTAAAATACTTCTATGATCCACAGAGCCCTCCAGGTTCCACTTCGGCAAACCTGAGAACTACATCAGCATGTACCACCAGGAGGGGAGCGACACGCTGTACGTGGGTGGCCAAGCCGTGATCTACGTGTTGACATTCACCAATAGAGGGGTCCGCGACCTGCAGGTACCCTCTGAGCTGGTTCTTGCTGATATGTTTGTTGAATATGAGATGGAACGTCTAAAGAGAGTGTGATCTCCAGACAGGAACTGCTCTGCTGCCAGTCTACTGAAATAAAACCAGCTGAAATACGAGATACTGCCAAGCTTTTCAGTTAGACCACTTAAAAAGCCAATTTGGCTGCTGGTATTTGGAAGTAGAGTTCATAAATAAGCCTTAAACATGAAAGCAGTGACACAAAGGTAGAAAATTGGTAAACTAAATAGCTAAATAATTTGAACATCCAATTTGGACCTTGTGATGGAAATCTGAAACAAGCAACAGAACATTTCAGAATTTAAAAAGAATAGAATTACAGACTTAGTTCATTTATATAATATTGGGGCTATTATCTTATACTATTCATATTTATTTTGCTGTTAATATTGATAAAATTGTGATGGTCAACAGAAAAGTAGAAGCTGTAAAGTTTTTTGTCAAAGACACCTGACATAACTATGTTTTGTTTACAAAAATAACACGGTTCTTAAACTTTTCAAATTTATAATTGACTTACACTAGTATCATGTTTTCATCCCAGACACTAAAGGTATACCCCCCAAAAGCCACCCAATCCCTTGCTTTGTGCATGTAAAATCCCTCCGATGTAAAAAAAAACAAACACAAATCCATAAAAATCCTCCCCTTATTAAGTAAAATATGAACTATTAGAGTAAAATATGATGCAAACAAGATAGATCTCGACTCGATTCATATTCACCAGAAGACTAAATTGCATCAAGGGTTGGGAAGTTATACTTGAAAAACAGAGTTTTACGTAGGAAAGGTCCAATTAATGAGTGGTAAATATGATAAACACAAACTGGATCGCCACAAGTCAATTCATATGCCTCAAATTTGGAGTTAATCAAACTGAGTCTTTAGAAATTTAGACCAAAAAACTGTTTAAAATAAAGCTCCCACTATTGTCGTAAATATATAACTGACCGGAGCCTAAAGAAAGAGTTTCTACATTTAACAGGCTCAAACCTATTAAAGTGTTTCACGTTTCTGTTTGTGTATTGAATCTAATACTATAAAGTATGCTAATCAGTAAAGATGCTGTACCTTCAAACTGTCTTATTCCTAGTTCTTATGCAAGTCTAAATAAAGGTTCCTGGTTTAACATCACCCATTTTGGTAAAAAAAACGAACTTTTTTTTGAACAAAGTTCACAATTTTAGGTGGAATCTGTTGTCATGTAAACGGCACATATGTCTCAGCAAGAAAATTAGCATTTTCCCCAAACACTTTATTAATGTGACCTAATTGGTGATGGTGGCTCGTCACCATCTTTTAATATAAATAGCTCCACAAGCGGTCAAGATGATATTTTTTTTACGTGATAACTCAAACCTAATAAACCTCAGTGTGAGAAAGAACTTGGTTGAATTTGGGAAAGTTCGGTCTTAGATTTCCAACACTAGGATTACCTTTATCTCCAAAGGTTTCCTGGCCATACTTTCTCAACCCTTTCGTTTGATTTAGTCCAAATTGTGTGCATATGGATTGACTTAAGGGGGTCTATCATCTAATTATTATATTGTAGTCTAATAGTTTTAATATTTTATCCCTGTCCCTGAGGAGAAGTGGGCTGGTGCACATAAAACGAGGAGTCCTATTTCTATATATCATGATTAACCAAAAAATGGTTTCTAGGCCATAACATCACATTTAAATTGAAGAATTCAATTAAAGGGATTAGGGCCTTTTCGAGGTTAATACCCTTGTTGTCAGGAACGACAGCGCGACTCTAGCCAAACCTTGAGGAGAGGTGAGGGAAAGTCAAAATCCTGCTGCAAATCATGGAGGCTGAAAAAAACGTTCTCCTGGTGTCAATTGGGTTGTTTAGCTGTTATAAAATATTGCAGCATTCGTCTCAAGTTGGTAACATGACAGCTGGGTAACAACTAAAACTGAATTCATTGCATTAATCCCATAACAGCGTTTGGTCGTCTCTGGTGGGTAACAATAAATATAATTGCTCTCACACGATGCGGTCAACGCAGCCAAGCACAGAGGGCGGGGAGACTGATGAGACGGATTGCCTCCCGCTGACCCAGTTCAGCAGCCGAGGACGGAGGGAGTCCATCCATACATTAATGAAGTGCCGTCTCTATCCCTCTCTCCTTCTCCACCTTTCAGTATCTCTCTCTTTGTGTGTGAGGAGTGAAAACATAATGGACTGAGCTGATAATGTCAACACAACACGCCGTTTGGGCTGCGATGTCAGCCGAGAGTCACCTGACTGTGGACTTAGTGATTCATCCAAATCTACCCTCTTTTTTTTTTGTTGTACAAACGGGTTCCGTGTTGATTGTTCTTCAGCAGAGAGAAAAAAAAGGCCAGTGGGAAAACCAAGCCGTCTGTGATTTGCTTGGCAGCTGGAGTCAATTCTGATATTTGATGACATCATTTCTGCCTCGCAAAATCAAATTGAGTCACCAGCGGCACAGCTTAGGGTAGCAGAGCATAAAATTGGAAAAATGACAACATTCGATTCTTAAAAACAGCTGCAACAACTTGTGTTTTCAAAAGAAGGGGATCAGGGGGCTCCTTCTTTTGAAAACGTTCTATTCTGAGATTTTATAATGGTGGTGGGATTTTTCCATCTACGTGTAGAGAGTGCAACAAGTTCAGAGTCGTGCTTTTGGGAGTTTTTGAAACAAATTCTCAGAAATGTGAAAATGACAGGATGCACATATAATAAGTGAACTTGACCTCCGCCTGGTTTCTGAGTGAACTGTGTTGGATCTCCAAACAAAATTCAACATAAAACAACCTGAATAAACAAAAATTTCATGTTTTGAATGATAATTTTAATAATTGAAACAAAAAGGTTCCAGCTAGGTCTGTGTGACATAGGCTCCGCCCCCTTAGAAACTAAATCCAAGATAATTCCAGCAAGACTAGACCCACCCAGACCTGATCACGCCCAGCCCTGTTCAACAAAATCATCACTTCAGTAGACCTTCTATTCAGAAGCTGGATTTGCTCCTAGGTCCCACTGGTAGAACAAAATGCCAAAATCAAAAGAAATTCCAGACGGTGATTAGAACCCACCACTCTGGGAAGGTCTCCAAAGCTTTTTAAAGGTTCTGGGACTACACAGATCCAAATTGAGACACATTATCTACACATGTAGAAGGCATGGATAATAGTGAACTACACAGAAGTGGACCAACTTCAAAACTTTGTCCAAAGCACAATGAAGGTTCATTCAGAGAATGTTTAAAAAACCCTCCTGCTGAGGGTGGAACAAGTAGATATGACGTTAAGGGTTACAAGAACCTTTTCACACTGATGATTAGGTGTTAGAAGCTACATTTAGTGAAAGTCTGACACAGTTTAGTCTGAGATTCAAACCAGAATGGAAGAAATCAGGAGGGGGTTCAATACTTTTAAATGCTAACAAGATAAACACTAAACTTCGTTATCTAGATGGATGTCTGCTGTCTGAATTGGGTTTTAATGGCTGCCTCTCTCATGCTGGCTGTAGTTAGCCCAAACTGAACAGTCCTTCCTCCCACAGATCCCAGCGGTGTCCGATCAGACGGCGATTGATACCTGCAAGGCCAAAGCTGCACCCCTGGAGGTAGGAGCTCATCCTCTCCGTCAGCATCACCTCTGATAAAGGATCCTCTGTCCGTGTGTAACCATCAACATGTTCCCGTCTCTCATCACCATCACCTCCAACATCATCATCATCATCTGCACCACATTTAGGTATGTGTTGAATCAGCTTTATTAAGATTAGCTTAGTATCTCCCCTGGACTTTGAGAGGAAATAATGAAGAAGAACAAATGCGTATTTATACAGAGGAGATGGAATTACAGAGGAGCCTCACCTCTGAACAAACACATTTAACGCTCTACAAATGAGAGGACTGTGGCTAATTGAAGCAACTAATTCATAGACAGAGAGGCAGAGTCCATAGAGAGACGGAGAGATTATTGATTAAATTCTAAAAACATGGGAAATCTTCATTTGAAATAGGCAGAGGGTAACTGATGATCCGGGAGTGCTTCTGAGGAATGGGTTGTGTCCGTATTTAAAAGTCCAACTATTAAATGCCAGGACAATGTTTTACCGTTTTGCACCAGTGAATTATCCTCACATCCAGATGAAGGTCACTGACTTTAATTCAACATATATATTCAGAATCAGAATCCATGTCTGTTCATTAGCAATGAAATGAAGTGCCACCTCTTGACCTCACCGAATTCAATTTGGAGCAATCCCCGTGGTTTGTCTGAGGTGTCAGAAACCACAGGGACAAGCAACGTTCATAGTGACGTTGCTCTTTGATCCTTCAATGTCAGCATCTCCTCTCTGTACTTGGAAGAATTGTTTGATTGTAATGAGCTGGGTCTAGACCATCCTGAGATTGGGTTTGAATGAAAATAACAATAGGAAAGAATTGTAAGTAACAACTAGTAGATTCTTTTTTTTTTCTTAACTGAACCTCAATAGGTATCTTGTTTGGAATACATCAAGTCTCTCCCTCCTGGCAAGGAAAAAAGAACTGTTTTTTTTTTTACTATAATGGACTATAGTGATTTGCTGTTTATGAAAGCACCTGAGGGAGAAACAAGATTTATTCTAAAAGAAGAAAGGGAAATTTAGTTTTTACTTTAGAATCAAGTCTTGCCTTTCTTTCGAGGCTAATAGACAACTTGTTAGGCGAAGCAGATTTATTTTAAGAGCACATTTCAGCCACAGGGTGAATCAAAATGCTTTACACAAACAATCAAGAACATTACGACTAAATTAAGACAGCTATAAAAACATTAAGAAAAATAAGAAAATTGTAAACAAACTTAAAAAAAAATTAAAAAAAATGGAATGATAGAAAATCAGCTGTCTGAGGTCTTTCGACCTCATGCAAAATTCATTTTTAAAAGGTACAATTTAACAAATGGTGGCAGCAAATAAGAACGTTTTTAGCTTTCCTGCAATTTTTTGGGAGTTAGTTCCAAATAATTGGTGCATTAAAACTGAACGCTGCTTATCCATGTTTAGTTCTGACTCTGGGGACACTAAAGCAGTCCTGATTCAGACAACCTGAGAGGACTGGATGGTTCAAAACATTGCAAAAGTTCAGAGTATTAAGTATTTTGGTCCTGAACCATTTAGTGCTTTGTAAACAACGAGGATTTTGAAATCAATTTTCTGAGAGACTTCCTGTCTCTCAACCGTCACTGCTTGTTGTCTGCTACCGTTGGATGGTCCAATTGTCCACTCGCAGACGGACCCACTGGCCTACCCCAATTTATAGGGCTATTCAGCAAACCCTCTTGTGAAATACGGGCTTAGGACCGGCATTAGAAGGACAGTAGGTGGGTTTATATCGGACACTTTTTTCCTATCCGAATTAAGCCTTACCGAATTAGAAATGTTGGTCGCCTGTTTACATGACCTGCGATCTTTTCCGACCCAGTTTTTTCCATGCATTAACTCGTCTAATCTGAAACAGTTTACTGACAGGCACAGATGGGTTACTGTGGGAGTTTTTAGAACAATGGGGAAAATATTGCTATTTGTCAATACGATTTTTTCTGAAATTTCACTGTAATCATTCTGCACCTGATTAAATTTAGCCTTTGATTCTGTGTATTCTCACATTTCTAGTGCAAGAGTTTTATGTATATATTATACTATGTCTATTTATTGTTGTAGTAATTTCTATGCCGCTCTCTTGGCAAGGTCACTGGGACTGATTTTTAGTGTCAGTGAGGACTTTACCTGGTTAAATAAAGGATATAATAGTTTTTTTTTTATAGTCACAAGGATCCACATGATGTCCCTTGAAGGTTTATATTGTGTGTCTTGTGAGCAGCTTTTATTGGAATTAATAAAACCAAGGATGCTTTAACACCTGAACACCTGAGGTTTGGGTTTTTTGTTACATTGTGTACTTCTTGATTTGGATAGTTTTGACTATAACTTTTTCTGACACGCCATCCACGTCATGTGCCTCTCCTTATAATTGATTGATTGGCTTTGAAACTGGCGGGTGTCTGACGTCACTGCACTGTTAATTTGGAGAGCTTTTCCTTGCCACTAAACAATTATCTTAATGGCGTTACTACCATCAACCTCAAGCTCAACTCCAGAGTGCTGACTGGTGTGTTTGTTTCTGGCACTGGGTTGAAGCTGAGGAATACTCCAACACATTGATGACCGAGCCCCCAGGATTCTGTCCAGGTAATCATTCCCTTACATATTCTCTTCTATTCGTATTTGACGCTACAGTGGCGCATTGACCGGTACAGTTACCTCACAGCAACAAGATTCTGAGTTATTCTTAAAAATTGGATCAGAAGCAACTGGACTTCTGTTTGGACTTGAAGATGTTCCAACTGACATCGAAGAGGCATCCTCCGTTCTAACTAACTGGAGGGTGGTCAGGTGTTTAACCTTCAATAGGTGTTTAAGGCATAGAACCCAGCTGGGAAGGGGTCACAAATCAGTGTACTGCCGGTCCCAAGCCCAGATAAATGGGGAAGGTTGGGTCAGAAAAGAAAAGACTATATAAATACTCATAGAGTCTAGGAGGCCACCAGACAGATAGTTTTCAAGAGTCAGTAGACAGATTTGTCATTTCAGTCACGTACAAGACCACCGTGAGATGAAAAATGCTTCTCCAGTGCGATGCTGCTGCATTTGGTATTGATGTATGACTTCATTTCATGCATGATTCAAGACCAACAAGCAAAAAAAGATATGTGCAAGACAACAATGTACAAGCTGTACTATATGGTACACCAGGGTACCCTATATAGTCCTGATTTGTCAAATTGCGCATGACAATCTCGCAAATCCAATGTTTAGCAACTGACGAACTTGCATAAAAAAATGTATTGATTCCTGATGACCCCTAAAAACCCATAATAACCAAATTGCATTTTCATAAAAGATGGAAAACTTCAATCTGAGACTACTTAGCACTATCTAAATAAATAAAAATATACAAAATTATGAAACTCACCTTAGTATGGGGAAGAGGCTAAAGAACCCTAGATGGGTAACTGGTACAGCAGGTTATTACCGGTCATTACAGGATCAGTACCACTACAGGACAGACCGGACCAGACTTGACTGTTGACCGTCACCTGGGCTTAGACCAGCCCCAGTCATGGTTATCAGGGCTCTGCGGAGATGTCGGCAACTCATCGGCTGTATCTTGAAACATGGACAGAGGGTTCTGCTGAAATCTCTGTGACGACGTCCAAATGTGCTGATGTAACAAATGAGCATCGACTTGGGAGGGACAATTTAGAGTATTTACAACGATAAAGCGCCCTCGATTTTTCCATTGAAATGCGATAATGTAGCAATTTGACGCTACACTTTTACAATTATCTAGGCTACCCTACTATACAGTCAAAGTATAGTAGAAGAGTGCGGTAAAGTAATCCGTGTAAAGAATAGACTAAGAGCTATGCAAATATTGCTTTCAGCTACACTTATAACATATCTAAGACGATCTCTGTGCAGGTAGAATGTGAGGTCATCAGAACAAGAGCATTTAAGCTTCTTAATAATTTACAGTAAAAGATAGATTGATCATGAAGAACACAGTAATTATCACAACCAAATAGTTATTGTTCAAATATCATTCTGTCTTAAAAAAATGTACATTAAAATAAAAACTTTAATATCCCTTTGTTTCTACAAACACAAGACGTTGGAAATACTGTTGATTTCACTGTAAATGTTTTTGTGATGTTTTGTGATTTTATTTCATGTTCTTCTTTTCTTGTTTTTTTTTTTGCCATAATTTACCGTAATCTCTAGTACAGGGTCACATTATATTTCATGGTGAAGTTCCGGATATCAGCTGTGAAACCTAAAGAGTGTCAACATTCTGAATGACGCCGTAAATCTTCCCTGTGGAGCTAATGGTGCTGGGAATGCAGCAGAGGACTTTACATCCCTCAGGGTAGCAGACAGCCAAATTGGTTGCGTAAGAATTTTCTTTTCCTCTAGATTGAGAGGGAGACAGATGGTGTAAATCTGATGAACAGACAAGGTCTGCAAGGTTCGTAATGTGTTTGGACTTCCTGTCAGCCTCATATCGGCAAACACAGTCGACAAACCTTGGGCCCAATGTGCAAATTCACCAGAGGCAAATACGGTAGAAGGTAGAACATTAGAAGAAAGGTCTTTACCTTAATTAAAGTTCGGCTTACTTTAACCTCAGCAGCCATTACCGTAAATGGCCTCAACGTTAAACCTCACCATGGGGTATGGGAGCATGAGGTTAAGTTACATATGGTGATGTTTGTATAAAAGGGACCCTCAAGTCTGCTAAACTTAGAGATCCGTTGCTGGTTTCATGCAGTTCTAATCCTCGTAGGAACAGCTGTCTAAAGACAAGACAAGACTAGTCACTCAAATATAAGATAATCACCACCCGTGATGCTGATAATACATTCCATCGCCTCCTTCAACGCCTAGTTCCTCGAATAGTCTTTGGCTGCCTAGAAGATTCGGGACCTCCCTCTAGTGAGAGGCCCACTTCAGCTTTAGAGAATCATCGCCGGTCCAGTCGGTTAGGGATTTTTAGAACACAGGGAGGGGCGTAAATTTAAACTCTCCAGACAAAAGCAGAAGCCTTACAAAATAAGCATATGTAAATATATATTAATATTAGTAAATTGTTTTGGGAAGAAAAAATAACACAGTAGAAAATTATTAAAAGATGATGATTAATAGTAGTATTGTCACTATTTATCGTTATGTTGGTAAGTTGTGAGGCTGGCTGCTTGTTTGGTCGTTCAGACAGATATAAGGATGGCTGACTGGTAGTTAGGTATGTTAGTTGGCTGGCTGGTTGGTTGGTTAGTTGGACGTTTGGTTAGTTGTTTTGCTGGCTGGTTGGTCAGTCAGTTAGTTGATTGTTTGCTTGGTTGGTTAGTTAGCTGTCTGTTTGCTTGGTTTGGTTATATGCTACTGTTTGAAGGGTGTGAGTAGATCCTCTTCTTCGGGTCTTTCCTGGACTTAGTCAGTGACTGACTAATATAAGATTTATTTATATTTAATTACATATACATTAGTACAGCTTGGGTTTTAAAAATGTAGCTGCCACCCTGGCGGCAACTTAATAGATCTGACACCAAATAAATATTAAAGGGCAGTTCACGGTGGTGCTTTCCATATCCTACAGGTTCAAACACAGTTCTCCAATCAGCCTCTATTGTATGAGAACATGTGCTTACCAAAGCAGAGAGAATGGACTCTGACAGGAAGAGACGGAAGTAGATGGGAGTGGGCCCTCCCACACTCCTCTCAACGGCATTAGCATCGTCTTTGAATGATTGATTTTCCAGAGGACTGATTGCTCAGTAGGTGGTACTTTGGTACATTATGATCCAACTCTAAGGCTCCGGTAGCCCGTTTTTATATGCAGCTGAAGTTACCATGGCAATGTTCCTTAATAAAAAGTGAACCAGGGTTAAGCTTGAAGTTCCCTAGCTGAGCATAAATCCTGGAATGAAAAATAAAGAAAGTGAAGGAAATGAAAAGAAGTTTAAGTATTTCTCTGAAGAATTTAAATTACACAAAGTTAAAACTCCCTCTCACACACACATACACACACACAGCCCATTCGTCAGCTCACACATTCACCTCCACAACCGCCCACACACACCTACACTAGCTCTTCTTTTTTGGACAGAGTGATGCTCTTCAGTTTTTACTAATCTTGTTCCCATCAGTATTCTTTTGTTGGAGACTCACTCTGGCAAAATTGAATCAACATGAGCGATAAAAGGAGTGCTCCATATTCATTATCATCCTGCATGCAGAATCATCTCGGAGGCCCATTTTCTGTACTTAACAAATAAGTGGAGTTTTGCAGGGATTTTCCTCTGCAGGGCTTAGCCTCCAGAAAAAAAAATGTTTGGGGCATGGATTGCCTCCAGTTTCTCTTAAATCTCCCTCTCTCTCCTAATCCTGCCTTGTCTGTCCATCCCACCTTCCTCTCTTCCTCCCATTTGTTTTGTTGTCTGTCTCTTGTCTTCTCCCATTTGTGATATCTCTCCCCGTATAATCTAATCAAACTCCCCTTTGTATTTCCTGCCTTTGCCTCTCGGCATCTTTAATCCCGCTCCCAATCTGTGTACTCTCCCGTGCCAATTCTTCGGCACACTCATTACTATTCTGCTTCTTTCTACGTTTTTGTCGGGACTCCATTTTTGCCATGTTTCCAGTGTAACAGCTTTTACAGCACTTATTCAAATGACCTATCAAAATGTGACAAATGGAACGACTCTGCCGTCAATTTATAAAACAAAAAAAAAATCTTTGGAATCAATGAGAATTCACTAGATGTATAAAAAACTCTATGACTAACCATGGCAACTTGGCAAATGCTTCACACTAAGATACCCTGACTGATAATGTTCATCCTAAGAAAAAGTCCAGGTTCATCCAGTGAAACAGTCCAGGTTCATACATGAAGCGGTCAGGGTTCATACAGTGAAATAATCCAGGCTCATATAATTAAACATTCTATGATCACACAGTGAGACAGTCTAGGTTCATTCAGGGAAACAGTCCAGGTTCCTACAGTGAAGTAATACAGGTTCAAAAGATGAAACATTTGAGGTTCATCTAGTGAAACAGTGCAGGTCCATATGGTAATAACAATAATAATAATAATAATAATAATAATAATAATAATAATAATAATAATAATAATACATTTAATTTCATAATGCACTTTACATTTGGATCAAATCTCAAAGTGTTACATGGTAAAAGCAGATAAAAGCATCAATAAAAAATATAATAATAATTATATAAAAAATTAAACACTCCAGGTCCATAGGGTGAAACAGTCCAAGTTCATACAGGGAAACAGTCCATGTTCATACAGTGAAACAGTCCATGTTTATACAGTGAAACAGTCCATGTTCATACAGTGAAACAGTCCATGTTTATACAGTGAAACAGTCCATGTTTATACAGTGAAACAGTCCAAGTTCATACAGTGAAAAAGTCCATGTTCATACAATGAAACAGTCCTTGTTCATACAGTGAAATAGTCCAGGTTCATACAGAGAAACAGTCCAGGTTCATGTAGGTGCATCATTTTCAGGAAATTTAGTTTTCTTAGGAGATTCTCTAACTCTACTTCACTCTCTGCTCGTCCCCTTCTATGAAAGCTGGAGTGCGATAATTTCATCACCGTCATTCAGAAAGTCAACGACACCATGGTAGTGTGTGGGACGAACGCTGGAAGCCCCAGGTGCTGGATGCTGGTAAGAGCTTCATCAGACTTTCTTTCAAAAAATAGGAGTTGCCCCTGCAGCAGCAGCAGCAGCGCTCCAGATCGATTTTAATTAGCATTCATTTATTTCCTGTGGGTGAGGTGAGTTATTTGTCATTACTGTGGACTTAGAGCGTATCACGTGTGACCAGCACGCATCCTCTATCCTCCAAAATGTCCTCAATCTCCTGGCAGGTCAATGACACCGTGCTGACTGACGTCCAGGGAGTTGGAAAGATCGGGTCTGCCTCTGACATCTCACCACCGTACCCGTCCCAGAGATCCATCAGCCTATCTACAGGTACCGAACCCAGAAACTACATGAATGAATAGAGGGGTTGAGTTTAGATATGTTGGTCTTCTCTGGGTAGAAGTAAAGAATTGGTGATTTTTAAAGCAAATTTGTTTGGATGACGCTGAACATTTGGACGTCCCTTCTTTGATTCAGGACCCTTGAATTCCCACTGTGCTAGCAGCTCGCATGAAAGTTGGCCAAAACCGCTTGCGTGCAAAGAGGTGTGAATCTTCAACCTGGAAAAAAACTCAGTGAACCTCCGCCATGTAGCAGCTGCATAACCATCCCACTCACACAGGGGCGGATTTTCAGACTTTCAGCACATAGGGGGAGGAGCTTGACTTTCTATAGGACCTTCTAAGAAAATTGGTGGGAAATCATTGAATATAAGCACTGCAGAGGCCGCCCCTGTCTTTTATTCAGTAAAGACCCCACACTTAGAGGACCCCCGGTCTACTAAGCCTGGGGGCCTTATACCTGTCTATATACCAGTCCATGTGACATTCCATATCCAAGTCCATATACCAGTCCATATACCCCAGACATCTCCATTTTAGACATTTGAGATCATGTCTTTGTCTGACACACTGTGAACGCTCCACTAATAATGATAACTAATAATAGCATGATTACGTTCATTCCTTCGCGCCAATTTCGGTTTGAACGCTATGAGTTGTTTCACAAGTCGGACGCATTCTGATGTTGTTGTGGATGACTTATGCGAGAATGTATGAGCAAACACTTCACCATGATGGCGTTTTTTTCTGTGCACTGAACAAAACACCTCCAAAACATCGACGAGCCGGTTTGGTATTTTAAACAGATCTCAATCAAACCTCAATTTGATGACCTTTTCAGTTGATTTTCATCTCCTTGAAGTTAGACGCTAACCGTTGCTAGCTGCCACTAACTGCTTCTAGCCACTTTTGTGAGTTTGGTTATGAGCCACACGCATAATTTGTTTACCAAACATCAAGCGTCTGACTCACTCCGCCGCACCAGTGCATCCTGTGTCATGATGGTCCAATCACAACGTGTCTCACCTTGAAATGCTGGTGTAAAAAGTGCTTGTCATTATGAATAAGAAATATTAAGATGAATAAATCTAAAGAGAGTAACATTATCGGAATTGAACAATGTCCAATACCGCTTATTTATATCTTTTAGGGAACGAACAATATTTTTTGTTAAAATACTTTTTGGGATTTATTGATAAATGGTCTCAGTTTGGTACAATTTGATGTACCCATGAGAGACACATAGTCTCTTCGATTTTAATCAGCGAATATTTGAATACCAAAGTTCAGCCAAGTTGAACTCGGTCGCTTCTACTTATTATAGCCGCACTCAAACTAATTAAATACAAAGCCATCATAAAATCGTGGCCAAATCCAGCTAGTATTACCAGCAGGAATAAAGAATGAGATAATTGAACTGAGTTAAAGGTGTCACAAGTCCAAATCACCTTTTTCCCCCACATCATCTTCATCATCAAGGCTTTTTATTAACTTTGCTCATTTGATTCAGGGGCATCAGAGCTTCACTTCTCAGTCCCAGGCTCCCAGGAGCAATCTGTCGGTTATTATCCATCTCTATTCATAACATGCAAATGAAATGAGTAAATGTTCTCACCCGGAGTACTGCACAATATTTCAAAGAGCCTCAACAAGACAGGTGTATCAGTGGGTTGTAACAGATCAGGTAGTGCTTGGCTGAAAGCATATGCACTCTGCCTTGAACTTTGTCTAACACGATGTATTATTGCTGAAAAGAAAGTTTTGTTGCTTTGTATCTGCAAAGAATTTAAATCGCGTCGTAGTTACAGCTGAAAATCTGGAGTAATTTATGGATACATTTTTGCAAAAGCGTAGGAGCTTAAAGGTGCAGTGAGTAGAGTTTAGGGGCATCTGGTGGTAAAATACAAGATTGCAACTACATTACACCTCAGGTCATCACTCTCTGTCCAAAATCTACGGTGGCCTTGGACTGTCAAAATGAATGTCATCGTCTACAACCGCATCTAAGCTACGAAATGAGGTATATTAAGAAATTGGTAAGTTATCTATTTTGCAGATCTATAGATGAAAGATTGTAAGAAAGTGAATAGTTATTATTTGTTGCACATTGTGGTTATGTTTGCAGTCGTGTTGGGGGCCCCCTTCCCACCGTGACAATTTCTGACACACAAAAGATTGTACTTACTATATTGCACAAGAAGTATCAAAGCATGAAACCTCACGTCAAGAAAGGAAAAAGCATAAACGTATGACATGGGGCAGGAGATCCTGCTTCCCCTGAGAGGATAGGGTACAGGAAACAGAGGTTCGGTTGGTGTGCTGTAAACACGTGGTTCTGGTTCCAGAACCCTTCCATGCCGAGACGGAGACAACTACGTTGTATCACCATAGAGGACTTGTGCTAGGCCGTGGATCGAGCATAACTGCAAAGCATGGCTGTGTATATACAATTCGTAAAAAATCCCCAACGATTAATGCCACCCTGAGTGCAAAACACACGAGAACCAGCCATCTGCCGTTCTGCATTCACAGGGAAAGAATGTGAGCAGAGGGTTTTATGAAATTGAGCTCTGTTGCAAGACAGAGAGATTCAGCGAGAATTCAGGCAGAAGTTCTTTTCCGAAACTCTTCGAAGTTCAATTAAAAAAAAAGCAGCACCAGTTCAAAACAAGGAAAGATGTTTTTTCTTTCAAGTCTTTTATTGATTAGACTGAAGTTTCTTTAAAATTGGACCGTGCATGTATCTCTACACATTCTGCAGGTTTTCTATACTTCGTTTCTCTGAGTACATTCTAATCTCAGGACGCTCAATACCTGGCAACGTTCCAACACTCTCTGACCGCCGACTCTCAGGTTCGTGTGGTTATTGTAGCTGACAGTAGCAGTCCTGAAAGGCGTTGCTTTGTTTTTTCCTCCCAGCAGTTCACAGTGCCTCTTATTTAAAGAAGCTAAACTTTCTTCATTTCTGTGAAAAAAAGTCCACTAATAGTACAGTAATTGATTCATTTTGCAGAGTTGCCACGTTAATACCTCCTGCCTCTCTAGAGTGAATGGAACCCGTGTTTCAGTCAGGGCTGAGAGCCTGAAGTAAAGGGAATTGTTTCTTGCAGAGGATGAGAGCTGATAATCTGCAGAAAGTCTCCTGAGGGAGGTTATGGTAGACGAGAATCTGCTATGAACTCTAGTGGGGTATATTCACCATCGGTGTTCAAACACTTGTGGTGGTGGTGGTGGCTGATGATCCTCTTTAGACTGGGGATTTTTTGGAACTAGAGGTGTAGAGGGAATCATTTTTGAATTTGTGGTGCAGTCTCTTTTTTAAAAAAGATGCGAAATGACTGGCTTAATAATATGTGACCAGCTGATTCCTCAAATAATGACCGCCGACCATGAGAGCAAATAAAATCAAGAATGCCTTGTGCCGTGTTCGTACCAATTACATAGAAACGATTACGATAAACGATTACATAAAAAGTCGTTCCGAACAGTAGATGCAATTAGTCACGATACTCATTACATTAAAAAAAAAATTTAAGCCCAAAAATTTGAATGCAGTTATTTTAAATACAATTAATGTTATTTGGTTATTTCAATGTTATTTAACACAAACAAACTGAGAAATTTAATGTGATTTTTTTTTTTTTCATTAAGTGATGAATGAAACAAGTACAGATTATATTTATGTAATAGTTCTGACATACCTTATATATAAATACATTTCCCATTCAAAACAACATCATATTCTGAAAATAATATGTAAGCCAATCTCGTCCGTATGAACTAATTGAATGCCGCTTGTTCTAAGATGAAACTGATTCAAACCATGTTAATATTTTTTAGCTGATTTAATAAAAGAAAAATTCATAATAAACTAAATTTAGCTGGTTCTATGAAATTTGAATACATACTGTTAATTACGTTATTTACATACTGTTAATTATGTTTATTACGTATAGTACTCACGTACTATACATAATAACAATTATAATAATAATAATAATAATAATAACACATTTTTTTCATGGGCACATTTCAAGACACCCAATGTGCCCTAACAGAGACAATGAAAACAAAAAATATCAAGACATTAGGAAAATAATATGCAATAAAATGTAAAAAGCTAAAATCAATCCATGGTCAAAGAACAGCGCTCTCACAGAGTAGGGGAGCTTAGAATAGTGAGTTTTCAGGCGGGATTTGGAAGTTGGGAGCGAGTCAATTTCACGGATGGTTTGTAGGAAAGAGTCCCAGATATGGGGGGGTCTGCATAGCTAAAGGCTCTGGACCCTATCGATGATAAACGGGCAGGAGGCTTGCAGGGATGGAGGGAAGTATGTAAGTGCGAGGATCTGGAGTGACTTGAAGGTGAAAAGGAAGAGGATCTTATGGTCCATGCGGTTTTTGACAGTCAGCCAGTAAAGTTGATGAAGGACGGGATGATGTGGTCTACGGAAGGAGTTTGGGCAGTGGAGCTCGGAACCAATTGGAGTTTATGGAGGAACTTGAGGAGTCCGGAGAGCAGAGAGTTTCTGATGTCGTTGTGTGAGGTGACCAGGTTGTGACCAGGATGGCGGTGCTATTCGGTTTGAAACATGGGCGGAGACGGTCGCTGTTGCTTAAGTAGAAATAAGCAGACCGAGTGATTTTATTGATGAGTGCCGTCGAGGACGACACCCAGATTCCTGAGATTGGGGGGAGGGAGAAACCATTTAGTTGTTCAAAGTGAGTGAGATAGTGTGAGTGGTTTTGAAGCCAACGAGGAGAACCTCAGTTTCACTGCTGTTTAGTCTCAGAAAGTTATGCGAGAACCAGATTTGAATTTCTGGGACACAGACAGAGAGGGATGGTGGCGGAAGGGCAGTGTTTGGCTAGGAGGACAGATATTTGTGTCCCACTGTGATACAAATATGACCGAGCGTTAAGAAATGTTAATGGCTTCGATAGTCACAACTTATCGAAACCATCTGTGTCCAACTCAAGATAATGTGAGTGATTTAGATGGTTCCTTCACTGGACAATTTACCAGTTAATCATTTACACCTATGGACAATTCAGAGTCACAAAAACCTAATTTGGAAAACATGTTTCGCTGTTATCGGTGCCCAACTTTGGAACTGTTGAACCGCCGAGCTGAAAATGCAACACAACTTCAATGTCCACCAAGTTATTATATTATGGCTGAAACATAAACAACACAAAACCTAAAACACATCTGTAAACTTTTGGTTTATTTAATTTCGTGTTTGTATTGCAACGGTAATTGTACTTTACTTTTTATGTTATTGTATTTTTACTCTACTTTCTTATTTTCTTGTATTATTTCTAAACATAAGACTGTCCTGGACATGTGTTGAAAATTAGCTTGTTGCTATAAACACTAAAGGAAGTGCAACTGGGGTTTGTTTACAGTTTAATGTTACAGAACCAATGATACTTTAGGTCCATGTCAAATAAACAGAACTAGATCACCTATATTTCATGTTTTTGGGCTGTGGGAGGAAGCTGGGGTACCCAGAGAGAACCCAAACTCAACTCAGAAATGCCCAAAGCTGGTTTGCCCCAGAACCTTCTTGCCATCAAGAAACAGTGAATCAAGAATCATCAAACTCATATAAGCGCAGATAATACCTGGAGAGTAAGTGTTCACCAATAAGATCCAAAATGAAGAAGGATGATTCAAGGGCATGAGAAACAAATCAACACCCCAGCGTTCGAGGGAATAAATGCTTCATTTCTGTGACAAACTGAAAAGTAATGTGTCACATTAACCCTTAGATGCATAAGGGGGTCAAAAATTACCAGGTGAGGTCGTTTTTTCTGCGATGTCTTTGTAATTAAAAGTTGCAACCGTTTTATATTCCAGGCATTCCTCAAAAAACATGTTTTTGATGTCATATCATTTAAAAAAATGTAATTTAGCTTGTACACTTGTTAAGAAATTGTAGTTTTTGTGACCGTACCCCACCCTTCCATAAGTTGATCAAAAATGACCCGCATTCATTTCCTGTGGTGCATCATGGGAACTTTTGATTCTTAATAACTGTGGCTGTCAGGAATATATTTACTCTAATACATCGCGAGTTTCAACCCTCAGAAAAAGTACTTTACACAGCAAGGTCCACAAAATATAAGTATAACCTTCATTTTATACTCGGAAAATATGTCTTCAAATTGATACATATTATATCAAATAAATCTATACTATAATATAATATATATATATATATATATATATATATATATATATATATATATATATATATACATATATAAGTAAACCTGTGAAAAAGTGAGGAATTAACATATTTCAAACATGAAACAATTTTTGTTTGGAACGTAATTCAAATAATTAATCTTAACCAAAATGACTTAAATGGCATAAGAAGACATTGATGCTTATACGGGTAATTGTTGACCTACTAATGGAAGAGTGGAGGTTCCATTCAATTTTGCATCACAGGGTTAATGAAGACAAAGTCGATCCAAATTGGAGCCGACTGCCTGTAGTCACAGCTCATGACGGCGGGACGGACAAATTATCAGTTTGCTCAAACATCTTCGACGCTATCTGTTTGTTTGTAGAGACATTCAGAAATTAGCAGGAGGTTATTAGCACAGCGGGAGACTCCAGATTGGGAATCGATTGTAGAAGCAATGAGCCCTAGTTCCAGTCCAGCAGCATCCTAATAACTATCCGTCCTCATTAAGATGATTTCAAAGGCCTCTCCCTTTTCATCGCTATGGAGACGGAGCCCTAAGTGGGCAGATGGTAATATGGCGATGGGTGGTTATTCAGCAGAGCAGTCAACGATTCTGCTTTGATGTCTTCTTTGCTCTGGCGCTTCTTTTTTTCCTCCTCTCCTGTTTCGCTTATGGTTTTCCCTCCTTGGCCTCCTCCTCCTCCTCTTCTTCCTCCACCTCTCTGTATCTTCCTCTCCTTCAGCTTCAGACAGCTTCATGTTACATCCCTTCCTTCCTCTCTGAAGCTTCTCTTTCTTTTATCCCTTCTGTCTCAGATGGAAGTTTATATTCTGCAATGTCATCGGTGGCAGGTCATGCCGGCTCCATCCGGCGTACGTTTGGCAACCAGAAGCTCCTGAAGACGGAGAACATCTGGCTGCTGAGTGAGTAGGAGGAGCAGAGTCATGCAGAGCTTTAAAGGTTTGGAATGAGGATGAGGAGGTGGGAGGTAGTCTCTCAGAATTACCCAAGGGATTATCATGCATCAGTGTTGGATGACTTTATGTACGGGTCACATTATTAACAGCGGTAAAATGCAAATGAGGAGTCCAAGAGATTTAAACTCCTCCGCTCCGTCTACAACCTAGTATGACCGGTGGGTCCTTGAAACAAGGTGATGCAAGGATGAAATGAGTCCTGCATTCTGAGCGGCGGTCTAAATGTCGTTGCCAGATCCGCAGTTTGCAGGTGCAGCCATAATCCCGTCCATGCAGAAGTTCAAGAAGGAGATCTACTTCTTCTTCAGCGATATCAACAAGACGGCCCGAGTGGACGAGGAGCCTTACCGGGCTCGCATCGGCAGAATCTGCGCGGTAAGAAACGCACTCTAGCGCCCGTCTTTGGGGAAATGTGGAGGAATCTATATCTCTGTAGACGCAGGAGACATTGTTCTCTTTCAACTCGGCCTACGCTGTTGTCCCCGATGGCAAGTTTACTTCCCCTAAGACCCCAATCGGCTGCGTTGCACGACCGATCCCCCGGAATGAGCTCATCAAATCAAAATGAGATTATATCCAAACTATTTAAAAATGACCATTGTTTTGGAAGTCATCTCAGCATTTTTTTTTCTTCTTAAAAAAGCCACCCCTTTAGAATAAGATATTAACAATTACGTTCAAAGATAATTTAACTAAGATAGATCTCCTCAATTCCATTGACATGCACCAAACTTGCACAGAATCGGACAAGTGGTCAGGAAGCTATGTCCAAAAAACAGTTTTTTGTAAAAGAAAAAAGCTCCGCCTAGTGAGTATGATATAAAATATTTGAGTAAAAAATGATGATGATGATGATAATGATGTTGATGATGATAATGATGATGATGATGATGATGATGAAGGTGATTCTTAAGCACCAAATTTGGACTAAATCCGACCAACGGTTAAGAAATAATGGCTTGAGAGGTTTTGGAGATAAAGCTCCCCCTAGTGTTAGAAATATTCAACTAACCTTTCAAAAATCGATCCAGTTCTTCCTTGCACTAAAATCTACGGGTATATAAAAATTACTATTATTACTAGATTATTCCCGAATATTGATAACTTTGATATAATTATTACTTAGGAGACACTTAAAGCGAAGATGTTTTGCATGTTAAAATGATCAAGACTCAGCTCTGAAAGTAGATACGCAGCATGAAATCAATACAAACAAACAAAATAAACAAATCAAGAAATTAAACAAATCAGAACAGCTCTTATAATTTCAGGTCATTTTTAGAACAATAAGGATGTTGGTAACATCTGGGTTCAAAGTAAATATCAGCATCCCTGCATTTATTGGTTCCTACCATCTGTGCAGACTGGGGTGATGAAACTGGACCTCTGGAGTATTGGTTCTGCAGCTGCTCCTCTCAAACCTGAACCAGATTCATATGTATAATATATTCATGAGTTGTGTAATCACACACCGGTCGGCCTAAAAGATGTCAATCAGAATCCGTTTGTGCCACAGCAGCTCTTCTACAGGTTCGGATCACACCCACTAGCTTTTGTTCCCAAACAAATCGCTGTTTCGCTAATTCTCCTTTCTGTACCACTTTGGTTGGTACTGACCGCTGCAGGCCTGGAAACACCCAACAAGACCTGAAGTTCTGGAGAAGCTTTGATCCAGTCTAAAAGCCATCACAGTTATGTCCTCGTCAAACTCTCCATGATCTTTGACGCTTGCCCCTTTCTCATGCGTCCAACGTATCAATCAAGTATACATCATCTGTTCGTCCTCAGAAGTGACACTGCCAGTCATAACCACTCATGACACTGCCAGTCATAACCGCCGGACATAAGCATGTCCGGCTTATGTTGCATTATGTTGCATATCCAACGTCTTCTGCAAGGTGGTCTTGAGGATCCATCATTCCCATGCGTATAAGGATAATTTTCTATCCCATTACACATATGGGAACATACTTCAACTGCTCTCTGCATATGACCCCTCCCTGAGGGAGCAGCGGGCAGCCCAATTCAAGCGCCCAGGGACCTGAGGTTCCCGGGTCTTGCTCAAGGACCCACGGCATATTGTGTCAGGGCTGGGCTGGAACCCTGGTCTCCGGGTTGAGGGACAAGCGCTCTACCCGCTGAGCTAAAGCCGTCCCCATAGAGGAACAGACCCTATGGTCACTGAAAAGAAGCTAAGCTTTTATGTTGGGGGAAGCTGGAATTTCACACACTGGCCGTACCGTTCAAAGACCGCCTCACTTTAGTTCCAAAGTTGCAAATTCCTGACACTCAAAGAAATTAAGAAGCTTTGATTAGATGAGCATTATAAAAATCTTTGAATTTAACATCCCAAATAAATGTACATTTACAAAAAATACTGTACAGGAATTGTTTTTCCAATCCTGTCCTTTGAACCGGGCTCAAGGAAAAGATCTGCCAGGTATTTTCCTGCTAGCTGAAGCTATCCAGCTCCTGGATGCAGCTTCAGCTAACTCTCAACAATAAGAACAACAATAAAGAATTTCAAAATATTCCTTTAAGTAGATATTGGCTGAGAGTACACAGAATGTGTAATAAACCGTTAGAGATGGACCTGGATGGATGCAGTAATCCTGTTATGGAGGGAAAGAGTCCTGATATCTTTGCTACTACTCACTCAATATCAGTCTTAAACGCTCCGCTCTGACTGCAGTTGTCTTATTTTTCCTTCAGGTGGATGAAGGGGGCGTCAAAGACCTGCTGGAAGACTCCTGGACCACCTTCATGAAGGCCCGGGTGATGTGCGGAGCAGGAAACAGCCAGCAGCAGTACAACAACATGAAGCAGGCGGTGGTATTGACGGCGCAGGACAAGAGGGCGGGGGTCATGTACGGCCTCTTCTCCAACGCTTGGTGAGCCTCCTCCACACTCTTATCGGCTTAACCCTTAGATGCACAAGTGGGTCGATAATGACCCGGTCATTTGTTTTTGGGTAAAATCTTTATAATTAAAAGTTGCAATCGTCTCATATCCCAGGTGTTTCTTCATAACACCTGAGATTACATTTTTTATTTGCATGGTATACTTGCTAAGAAATTGTAGTTTTTGTATCAGTACCCCCACTCTTCCATAGGTGGGTAAGAAATGACCCGCCTTCATTTCCTGTGGTATTTCATGGGAACCTTTGATTCTTATAAACTGTGGCTGTCAGGATGTATATTCACTGTAATACAGCAGAAGTGTCAACCCTTCTGGCCACTACATGTAAGTAGAACCTTAATTTTATACTCAGAAAATATCTGATGTCATCAAATGATATATATTATATCAAATCTATAATATGATATACTAGATATAAATATATATATATATATATATATATATATATATATATATGAAATCTTCTTATTTCACAAATATCAGTAAAATATACTATCATGTTCAAAACCTGTGAAAAGCGCAAAAAAATTTTAAATATAAAATTTTTGTGTGGACCAAAATAGAATTCAAAATTTAGTACAAATGATTAAGGGTTGTTTTTGACCTACTAATGGAGGATGTAGGGTCCAATCAATACTTAATCTAAGGGTTAAATAATCACTGTGGGAACGTTTTCATGGTGTTGCAGGAATGTGGGCTTAACAAGACTCTCTGTTGAGAAATGTGTCCAAAAAAATTGTTTTTGCATTGATTCAGTCCCTCAGCATCCAAATGCTGTCGCTATGGTGACGGTTTATGTATGCAGCCTCCGAAAGAGATTCCATGCTGCTATAGCTTCATTAACCGGAGCATTTATTAATTGGTCCAAGAGAAAATAATGAAGCAATGAATGCATCTATATAGCATATATATATATATATATATATAATTATATATTTACAAATACAATAAAATACAATAAAATAAATGATAATAAATATATTATAATAGAATAAATAAACAAATATATATTTCTTTATAATCACAATTATAAAAATCATGGGATGCTCACCTATAATACGAATATTCAAATTCCTTCCGGAATTCAAAATTCCCTTAAAATAGAATTAGAATAGAAATAGACACCAAGCAAACATTTCAGACACATTTAAGCATTATTTCCCCTAAAAATACATACAGAAACATTCAAACAAACCTTATATATGCATCTTTTTGTTCTTGATATCATGTTATGCAGAACATTTGCCTGTTGTAGATATTATGCAAAACACTCTTTTTTTCTTCTATTATTGCACACCTCTTACTTTGTTTACATCCGGAAATTTTGTAGTTTATTGCAGTATTTTTTGTTTTTTATCTTAGTTTTGATCTCTGCCCCCCCCTTACAATGTAGTTATTTAATATCCCTTGTTATTTATTTTAATCTGCCTTTCTCTCTTATTCACACTGTCTTTTCTTTATAGGTATTTATAGACTTAATCTACATTGTGGCCTTCACATCTAGCTTTATTTGATATTATTTAATTGTTTGCTCTTTCCTGGTGTTTTTACTCCTCGTGATCTTGAATGTAATAAAGAATCTCTCTTTCGATCTATAAGAGGCAAAAATGAGTTAAACTATCATTCGAGGCGAACTCACAGGTGTTGAAACCAACTAATCCTCCAGGCCATCTGGTAGAACAGTTAGTACAACAAAAATAAATGTTTGACACCTCTGCTAGCACCTGTTTTTATTCTAAGAAATGTATTGAATTTCCATTTCAGTCATTTTAAACTTGTGTGAAACAAAAATCACTGTAACAAATATTGCAGGTAAATTTAATAATCAACACTGAAACCTAATTTATAATCCATCTAAGTATGAATATAGCGTGTCCATCCCACGTCTGTATGAACCTGGACTGTTTCACTGTATGAACCTGGACTGCTTCACTGTATGAACCTGGACTGCTTCACTGTATGAACCTGGACTGTTTCACTGTATGAACCTGGACTGTTTCACTTTATGAACCTGGAGTATTTCACTGTATGAACCTGGACTGTTTCACTGTATGAACCTGGACTGCTTCACTGTATGAACCTGGACTGTTTCACTGTATGAACTTGGACTGTTTCACAGTATGAACCTGGACTGTTTCACTGTATGAACCTGGACTGTTTCACTGTATGAACCTGGACTGTTTCGCTGTATGAACCCGATCTAAGACCAGGCAGGTTCACGGTGCTGGAGATCATTTGTAATCCAGGGTTAAATATTCATCCTCGGCTGTTAATCTAGACTCAGGACCTGTTTTCCTTGTCAGGTTGACAGAAAACAAACGGAAACAACAGGATTAATAATACAAAAGTAAAGAATCATACAAAAACTGCCCATCATCCTCCCACTGCACAGAACTCAGAACATTCCAGGAGCTCCTTCTGCCGCACAGACGCATGAACCAGACTCCCACGCTCCAAATATCATTTCATCAGATGCATTCATTACATTCATTTACAGCAACAATATTTCACGCTGCAGATTAGTATCTGCTAAATAGCCGATCCTTCCGGTAATATTAGCTCTCATTCATCAGATAATAATCCAGAACTGATTGGAGAATCATTTCCCACAAGACGCCGGCATAATGTTTCACTGGTATTTTGTCAGATTAAATATTGACTACAAATGAATGTAATATTGATTTAAACTGCAATACACGTACAATCGCGTTTAATTCATTCATCGTATTAGCCACATTCTCACGTTTATCATGCAAATATCACTACTTTACTTTCTCATAACTTAACGCAATTGTTTGAGACAAACAGCGGCTGTTCTTTTAGCTGACTCCGACTTAAGCGATGATCTCCACCCTCTGGACAGGGAATTCATTTCCTTTTTTTTTCGTAGATTGAAGTGCAAAACATGGCGCTACAGAAATAGTTTTATTCCAGCAGCCATTATCGAGTGGAACCAGTCAAAACATTGCCGAGTACAACGCAAACACATTGCTATTTAGAAATTTTTGCCATTTTTTGCTTATTTATATATTTTATCTATAAATTGGACAGTTGGAATCTCACTTTTCGGTTTAAATGCATTTTTTTATATTTTATATATTAGACGTGACTCCCTGCAAACAAATCTACCTACGGGTACAAATAAAGAAACCTGAACCTGAAAATCATGGTATTTATATCAAATGCGATGTTGTAGTTATTAAATAGGTTTTGAGCAAATTCACTGATTGTTTTGTTTCATTGCGTTTCTCTAATAAAATGATGTTTGGGCCTTTTTTTATGGAAAAAAAGGCAGTAAGGATAAACATTTTGGTATTTCTTGTGTTTTATCACAGTTTACTCACACATGGTAACACATTACGCACACATATTTAATGATTACCCACACATAGTTACACATTTCTCACACATATTTAATGATTACCCACACATAGTTACACATTTCTCACACATATTTAATGATTACCCACACAGAGTTACACATTACTCACACATATTTAATGATTACCCACACAGAGTATCAGATAACTCATACATAGTGACTTACACTGAAATAAATGATTTTATTTCAAAGTGCAATAACAGTTTTTCATTAGATTATTTCACAACTTTACATTTCTTTCTTTTTTTTAAACTTTTTTATCTTATTCATATTTCATAATGTTCTTCTTTGCACTAAACAAAGAACTTATTACTTGTTACTGACAATGAAAAAAAAAACAAGGTTTTATTTTACCTGACAAGACACCGAGGTTCCAAAAACACACCTGATAGTTTTGGAAAGATTTTATGTTTATTTTGGACATGTAATTCAGGCGAGAGTTGACAAATCTGCAGAACAGGCTAGCAGAAGAGGCTAGCAGATTCAACTTGCATCAAATCCTTGAACTATATTTGGTTCATCAGATATTGGAGACTGTTGCAAGAGGGAAAAACTCCAATCTGATACATTTCAGCATTTTGTTCAGCGATCTAATCGACTTCTGGTATCATCATTTCATGAAACAAGAAGTTTCATGAAATTATGAAACTTCCTTAACTGAATTGTTATAGACCTCCTGTCTATAACAATTCAGGGGTTGCAGACATCTGCTGCTAATGAGCATTGAGTTGGTTTAGATGTTCTAGCTGTCCTCCAAATATTTCAAATCACCACCTGCTCCGCTTTTATTGACACCGCAATCCCTCTCCTTTGTGCTGTGGTCCAGGGGCAGAACCGTCATCTGCGCTTACTCCATTGAAGATATTGACCAGGCTTTCTCCACCTCCAAACTGAAGGGTTACAGCAGCCAGTTCATCGGCAGCCGCCCCGGGATGGTGAGAACAAACCGCCATGAATTTTTTATTTTCCTAAGACTTTGAGTGCACTTGCATGAGTCATGCTTTCTGCCGGCGGTGAATGATCGGTGCTATCCTTTTAAAAGTCAAGAGTCGATAAAAGAGAAGCCATTTGGAGAAATTTGACCAAGGGCATTTTGTTTATTCAAGCCCAGTCTGAATCCATTACCTCACCTTTCCTCTCAGTGCGTCCGCAAGAACTCAACATCCAGAGGTCACAACGACATTAAGAACCTCGGAGTGATCAGGTACAACTCAGAGATTGAGGATGTGATCCGGCCTGTCGGTGTGGCGCCGCTCGACCTGCCCACAGATGACCAAATCACACGCACTGTGGCGGACATCGTCCTGGCGGTCAACGACGAGCACTACAGTGTACTGTACCTCGGAACAGGTGTGTGTCCACGTCCACTCTGTGTGTGTATGTGTGTGTGTGTGTGTGTGTGTGTGTGTCCACGTCCACAGGTGTGTGTCCACGTCCACTCTGAGTGTGTAAGTGTGTGTGTGTGTGTGTGTGTGTGTGTGTGTGTGTGTGTGTGTGTGTGTGTGTGTGTGTGTGTGATCACCATCAGATTTCAGGTGTTGGTAGCATCACTTTACCTCCAATATTCCATTATGTGCTCTCATGATATTAACACTTTTTGATGCAAAGCAGAAGTGAAAAGGTTCTACCAACAAGGACGTAATGATGACATCGTCAGTGTTAGTTGGTTGGTTGGCTCCTTGATCATGTTGCTTTGCACTTCAGGGTCCCTTACCCTTGCCCCCCCTTACACTCCTTTACTTCGCTATTCCTCTCAAACTCTCAAATCTACCAGTCATGACAGTGGGCCGCCCACCCGGAGTCTGGATCTTTTGGGAAATACCTTGAGATCACATTTCATAGGGGGGTGCTATGAAGTAGAATTGATTTGATTTGACTGGCTGTCCGCATGGTTGGTTGGCCAGCTGGCTGGTTGTTTAGTTAGTTAGTTGGTGGAAATCATGGCTGACTTGTTGGTTGTTTGATGGTTGGATGGTTAGCTTGTTGGTTGTTTGGTAAGTTGCTTGGTTGTCTGCATGGCTGGCTGGTTGGATGGTTGGCTTATTGGGTGGCTTTGACTGGTTGGGTTGTTAGCTTGTTGGTTGGTTATCTGCATGGCTGGCTGGTTGGATGGTTGGCTTATTGGTTGGCTTTGACTGGTTGGGTTGTTAGCTTGTTGGTTGGTTATCTGCATCTCCACATATCTTATTTGAATAAAATGGACCCGGAAAAACATTATTAAATTTTCCTTGGCATTTCACTCTACAGGCTTCCAGGCTTAATGTGTCCTGGAATGTGAATATGTCGGTGCTCAGCTCTGGTTGATCTGCTAAGAAGATCCTCAAGATCCAGATCAGAAACAAAACCTCAGCTAAATCGCTAATGGATGTTTGATTTTCCGCCTCAGGGACTCTGTAAGAGTCCGTCTGATGTTTGGTGTTGGGCAGGCATTGAAGTTTATCTCAGCCTTTTTGCCTCAAAGGTCTGCTTGCTGCTGCTGCTTCTAATGGGGTTAATGAGAGGGGAGACTGAATCCGATGTAGAAGCTGCTGTAAAGCTAAACCTGAGAGCTCAGGAGGCTGAACAGCTCCCTGCAGACACCGTGATGATTTTCCTTTACATGGTTTTCTGACTCACCGCTAAAACATTTAGATTCAGATTTAACGTTTGGAGGTAGATGTGGAAAAATGTTGCTGTTAAAATCAGGTTGTGCTACTTTTAAAAAGGAGGACCAAAAGCTGAATGTTGAATCTAAATCTAAACCTAAATGTAATTTCTATATTTTAAACGAAATTTAAATGTTGCATATAAATGTTCACCGAGGCTTCTCAAACATGGCAGACAAAAGTTTATGGTTAGTTTATGGTACTGAAACCTCGCTCCCAATCTCTGACATAGCCACTTCATAGGGAGCGTTTACCGTATATAGGATTGTTTTTATTCATCAAGCTTTTATTTTGTTCATTTGCCTTTTTTCTGAACAATAAGGTCCAACATTTAGATCTAGATTAACAGTTGATATTATGGTATAACATTTTTTTGAGCTGAATGGGCTAAAATGTTGCTGTTAAAATCCGCATGTGCTACTTTTACAAATGGGGGACTATTGGTAGGAGGGAGGGACCCCTAACCCTAACCCCTTTATTCTAGTAGTTCATATTTTACTCAATAATGCAACCTTTTTTTTTTCGATGGTGGATGATCATTTTCAAATTTTATACCCCCATATTACCTTAGTAGGAATTTGATTTTGAGAAAGGTCCGTTCCATATTTCCGCCACTAGGAGAAGCTTTATCTCCAAAATCACACTTTTTTGGCCATAATTTCTCAATCGTTGGCCCGTAGTCCCAATTTGGTATGTGTGAGTCGAGTCGAGGAAGTATATTTTGTATGCATCGTGTTTTACTATAATATTTCCTATTTTACTGATTAGGGGGAACTATTTTACAAGAACACAGTGTTTTTGATATAAATTATCAACCATTGGTCCGACTTAGTCCATATGTCGTGCTTATGAATCGACTCAAGGACGTCCATAATCAACAAATATCATATCTTACTATTATAAATTAATTTTAACACTTTGTGGAGCTTTTGTTACAAAACGTACAGAATGACGTGACAGAATTCACAAAAACAAGTCTAGATGACTCGTTGTTGTTTGTTCTTGGTCTGCAAGGATTAAAACCTTCCAAAAGTATTTTAAGGAAGGATAACTCGTGAATCCGCCACTGGAGTCATTGGCGCAGGGGTCATTGATTCTGGTGAAGGAGGGCAAACCGGTATTGAAAGTTAACGTTCTCATAGAAAAGTGTAAAATAAAAACGCAGTCGATCATAGAGGTGGACCTACACGATATTAGGCAAGTGGTTTTAATGTTATGGCTGATCAGTGTGTCTGTTAGATAGGGTCCGGACAGAAGGAAGAGCTACAGAAGAGAGTACTAGAACTGGAACTTCATCATTTTTGAGATGGTGGCAAATGTTTGATTGATCCTCTTTTTACCTTGAAGAATAATAGAAACCACTGTGTAAATACTTTCCTTAAATTCTTTATTCAAGCACCAAATAGAGTTGGATTAAAAGAAAGTCTGAATCCATTCAGTTGAAGATCTCGTTGAGTGCCTCCCGGTCACATCTCACTCTACTGGATAAAATCAGCAACGCCGAGATGCTGTATGTCGCCTACAAATATTGCCTTGTGCCGGCGGGAGATCGCCATGGCAACCGTCATGAGTCACTCGCTCATGTGTCCGTGAAGTTTACCCGGAAAAAGATGAGAGGCTGTCATCATTTCCAGCTCTGCACGTCTCCCTGGTGTTCATCTTTCATCATTTCTAACCGGATTCTAATAACAAACACGTCAGCGTTGGAACATAGAGGATCTTTGATAGCTTTACTCACCGTGTCGGGAATGAGGTGCTGGGGATGGAGCGCTGTGAGCGGCCAAAGGTCAGAACGCTAGCCTCAAAACTGAACTAGAGCAGGCCGAGTCCCTCTGAGACCAGAGGGGCGGGATTCTCAGGAGATCTAATGTCACTACACCAGTTTTTTTTATTTTTAGATGTTTTCATGAACAGATGACGTTTCTCAAGCATTCCTCTTGAATAATAGATCAGCCTTCAAAGAAAGATGAATATTCACAGGCCTCCTACAAGTGTAGCCGTCTGCATAATTAATATGGAGCACGCTCTTGTGTAGCCATCAGCGATAACATTAGAACCACCTGTTCTTTCACTGTCGCTGTGTTTTCATCTATTTTTTTTTTTTTGCGACGGTTGCTCTTCGCCGCTCCATGACTCCTGTTGGGGATTTTTGGCCATTTCAATCGCCGAAGACGAGACGTCGAAAAGATGAATGATTTATTACAACAGCGGCTGTGTGAAAGTGAGTCCATGAGAAAGTCTTTGGCGCTCAGACTCTTTTGGGAGATGTGATAGATGGGTCTCTTCTCTGAGCAGCAGCATAGAATTCCCCCAGCCCTCCTTGAGTGTGGATACTGGTGGTGGTGGCTGTTCACTCTGCTGAGGCTGATGAATGATGAATCTGACGGATCACAGACAACATTTCTTTAAGATTTCTTTCCCAAAATTTAATATATATCCAATCAAATTAAACTTAAGCTGCATCTACTGTGGTTGACAGATATAAAATGACTTTTGGGCTTAACTTGATGGCTTTGATGGCTTCAAAATGTGACTTTGATGTCTCTGTAAAATGTATATTTTATGAATCTGGACAGTTTCACTGTATGACTAGCTGTAGACCAAAAAGAGAAATTACACAGTTTTAACAGTTTAGTCTCCTCATTTTTTTATTTTAAACATGTTTATAAATTTTTCTTTAAATGTAGTTTAGCTAAGACTAGCTACGACAGTTGTCATTTTGTAGCATCGGACAAATTACGCAATCTAGCTTCACATATGAATTTAACGTCGCAACAGGTAGTCGGGTATGTAATCTTTTGATTGTTAATGTACAAATAGCAGGTTAGCCATAAGATTAAAACCATCTGCCTAATGATGCCGCCAAGACATCTCTGTTGATGTCACTGTTTGTTCTGACACCCTTCTATCAGAACCAGCTCTACTTTCTTAAATAATATGTGTGCTACAGTAGCTGCTCTGTGACATCTTCAATCCACATTAATGAGCGTTGGTAACCCACGGCCAGTTGTCCTTCCTCAGACAACATTGGTAGGTTTTCACCGTTGCAGACGACGAACACTCAGATAGTCCTGAAGTTCAAGCATGACCCAGTCAGTTAGCCACAAAAAATTTGGCTTGTGTTAAAGTTGCATAGATCCTTACGCTTGACCTTTTTATCCTGTTTTGAAGACATCAACTTCATGACATAAATGTTGCCTGATATGTCCTACTGGGGGCCACGGTAACCAGATTACCAGTGTTACTCTGACTTTGCCTGTTACTGGTTATAATGATATGGCTGATGGTGCTCTCTCTCTCTCCTGGAAGTAATCCAATCTTCAGAAAGCAAGGCCGACAGCTCCACCTGATTGATCGTTGCATTATAGTGGTTTAAACCAATCAGAGGAGCAGAGGCCAGCTCTGGACCAGCTAGAGGCGAATCGAAAGCAGATGCATTCTGGGTAGCCGTAGGACATCAGTCTGTTCAGATGAAGGAAATTCCAATAAATATCCTTCACAGAGACGAGCCGCAGCGGCAAGACAGAGCAGAGGCTGAAGATCAGCCTGAAGAGTAAATAACTGAACACGAAATATCGGTGATGGAGATTGGATCAGGCTGGTTCATCCGTTTAGAGCACTTTAACTCAATTCCTGCTCGGTCCGATCTGTTTAATGTGGCGAAGAAATTCTGAAAGCAAACGTCCGGTTAAACTTCTCAGGTTTATGGGTTATCTCCTGTGAAGAACGCAACACCCTTTTAAAGGTGCAGTCTGTAAAATTTGGAAAAGCAAAAAATGAGTCATAAACATATTTAAAAGGTTCCTAAAGATTAAGGTCCAGTGTGTGACCTCTTGTGGTTCCCTGGAACCGGTTATTTATGGGGGTCTTTTTTTCTCCGCATCGGCCGATCACGTCAACGAGCCGCTGCTTCATCCCAAGCAGAGCGCCGAGAGTTTGACGTGGAGGTTGAGCTCATGACTCATCCAGTCCTCTCTCTTTTGTCCCCACCCACAGTAATTTCATTGATTGATAGCAAACTTCACTGACACACACATAATGAGAGTCTTTCCAAAAAATCATGAGCATGAAGGAGAACTAGAGTTTTTTTATGTCTGTAGGAGCATCAAGTTCAGCGTTTTTAGACTCCCTTTGGAGTTTCTCCTACTCTAAACCTCCTGGGTGTCGAACCTTTGTGTTCCGTTCTCCCTCTGTGTCCGTCCTGTGATTGGTCATAATGCTCACCTGTGTTTCCCCTCCAGCTGTGTCTCATTGTCTCGTTACGTCCGTGTATAAAGTCTGTCCTTACCTTCTCCTCTGTGCCAGTTCGTTACATGATGTTCCTCGTGTCGTCACGCGTCCCAACCTTCTCCCAGTGTGTCGTAAGTTATTCCTAGTTTCCTGTTTTTGTTCCGCTTTTTTCCTTGTGCCCTTTTTGGTTTAAAAATAAATATTTTTGCACCTGCTCTAATGCGTCCTGCGTCTGCATTTGGGTCCGAGCAAAACCCCATTAGAGTTCGTAACCCTGGGTACTGATCCAGTCAAGATAATTCACTCTGCCACAGGCTGAGAGGATTTTCTCTGATGTCTTTTTGTCTGACCCCGACATTTGTTCATCAGTTGTCCTTTCTTGGATCGCTTTGTTAGGTACTAACTTCAGCAGAACAGCAACATCCAACAAGACCTGCAGCTCTGGAGATGTTCCGAAGCACTCATCTTAACCATCGCAATTTAGTCCAATCATCATGTCTGCCCATTTTTCCTGTTTCCAAATCGGCAACCTCAGGTTTATGTATTAATCACCAAATAATGCATAAAAGACAAGAAAATTTAAAAAGGTTCCAATAGATGGATAAACTGCTAAAAATTGATAAAATAGGTCAACTATAGCCAAAAACAAATGTGCATCAGTCGGTGAAAATTTCATCGATGTTCTGACTTGTTCCCCACAATAATTGCTACAGGAATAAAACTATTTCTGCAGCACCTTCCGGCACTTTGGAACAGTCAATCTACGCCCAGAAGGAAGAAGAGGCTGGAGCTCATCGTTTAAGACAAAGTCAACCATTTAATTTAACTGCCTGATGTGTCTTGATTCCATGTTAATATCCAAATAATGCCCTAATATATCCCACCAATAGACAGGTGTCATGTTTATAATGTTATGGCTGATTGCTGTAAAGCCACTTTGAAATTCTCATTGAGACTCAAACCAAGAGAAAAGCATTAAAATAAATCTTGGAACTATAAATGACAGAAGAAAACTCTCATACATTAAAATGAACAAATACAGAGAAATCAATACCTCTTACACAGAACAAGTCAAAAAGCAATTCCAGTCCACTTTTAGAAGCAATAACATTGACCAAGAGAACATCCTCTTTTCATTTAAAACACATTTAAATTCGCACCAAAAGTAATGAGTCCAGACAGTTTCAGATCGTTACTGCAGATTATTCTGACGTCAGATGCCTCCATCTCTGTGAGGGGAAGGAGGCGGGGCTGAACGAGAAATAACATTTTCCTTCTGGTCGTAAGGGTCAGCTGGGCGAGGCCCGAACCGACCAAGACAAAAAGCAACAAAGGGCCATAAGGTGATGTAAACACGAGGGAAAATCTAGCCGTTCGTCTGCGGGTCCGGTGACGGATGGTGATGGAGGAAAAGAGCGAGGAGGAGTGTTACATTTCTTCTCCTTCAGTGACTCACTTGACGGATTGACAAGCAGGAGACGTGATGCCGGTGATGGCGGCGATACGGCGGAGAGCTGCCCTCAGGGGATGAGAGAAATGTCCGAACCTTCCTCTTATTCTGAGTTTACTATATGAGTCAGAGCCCTGTTTTTTACCCTTCTTTCCACCCAGTGTGAAACTGGAGGCCGTTGTCGACTCGGGTAGCAGGAGGCGCCCGGCTGGGAGAAACACGAGCTGAGGAAGTGAACGACTTTAAACTCCGAGTAAATGTGCCGAGGCTGCAGATTATTAGAGAGGAAGGAATCGTGTCTCATTAGAAGAAGATGAGTCGTTAGCCCAGCTGAATGATGTGTATATTGACTGTTGGGCCATTTACCGGTCAGAAATATCATTAGGACCACCGAAAGGCTGCAATGATTACCTCGTTATGCCACCATTGGGTGGGATCTACCAAGCAGCAGCTGATCATCTCATCCTGAAGTTGATGTCGGTAGGAAGGAGGAAGGGTTATGATCTGAGCGACTTCTCCAATAGTTACGGCTCGACGACGAAGTCCTCAAATTTTTATTTAGAAGAAGACATCCTTAACTGATCAAATACAGCCGCCCCGGGTGCAGCTCAATTTATTTATCTGGGGGGGGGTTTGTGATAACTCACACTTAGTAACAGATTACTCACACATGGAAACAAATTACTCATGCAAAGTAATAGATTACTCACACACAGTAACAGATGGTTAGAAATTACTCATACATAGTAAGATATTACTCACAAATAACAACGAATACTCATACAAAGTAAAAGATTATTCACAAAAAGTTACAAATTATAAACACATGGTAAAATATCAATCACATATGGTAACAGATTCCTACCACAAAGTAACAGATTTGTCACACATAGTACCAGATTACTCACAGGTTAACAGATTACACACACATGATAACAGATTACTCCTACAAAAAAACAAATTACTCACACATAGTAGCAAATTTATACCACATGGTAAAATATTACTCACACATGGTACAAGATTACTCACAGATATATTCACATATATGAACATATAATTACAGATTTCTCATACGTGGTAACGTATTACTCATGCATTTTAACAGATTTCTACCACATAGTAACAGATTACTCACAAATAATATCAGACTACTCACACATATCAACAGATTACTAACACATAGTAACAGATTACTCTCAAATGGTAACAGATTCCTCACACAAATTAACAGATTACTCACGCATAGCAACAGATTACACTCACATGTTAACAGATTACTCATGCATGGTAACAAATTACTCCCACTTAGTAACAGATTACTCACACATAGTTACAGATTTGTCACACATAGTAGCAGATTACTCACACATGTTAACAGATTACTCTCACAAAGCAACAGATTACTCACACATACTAACAAATAAATCACACATGGTAAGAGATTACTCACACATGGAGAGAGAGTACTCATACATGGTAACAGGAAAATTTTACTGACACAGAAAATACAGAGCCACCAAGGTCATTCTAATACACTTGTAAGTTGAGGAAATATTTAAAGTTGATTCGGGACGAAGCTTTTCTAAAAATTACCAATAAGCAGAAGCGGATCTGCTGCTGATGTCTAGGTTCCTGATTCCTGCTGTCTAATCAAAGCTGTTTTGGGTCCTACACAATGGTTATATTAATATGATTTATTGTTGAATAGAGGTTGGTTAGCAGCATGTTCCCTGTGAAGAGCGTTTGCTCAGCAAACTCCAAGAAATGAATCTAAAACTCAGCAGATGACGCCTGAGTTCGGCGCCGTCATGCTTTTTCCTGCCCTCCAAATGTTTCTGCTGCTATTTATATAATTTTGATAAAAGAGCTGAAAATAACTGCAGACAGCGTGAAACAATCAGATGTCAATGAAGTGGACGGAATGGGAAATTTCTTATCTTTGACGAGAGAGAGAGAGAGAGAGAGAGAGGGAGAGAGAGAGAAATGTTTGAAGTTTGTGAAAAGAAGACAGTAAAAAGAAAAATAGTAGTGACAGCAAGAATCTGTCTGCCTCACTTCAAACGAGAGCGCACAGGAAATGAAGATTGTTGGATTAAAAATAAGTATCACTCATCATTTTTTTCACAGCAGGGGGTTAGGAAGTAATCTCAGATGTGACAGAAGATGAGGGCCTCTCTGAGGTCTGTCAAGAGGATAGAGAATAAATATCTGCAACATTATTGTCGTCGGGAGAAGTACAGGAATGATAATAGGAATAATAGGAATGTTAGCTGTACTTTGTGAAGGACAGCATAATTGTCCACCAGTTGAAGATTTTAAAGGGCATTCGCTGCCACTGGATCTCAAGAGAGCGCCGACATCTCTGAGCTCTCACTAAAATCAGGAAGGAACAAAGGCAATGAGTCTGATGAGATGCATAAACTTGCGTAAAACTGTAAAATGAGGATGAGCGGATCTAAATTTGCGATCCCATCTATGTTCCAACCCCCACCTCTGCTCAGGAGCTCCGGGTGGAGAGCTACAGAATGAGGTCACGAATACAAAGAGGCTGAGATGGGCTTCCTTCGTAGGGGTGCTTGGGCTCAGCCTTAGAGATAAGGAAGAAGAAGAAGAAGCCAGTTGATGTGGTTCATCATCTGATCAGGACGCCGTCGCCTTTGACAGTTGGCTTGCATTTCATTGATTTACTCTTCACATTAATAATTTCATTAGTAGTGTGTGTAGTAGTGTTGTTAGCATCAGATTTTTCTCTTTAATAGTAATAATGTTTAATTAGCATTTGTATTATTTACTGTAAATATTTTTTTGCAGGAAACATGCATACATGCTGTAGAAAAAATAATTTACCTCAACTAGATTTTCTTTAGCTGTGTTTAGGCTTTTCATCTCTAGCTCTTCTGGTGGCCTTAACATGCAAGAATTGACAGGTTACACTGTTCAACAAGATTAGTAACATTATCTACACATCATGAATCACTATATTAACGTGCAGTATATTATCAACGTTATTAAACAAAATCAACTTTATCAAAATTATGCTTTATATCTTTAAAAATAAAGACTAATGTTTTTATGGTTGGAATAGTTCCCCTCTATTCTTATTTTTTTGAGTGTAGACCCAACAGTTTCTGGAAAGATTAAAAGAATCCATCCAATTTATCAAATAATAAGAATTATTTGCTGAAAGAATTCAAGTAGTAACACTCAATAAAATCAAGTATTTTGAACTTCAATGAACAAGTTTGACTCAAATAATACTTTGACTTAATATAGATTACCAGCTGAAGTGATTTCTTAATAATTTCTTACTAAGATGTAAACGCTTTCTGGCCATAACTTCTCAACCACCGGTCCGATTTAGTCCAACTTTAGTGTACATCTATGGACCTGTGGAGATCGGTCTTTTAATGTTTTTCGAGAGTTCATATTGTACTCGCTAGGGGGAGCTTTTTCACGGAAAATCACGGCTTTTCAGACTTAATTTCACATTAAATTTGAAATTTGAGTACAATTAGGGGGATTGCTGTACAACGCAGGGGATCAGGGTTTTTTCAAGGATACGCCCTTGCTGTCGGGGTCGACAGCGTACAACTAGTTAGTTTGTTGACTTGTTGGGATGAAAATCCTACTCTGATCTGCTGCACATTGCGATATTTCTCCGGGGTCATTTAAAGCATAACGGTGTAGCTGTCGGTTCAGTATTAATGATATGTGATTATTTTCTTTGGGTTATCTTTAACGTTCAAGTGAATATAATACCTTTCTCTTCAACATCAAAGGTCAGGGAAAAAGCTGTACTATCCCTGAGGGGCCGTTTGTGTCACAGGCAGCAGGAGCCCGCAACCATCAGACAGAACAATAAATAGAACAAACACACTGAGAAGGCGATAAAGACGACGTTACATAAACATAGTATTACATTGTGTTCTTTAAAATAACGATAGCAGTCAGAATAATTCAAGTCCAAAAGTCTCTGGGTCCTCCATGCAGGCAGAATGAAGACTCTGGACAGTTTGTGGCTCAGATAAGCCTGGATTGAATCAGGATTCTTCAAGATCTCCATACAAAGAAGCCGTTAATGTTTGTGCTGCACATTCTGTCTAAACACTGCAGCCTGCTTCTGTTTCCACTAAAACAAGATGGGTATGATAAACTTTGACTAAAGTAGTCCTAGAATATAGAATTAGAATATTGCCAGAAACAGGGAATTTGGAGATTGAATCCGGCGAAGTTATCCACATCCAGCCGTTGAGGGGAGGGCGCCCAATCCAGAACTCAAGCCTGGATCAAAGGGAAAGGGTTACATGATAAAGGGGATCTAGCATTTAACGGTCAGCCAATAGAAAAAAAGAAGACGTACTTTTCGCTATAAAAGTGGGATAAAATAGATAAAAGACAATTAGATATTTGGTGACAATTATTTGTATGACAATTTGAAATTCAGCTACAACGTCATCATCATGACGATCCTGCCATCCGGTACGATTGTGCCGAATCTCATTCATCCCGGTAATGGTAATGCTCGAAGGTTTAAAGAGTAGCAACTGGATGTGTTTTTTAGGCTAAAGGACTTTTATATCTCATCCAAGGGACTTTTTCAGCTCTGACTAATTGGAGGAGAGTCAGATATTGAATAACGTTTACCTCAAACCCAGCTAGACACTTGAAGAAAAACTGATTCACCCTGAGGACAAAACACCAAAACACAAACTTAAATCCAGCGTGCGCAGATCTGTAGACCAATCAGAAACTTGACTGACACCATGTCATAAGGGAATTATGGGGTCTCAATAGAATCAAGAGTAAAGACTATATCCATTACGATCTGGACCAGCTCTTTTTGAAAAGTGTTTTGAGATAACATTTGTTGTGATTTTGGAGCTATAGAAAAGTTTAACTTGATTTGACATTCCCACCTTGAATCAGGCTATGCTTAAGACTCATGGTGATTCAGTGGTCTAAGGACCCAGCATTGTGCTGGGTGGTCAAAAGTACACATAAATATGTAGCTAACTTCAGCCAGTCAGTCAGAAGTGAGGAAGCCTCTGGGATGAAGGTGTAAAATCTTCAACTTAATAAAGAAGTCCTGTCGCCTCTGACTTTAGTAGTTTGAAAACATGCGATTGAAAACATGAGCAACCCGCTGGAGGAAATAACGTCAGTATCTTTTGGATATTGAGATCCCTGGGTGTCCAAATAAGACAAAGAAAAGACTCCCTCAAGTTTGGGCGAAACATCTGAACCTCTCCAGTCTCAGAACCTCTCGCTCATTGAAAACAGCTTTGATAAAGAAAATAAGAATAATACCTCTTAATAACTGAGGATTTGACTTTTTTACATCGAAGCTGTGATTCAGAGCCCCTCAGCTCTCAGGGAGTGTGACGCATCCTCGTGGGAACTGACCTTTTCTCGCTCCTCTCCACTTGAGATTTTGGAAAAACCTGAGTAATAACCGCGTAATACCCATTAACCTTAACTATCTATTCGTTTAAGGCTCATAAGCTGCTTTCATGCTGTGATGCATCTACTGACGAGACATCCTCTGTCCACCAGTGGAGGGAGGGCTTTAAATTCTAAAAAAAAACACCAAAAAACATCGAAGACTAATGTTGATTTTCAATGGTCCTCATTTCCATAGCAACTGTGAAATATTGTGAATACATGAGACTTAGGGGCGTCCCGAGCATCAAGAGGTACACATGAAACCTCACGCTTTCAGTCCAGACACTGTATTTATGAGTTCTTATTTGCAGGATTTTACACTGCCTTTTTTTTTGTTTGCAGGTTGTTAATATGATTAAAAAAATAAAAACATAAAACTGCAATTAAGAGGGATATATTCCCAAACACATTATATTGATTATTTTTAGCCCAGAGCCAGAGTTTAATAATTGAATGCTTTTCATCTTTTCTAAAAACCAGTCTTGACTGTAAATCCCTTTCGGCGGCAGTTTTATGGAAGAAGATTCCAACATGGCAACAGACAGAACTGATGCCAAACAGGTTTTCTCATGAGTTCACATCCAGGATTATTGAATTTCATCTGCTGTTGCTATGATCCCATCCAGAATCAAGAATAATGTTCTAGGACATCTAGTTCTGCCTCAAGCTACAGGAAACAACAAATGTCCTTTATTATGTCCCGGTTTCCACTACGGCTCTATGTTGGGATGAACAACAGTGGAGTTAATCTCTAAACACAGTTACGGCATCTTTCAACTTTCTAGTACCTCGTTTCTACCTGATGGTGCTAGTGTAAGGGATTAATTGGTTCAACTCCTGCACCTCCTAAGAATCTTTTTGCTTTTCCATTGGCAAGGAGCCTGGTCAGAGCCAGGCCATTACATCACCTTATAATTATCCGAATATCAATGTTTGTTAAGTTTTGTTATTAATTTGAAAATAGAGTTAATAAAACTTTTTTTTTTTTTTTGTTTGCGCCGGTCCTGTTGGTCCCAATAACCCCGCCCCCCGCCCCTGACGTAATTGGTTCTTGGCTCCAGACCAACAAAGAGTTGGTGGCTGGCACCAGTTTTGAGGAGCTGGTGCTTAGAAGTGGTGCTAAGTCAGGTTCTGGCTCCGAACTAGCCCTGGAACCAGCTCGGTAGAAAACAGGAATGGAGGATCGGATGGCGCTGACATGAACATGAAACCTCACCCTAAGCCTGACTGCTTTTGGGTTCAGTAAGCTAACAGGAAGTTAAAGCGAAGAAATAACTGAACGGTTGAAAGGTTATTTCATCTGGTTTATAGAGGCTTAGAGTAAACCCTAACCCTAACCAAACCTAAAAAAAAAAAAATTTACATTTAAAAAAAAAGAGACCAGTTTTTGGTCTCCAAAAAAAAGTACCACCGCCATGTACCACCACCATGTACCATAAATAACGGTACAATTTTACCACAAAAAGGACATTAAATACAATGACAGTAAATAAAAAAAATATTCGCAAGTGTACACAGTATTTCTAATGTCTTTCTTTTGTAGAAAGGAAGGGATGTTCTTGAAAAATCATCAGAGGTTTTCTACTATTGTACACTTTACTATTTGACTGTACATACAAGCAAATAATGTTGATTTCAAGGTTAAAAAAAATGCTGACTTTATTGTAACTCACTTTCACGTATTGAACTATTTAACTGTAAACGGGTCAATATTGTATCTGATCTTTATGGTAGTTTACCGTAATGTCTTTCACGTGGTCATTGTGTTTTTTACTGCAAAATTCTGGCTAACTTAACTGCCAGTAATTTACTGTAAATTATTATTATTATTATTTTTTTTACAGTTTATGGAATATTTTTTTGAAATAATCTGGATTTATAGATTTTTTAAAAGTCTGAATTGAATGTAATTTTGTGTTATTAACTATGTAACTGTAAATATATTGACATTTCTTTGAGGGTAATTTCCTGTAACGCTTTGTAAACAGTCACCGTATCTACAAAGCTACCGGAATTTTACCGTAAATTATACAGAATTGTTTTTTAATTGTATGCTACTACTGTATATTGTATCTACATGTGAAATAATGTTTATTTCTAGGTTAAAAAAGTCTAGATTTACTGTAATTTACTGTATTTTTATGTAATTAACGATTTAAGTGTCCTGACCTCAGAAACCAGAGGGTGAAAGTACGGAAGATCTGAAATATTGATATATAAAGTGAGCTATCATCTGCATACGTTTAATTTTTTGAGTTGGTTAATCATTTCTGTGATGTCAGCAACATCCCTGGTCAACATCTACAGTAGCTACAGCTGTAAAGATCTAACTTCTCTCTTCCAGACTCCGTTAAGAGTGTTAAAAGTGTCAATGTCCGATCCAGGGATCTTTAAATCATGTTGGACAAAAACAGAAAAAGCCACAGATTCGTGTCTTTCTGTATGTTTGCTCGAGCAGAGCTGACCTATGTTTGAACCCTCCACTCCTCTGACCAGGTCCTTTTCATCTTTCTCTGCAGACCAAGGCAAAGTTCTCAAAGTACTTCACACCAGCGAAGGAGTCTTCATCATATCTCAGTACTCCCTGTTTCACAACGAGGGCCCAATTCTGAACATGGCCATCGATTCGCAGAAGGTAAGACGGGTCAAGGTAGCGGGCGATTTCTTCCACAATGAAGAATGAATCCTGGCTGGAGGTAACTGCTGGGCCCGTCCCACACATAGAACGCAGATTATAATGCCGAGCGTGAGGTCTCAATGTGATAATAAGAACGGTTTTCAGACTCATTATATTCAGGGTTAGATTGATATATTTAAGATGAAAGTTTATTCCAGGTGATTAACTTTTTGAAATAGAAGCAAATAAACATAAATACAAATAATCATCATTACCAGAAACAGATGGCTAAAGTATGATTCATTCTTCAAGGAGATGAAGTACAAAGTAATTAAAGGAAAGGTATGTTAAATTTAGGAGTGTCTTTTTAAATAAATGGAATATAATATTTATTACTGTGTTTTTGCCGGTTTATTATTAGAAGAAAATATTAATGGGCTTTTTCACCTTATCTAAGACAAATCCTTATATTTCTCCGGGGGGGGGAAATATTGCACCACCATGTTCGTACAGTACTTGTACAGTACTTCATATTCACAACATTTGAACTAGTTTTGGACCAAACATGTGGTATTTACAAGAGAAAGCTCATCTGGACGCACAGTTGCGAAATTATGGCCCAAAACTTTCGGTGATACAGCTCCCCTTAGTGTCGGATAATAAAAGCTGACATTTCCCAAAATCGCTCCAGTTCTTCCTTGCACTAGGGTCTATGTGGCTGTAGAATTTGAAAATGATCCATTACATGGTTTTGTAGTTATTGCATTAAAACGAAGGATATGCAGCGGATGCGTGGGCCGCGATGATGTTTTCATAATATTCCTGATGATTCCTGATTTTTCGAGGATATAACTACAAATCGGTTGAAAACTACATTTATGAACAACGCCACAGTACTGTCTGATTTATTCCAGCCATTGTAGTGCTGGGACTGAATCCAGAACGACATTGTCTGCTGCATCCTGTCTTCCTCAGGGACACCTGTACGTTGGAACAGCAATGGAGGTCCAGCGACTGCCTCTAGCTGACTGCGGTCGCTATGGCGACACGTGCAGGGAGTGCATCCTTTCCCGGGATCCGTACTGCGGCTGGGACAAAGCCAGGAGGAAGTGCATCGCTATCCCGCCTGGATACAACGTCACCACAGGGTATGCTGATTGGGCCCTGATGTCTGCGCCGCAGAGCTATTGTCTGTTCCTGCATCAAACACACCGAATGGGCCGGAGAGCGTTTCATCCAGAGCCCCTCCCCCCTTCATCCCATAGTAACAGAGAGCATGCTGGGGTAGCGGTTGGATTTAGCTGGATGTGTTAGTACTAGTCTGCTTCACTCATTTATCCTGAGGTTTGTGACAGAACCTGACTGTTTGTCTGCCGTTTAATCTCGGATCTATAGTAAGCGGCTTGTACGAAACGATCGAAGGAAATCAAGAAAGCCGCAGTTTTTTGGGGCCGAGTGCCAAAGTAGCTTTCCACTGACTCGAGGATCCAGACGATCTTATACTGATCAGCCATAAGATTAAAACCACCTGCCCGTTATTCAGTTGGTCCTTATTTTGGCTTTAATAAACAGCTATGTGTGTTCTGAGATCCTTCTTTCAGAACCAGCATTAACCTTTTCAGCAGTTTCTTCTACAGCAGCTCTTCCATGGGATCAGACAACCCAGGCTAGTCCTGAGCGCCCATGATGCTGTTGTCGGTTCGCCAGTTTTCCTTCCTCAGGCCACTTTAGTAGCTACTAACCACTGCAGACCCCCTTCATGCCACGATTTGGGCCCTTCAAAAAGTTGTTCAAATCCTTATATTGACCATTTTTCCTGCTTCCAACATATTCAAAGTATTGGAATCATTAATTCGTAGAATTATAGCTTTTTTTCTCAGAATTCAAACCTTATTCTTAGAATTCTGGCTTTATTTTTAGAATTCCGGCTTTATTCTCAAAATTCAGAATATATTCTCAGAATTCTGGCTTTAATTTCAGAATTCTTGCTTTCATATCAGAATTCTGACTTTAGTCTCAGAATTAGTCTATGTGATCATTTTTGGGGGAATTCTAAGTTTAAAGTTAGATTTCTGAGTTTAAAGTCAGAATTCTGAGAATAAAGGCAGAATTCTGAGATTTGAATCAGAATTCAATCCAGTATTCTGCCAATAAAGTCAGAAATCTGAAATTGAAGGCAGACAATTTTGATTCTAGGCAAAACTCTGAGAATAAAGTCGAAAATTAATGGCAAATCTCTGTGTCTAAATACAGAATTCATAATTTTGAAATTGAAGTCAAAAAAAAAAAAATCACACATCCATATATGGTCGTAATCCTCTTGTGTAGAAGTAGCATTGCTTCGGATTAGATATTCAAGGACTGAATTTGAATCAAAATAATCTTTTTGGACAAAAGGTTCACTTGCTGCTTAATCCCACCCACTGAATGAGACAACCAATGTTCTTAATGTAACATTAACCGTCACTGTCTGTAATGTTATGGCTTAGATCTCCTTCCTACAAGCAAACTGTTGCATCTTTGGATGTTCCAATGATGTCATGTCTGTCGGCCGGGTCGTAAAGTGAGCTTCTCATTTCGTTTTCATTCATGGTTGATAACAGAGAGAAAAGGTGGAAAAGAAACTTTTTTCATTTTTTCACATTGAATTTAAAATCTAACGAATATCCGTTTGGATTTGAAGATGCATAAATTCATTATATTGACTTACTGGTGTTCTGGATGATTTGAATGACGATGCATGATGTCTGGAGCACATGAGGAGAACTATAGCTTCACCAAACATTACCCGTGAGTTAACCAAGATAAGCAGTAACTTCTGTTGATATTTAGATTTCTCTACATATATAGTCTTTTGTGTTTTTCCATGTAAACATTGTCTTAAGGTGACACGGATGGTTGGTACTCTTCTCCATAGTATATATCTTAAACAATATCCTTTACTAACCCTAAAGGACAGTTTAAGGTCCTGCTCAGCTGTTTGGTTGAGCACATTTGGAGTCACTATTGTTTCTTGAAAAATGTCACAGAAACTGTTTATAATATGACCCAGTGGCATATTATGAACCGGTTCTGAACAGGTTATAAACAGTGGCATAAACAGTAAGGGGGCGAGGACGAAGCTCTGAGGGACACCGCAGTTCAAAGGGGCTACAGATGAAAGTCTTATTCGATAAGTAGGATTTTCTTTGGCATATTAAAGCGTGTAAGAATCTCTAAACAACCAAGAAAAATGTCTAAAAAGGGTGAAAATACTTTTGTTAAAATTTGTTTTGCCAAAAGATTGAGCCAATCCATCAAAATGGAATATTTCCCATGATGTACAAAATTCAATCGGGAAATAATTTTATCTGCTCAGTCATATTTTTTTTTGTAACTTTTTAAAACCATGCATTTCATTTTATAATAATAATAATAACACATTTAATTTATAATGCACTTTACATTTGGATCAAATCTCAAATATGTCTAATATATCAGATTAATAAATTCCTAAAAGAAACAAGATAATCAAAAAGATTATTTGCCATAATGTTTCATTCTTCTTGTCAAGGATATTAAAGGTTTAATTAACTCAAAGTAATGGCGTTTATGTCAGATTCTGATGAATTTGTTTTGCAATTTTTTGGGCTGTGATTCATTTACAGGAAACTCTGCTTTGAATTAATCACATAAAAACTCCTGAACCAGTTCCCAACATTCCCACATGCTCATTGTTCAACCTCGGCGGAGGTGTGTGCGCCGCGCGGTGCCAGAGATGGCTCTCAGACTGATTTTATGGGTGTGATGTTGCGCCTCAGTAAACCTCAATAAGATCTGACAGGATATGAGTGTTTTGATGACTTCCTGTGCAGACTGGAGCTCTCTGACTCTGCCGCAGTTTTTTTTTCTTCTTTTTTTTCCCATTTCTGCACGCTGTTCCTGCATTCTTCTCTCATCAGCTTTATAATCAGGGAAGCAGTTAATCTCCAGCAAGCCCAAGCTCTCACGTAACACAATAGACTTAGATAAACAAATACACACAGTCAAGATAAAGAAATCTGACCTCAGCAGAAAGTCAGACTTGTGGCATTCAGCCATAAAGAGTCATTGCTGCCTACAATGGACCAAGATTCTATCAAAAATCCTTCTGCAGACATCTCTAACGGAATATTTCTAGATTTGACATTAAAAATTAGAATGATTTCTATTATAACTGTCTGATATTGAATTCCCTCTGTGAAGTTTTTGTTGCAATCATCTACCTGGTGGAGAATCAACAAAATAAAATAAAATGTAAAAATCATCGTTCAATGTAGGAAAAAGGAAACATGGAACAATCTGAGGTATTATAACAATTTTATTCTTATTTTATTCACTCATTTTATGGAATTCTGAACAAACGGAATGAAATAGAAAATTCAAAATCCAAATGTCCCTTGGTAATCAAGCATCCCTGAGTTTGCTCACACTTTGCTACAAACAGTACCAGTGATGGTATTTGTTAACTCAAACTCCAACGGATCCAGTTTTGAGATCGGTTTTGGGTTCGACATACTGATTAGGCATTTGTGTAACGCTGGATGGCCTTCCTGACGCAACCCACCCCATTTATCCGGGCTTTGGACCGGTACCAGAAGTACAGCGTCTTGTGACGCCTTTGTGGCTGGGTTTACCCAAAGTAAAGAACAATATATTAAATACTGAAAAGATTAAATACTGATACTGAACTAAAGTACTCAATCTGCTCTGAGCTCCGGTCTCACCACTCGTCTGGTCTCACCATTCGTCTGACCCACAGGTTTCAACACCAGTGGCGTTCGGCGCTTTTAAAGGTCCAGCTTGTCACTCTGAAGACTGGATGTGTTGCTCTCAGTCTCTGCTGCCCTCCATTAATGATCTCATTTGTTGAGGGAAAAAGTTGATGCATTCGAGGTCTTGAGGGAAAGTTCTGCAGAACCGTTGTACCATAGAATTTAACTGCATACAAACATCACATTTACATAAGTTAGTTATGACAACGGGTCCAAAAGGAGTAGGTTGGGTTAATAGTAAAAAGGTAAGAAAAATAATTATTACTTAATGTTTTTGAGTTATTGTCAAATTTACGTCATTTCATGCAAACATGTTTGATTTAATGAACCCAATTATGTTGCTGGTCCTAAACTCATTCATGCAGAAACTTTCTAAACATAATTATGTTGGCCTTACTTTACACAATTATGTGATTCCAACATATTTTAATATTTCATTCATTTAAACCATGTTCCCTCGTTTCACTTGTCGAATACTTGATTACAATCTTATTTTAACATGAAGAAAGTCCGGTAATGATAAAAACATCCCCGTTTCATTTCAGTGTGTTCGCGATTAATCGCTCAGCCTTAATTAGGGCATTTACATTTATGCAAATGGCCATCAGCTTCTCACCATGAACAAACTGCAGTTCAAAGAAAAATATGAACAAAAGAGAGTTCTTCTTCGCTTTGTCAGCAAATTGCCTCGCTCAAGCCGGAGCATTATTTAAAATGTGCGATAGAACAGAAGAATCAATCATGTGGCGCGTTAATCCTCCGACTCCATCCTCTTCCACGTTGTTGAACTGCGAGTCTCTACATATTTTTCATTTGTCCGTAAAGAGGAGGATCAGAGTTATTTGTGAAACTGCTCATTTGTCCATCTGTTCTTCTCCCGACAGGGCTCTCATTCAGAACCTGGACCATTCCAACTCCTCCGTTTGTGGGGAAGCTGCTGGTGAGTTCTTATCTGCTCTCTGCCACTCTCTCTCTATCTTAATTAATCCAGAATAGAAATCTTTTTTGAGCGGCTACAGTCAAAAAGATGACAATCAAATAATTGAATGGTCCCAAAAAAAAAAAACGCTAAGGAGGGATTTTTTTTTTCACACCATGACTCGGCCCGCTCCGAGCTAAAAGCCCGGTTTTAAATTGAACGATTGCGTCAATTACGTCCCTCTAGAGGGATGGCTATCTGCCGTGTCATCAGATTTTACATTATATTTATTTCCTGTTATGTAAGAGGTGTCACCCGTCACGCACTTAGATACAAGTAATACTAGTCCACAGGTAATAGTAGACCACAGGTAATAGTAGTCCACAGGTAATAGTAGACCACAGGTAATAGTAGTCCACAGGTAATAGTAGTCCACAGGTAATAGTAGTCCACAGGTAATAGTAGTCCACAGGTAATACTTATCCACAGGTAATAGTATTCCACAGGTAATAGTAGTCCACAGGTAATAGTAGTCCACAGGTAATAGTAGTCCACGGGTAATAGTAGTCCACAGGTAATAGTAGTCCACAGGTAATAGTAGTCCACAGGTAATACTTATCCACAGGTAATAGTAGTCCACAGGTAATAGTAGTCCACTGGTAATAGTAGTCCACAGGTAATAGTAGTCCACAGGTAATAGTAGTCCACAGGTATTAGTAGTCCACAGGTAATAGTATTCCACAGGTAATAGTAGTCCACAGGTAATAGTAGTCCACAGGTAATAGTAGTCCACAGGTAATAGTAGTCCACAGGTAATACTAATCCACAGGTAATAGTATTCCACAGGTAATAGTAGTCCACAGGTAATAGTAGTCCACAGGTAATAGTAGTCCACGGGTAATAGTAGTCCACAGGTAATACTAATCCACAGGTAATAGTATTCCACAGGTAATAGTAGTCCACAGGTAGTAGTAGACCACAGGTAATAGTAGTCCACAGGTAATAGTAGACCACAGGTAATACTAGTCCACAGGTAATACTCGTTCACAGTTAATACTAGTCCACAGGTAATACTAGTCCACAGGTAATACTAATCCACAGGTAATAGTAGTCCACAGGTTATAGTAGACCACAGGTAATACTAGTCCACAGTTAATACTAGTCCACAGGTAATAATAGTCCACGGGTAATACTAGTTCACAGGTAATACTAGTCCACAGGTAATAGTAGACCACAGGTAATACTAGTCCACAGGTAATACTAGTTCACAGTTAATACTAGTCCACAGGTAATAGTAGTCCACAGGTAATACTAGTCCACAGGTAATACTAGTTCACAGTTAATACTAGTCCACAGGTAATACTAGTCCACAGGTAATAGTAGTCCACAGGTAATAGTAGTCCACAGGTAATACTAGTCCACAGGTAATACTAGTTCACAGTTAATACTAGTCCACAGGTAATACTAGTCCACAGGTAATACTAGTCCACAGGTAATACTAGTCCACAGGTAATAGTAGTCCACAGGTAATAGTAGTCCACAGGTAACAGTAGTCCACAGGTAATACTAGTCCACAGGTAATAGTAGTCCACAGGTAACAGTATTCCACAGGTAATAGTATTCCACAGGTAATAGTAGTCCCGTGTGAATAGGGCATTAGAAACTTAAAGACCTTAGCTTGTTAGATTGTAAGCAATATTTCGGAAAAAAAACGATGGACATATACTTTGATAGAATAGATTCCGGCCAGTAGTAGGCATATCCTAAGGCTGATTACATTTTGGTGATGTCATGTCATGACCACACGATGTGACATCATGAAAAAAGGCTGCTCAGCATAGGCGAGACAGGGCACTTTTGGAGATTTAATTAATAATTCATTAATTATCGAAACGATATGCATGATGGCGGTAACCCCACTGGTTGAGGTCAAGCTTTACATAATATGCATCGTGGTCACACGGTCCTTTTACAATTTACAACTTACATCTAATGTCTACCAAACTTTAAGAGTCCAACGCCTGATTGACGTCACATTGACGTCCTGTTCCACCTGGGCGTACACAAATAATGACCCGCTGACACTTATAATTGGCTGTGATGACAAGTTGGGTAAAGTAATAATGTACTTGTAAAAACTGTCTGGGACAAGATCAAACGCTACGAACGCCAAAAAGATAGCAAGTCTTAAATACTAAAAGTTTTTTGGCGCACATATCCTTGCATCCAAACGATGACGTAAATTCGTGCCCTAGGTGTAATTTTGATTATGGTGTCCCCGCCCCCCACCCCCAGGGCTTAACATATGTGTACGTAATTTGACATGAAAGGTATAATATGTCGAACATAAACAAATTATTAAATAAAACAAAAACATCTGATATAAATACTTTTGAGTAACACAATACGTATATGGTATGGAAAAGAAATTAAATGAAACCTAAAAATTAAAATAAGTAGGTAAATAAATAGCATAATAATAGAAATGATTGCAGCTAGTCCTTCACCATAATTAACTTACTTCAATTTAAATTCCCTCAACCTCGAATGAATATATTTGGTCACAAACAACAATTACATAAAAGATCAGAAATACTAAATTGAACCTATAAAATATATGAATATACAAACATATATAAGATACATATATATGGATTTTATATATCCATGTTTTATTCACATATAATAATTGTCTATTATTTACATTTTTATTTCATATCACAATGAAATGATAATAGCCATAATAATGTGATTATTATTTTTATTATTTGAGTGTGCTTCTCTGTCCACGATTCACGGAACATGTCATTTGTTCTACAAAATAAAATGAAAGTTCAATTATAGCAAATATAAAATGATATTTGACCATCAAATTCCAGCTTCTTTGACGTCCAGCTGGCCGGTTTGCTGCGGCTGATCATCAGACATGAAAGCAGAGAGAAGAAAAAGTTGTTGACTTTCTTTTTTTTTTTTGGACATCCATCTTTGATCGACTCGCTGACACGTCTCTCATGAACTGCATTTATTATTTGTGTGAGTCAAAGAGATATGTGGTTTTACTGGAACGAGCTGCAGCCGTCAGATGTTTTTGCGGCTTCTGCCAACTTTCAAAGAGCTGTCACATGTCTGTCCTCTCTCACAGCCTCGGTACACCTGACAGATACCCAATAACAAGGAGCAATGTGGGTCAGGGCAGCCGGAAATGAACGCTGGTTAAGTGCAACCGCATCCAGTATGTTCGTATGTTTCGGCATGATTCATTTAAAACAGCTCTTGTTGCTCGAGAGTGAATATTTTTTAATTATAAGTCAGCAGCCCTACTGGAACCACAGGTTTCGTAAGAGGTTTACGCCTTGATCTGGGAACATCGCGGTTGTGCTCCGATGCCTGCCTCAACAATAGACCAGGTGCAATTTTTTTTTGGCAGAGCGTCCAGCTGTGGGAATCACAGACATTGTTTTGAATGGTAGCGACCCGGACCGATGCAACCGTAACGCCGCCCGACTTTCCAAGAGGAATCAAAGTTTTAGGAGCTCATATGATTATATGAATGTTTTATGGGGAATTCTGACTCTCAACAAAAAATTCAGACTTAAGTTCTATGATTATTACTTCAAACACAAAATTCTGACTTTATTCTCAGAATTCTGCCTTCCAACTCTGAATTCTGAATTAAATTTTAGAATTATGACTTTAATTTCCAAATTCTGAAAATAATTATAGAGTTCTGCCATTGAATTTAGAAATTCTGACTTTATTAGCAGAATTCTGACTTTATTTGCAGAATTCTGACTTTATTCGCAGAATACGGAATTTAATTCTGATTCAAATCTAAGAATTCTGACTTTATTCTCAGAACTCTAAGTTTAATCTCACAATTTTGACTTCATTCTCTGAATAGGGCAAAATGACGTTTTGAAAAAATCCAAGTTGGGGATTCCGAGTTTGATGTCGGTATCCTGAGTTTAAAGTAAATATCCTGGGTTTAAAGTCAGAATTCTGAGAATAAATTTACACAGTCATATGTGGCCGTAATCCTTTTCTGTTTTAGGTAAACAAACGTCAAAATGCATGAAAGCTGGATTGATAATTTAAAAAAAAAAAGACTTATTGCACCTTGATAGTTCTCTTTAACCTCCATGGAAGAAGATCTATGGGTCAAGCAGAGATGTGTGCTGCATGTAAAAGACTCTGACCTCACAAAGACATTTAAGGACTCCCTCTCCTCTCAAAACGGTGTCCGACACTTAAAACCTTTCCTGAATATTCCCAGAATACAATTTATATGGATGCAAAAACACTTAGCTGTGACTTTAACCCATTTGGAAAGATCACGGTTGGATCAACACATTGGGGCTCCACAGTGTAACCCCCTCCCAAAGCATGGACTTACCCCTCGAGACAATCATTTCTGATGATAAAACGCTTTTGTTGCGAGTATTTCCAAATGAACCTGCCGTTTATCAAATAACAACACAGCACAATTAATATGGGGATTTGGGGTCTCTGGGGGTCTCTGGCCAGAGGCAGTGGCAATACATTATTTCAGTCTGAGCACATCAGAGATGTTACATTACAACCATTTCAAAACATTGATGTAGCCTCGGCGTGGAGAAAAGGTCATCGGGGTGGGTCTGACCTTCCTGGAGATTTTTCCCGACATTTAACCAGCCAATGCTCTCATCAGTGGCGCCGAGTCACGGCCGCTCTCCTCCAGGCTTCCAGTTAGCATCATGGCTGATGTGATCGGAGGCACGACTGCTATGGGCTTTCATATCCTCAGAGATGACTTTGATGTCTTTGTCATAAGCTTTATGAAGCTTTTGATAATTTTTTTATTCTGTTAATTAGACCAGTTTCTTATTTTAGGTATCCAGTTTTCTTAGGATTTTGTTTGTTTTTTTCAACCCATAAAGACACAAACGTTTAAAATAAACGCATTTTAGCAAATTTGTTTTTTTCACTAGACAGTAAGGACATTTTGTCAACTGAAAAGTAACTAGTAACTACACAAGTCAAACAAATGTAGTGATGTAGGAACATAAAGCAGCGTGTAATGGAAATAATCAAGCGCCTCAAATTTGTTGAAAAAATGCATTTATTTACTTTGAACTGCTGGACAGCAGTTGATGCAGGACTCAACCGCCAACCTTCCTCCTTCTCTTCCTCAGCTGCGGCAGACTCAGGGAATGGATTGAAACAACTTTACCACATTTAGAAAGTAGACAAAGAACATAATCTCAATTAGGAAAAGACATTGACATTTCATTTCTCTCTCTCTCTCTCCAGCTCTGAAGCTGCGCCGAACTTCCCCCAGAGAAGTGGTCGTGCCGTTCAACACCTCCATCTTTCTCCCCTGCCCTGTGCGCTCCTTCCACGCCGCCTACCGCTGGGAGAAGGACAACTGCATCAAGAACTACCCCTGCATCTTCTCGGGGGACTTCTGCGTCCTGGGCCCCGCCGTGGACACGCCCCTGAGGGAGGGAGTCTTCCGCTGCATGGCTACAGAGGACGGATTCAAGGTGGAGGTGATATCCTTCCGGCTGGTTAGCAACGGCAGGCTCCTGGCCGCCTCGCTGACCTCCACCTTGGGGCTGTCGCTCCTGCTCGCTGCCGCCACCCTGTGGCTCCATTAACTGCAGCTGAGGCTAATGCTAACCCCTCACACTTACTGGCTCCCAATGACGGGGAAGGGAAGGAGCCACTGTCAGGAGGTTTGGTTGGCAGAGCATCTATGGTTGGGTCCAACGATGGCAATTTCACTTTATAGTGGAAAAAAAAAAATCAGATTTTCTTGCAGCTGCAGCATATTTGCAGCTGCAGTGTCTTAATAGGAACAGAACTGGGGGGGAAAAAATCGTTAACGTTCAAATTAAAGGGAATAATCCATGAATTGTGTTATTCAACCATCTTGAGGTGCTTTGCGAACCTTTCCTCTCCGACACATGACATATCCTGTATGTGCGGGGTGAAAACACACCAATACCAGGCCAGTTCTTTTTACCATCCCTCTACTGATTTTGAAGTTGTGCTTATTTGTGAGTATGTAGACGTTTAATACCGCTCTGGCATCACCGTCCTTCATCTTGTTAATTGATGTAACTCATTAGTACTTAGATAAAATGTCTGGTATTGAGATTTAAAAAGCCTTAACACTTCTGGGACAGCAACTGCTAAGCACAATTTTTGCAGTTGAGGCCGAACGCCGCAGACGCGCTGTAATTAGTGCGGCCGAGTCCCGAAACATAGCATAGTTAGGAAGTGTCAGCTCTTTCTTTTCTTGACAGGAATTAGGCGGATGAGCAAGGGCTCATTCTCGAACATCACTGTGTCTCAGCACCTTCTCATCAGACGGGGCGGTTCCCGGCATCTTTTTTAGTCCGATGGTAGCGGAGCCTCGTTATGACGCCTTGTTCACAGCCTTTGTGCGTTGCGTTCTCTCTTCCCATAGCGTCATCCTTCCCTCCTTCGCAGCTCCTCCTCCTCCTCCTCCGCCACAGAGCATCGTAAACTAATCCCTCGCTCTTAAAGACTATTAGAATCGCCTCAAGCTTAAAAGTTTCCATTTAAGCCCTTTGAAGGGGAGATATTCATCATAAATCCATTAAATATAATAATAATAATAATAATAATAATAATAATAATAATAATAATAATAATAATAATAATAATAATAATGAATCATGGGGGAGTTTGAGTATATGGATATTTGACGTGATGAGATGGAGATTTTTTTTGAACAGCAGTGACCTTTTGGTTAATCATGAATAAGATCATGAATCACTTTTTAGCCAAACAGCGAAGAGGATCTCATTTCAAGCCGGCAAATGCGTGAAGATGTGAACAAGGTGTTATGCTTAAGTGATTTCAATTAACTTTTTCCGAAGGGCACATGAAGCTAAATGGAAGTCCCGCATTTTTACAGTTTGCTAGGAAGGGAGGGGGGGGCGCAAAAAAAAAAAAAAAAAAATAGGCTTGTATCTAAATCCGTGAAGTATGTTCTGTATTTGATGGCTGATTTCTACCTTCGCTGCCTCCATATGTGAACCTTTGTCTTGACTGTTCAGGGTTTCTTTTTGTTTTTTGTTCCATTCGCTGTGATATGTAACCACTGACTGCTGCCCCCAGAGACTTGAGGGCAAACAGACATGAATATCTTATTTTGACTCGTATCTCTATGCTGTGAAACAAAACACCTCGACAGATTCCACCTGAACGTTTGGCCGATGATGCAACGGCGAACCGCGACCAGCGGCCGGATTCGAGATGCCACACATCCTGCTGAATCTGCGGCGTCATCCTCACCTCCTCAGACATACTAATTAGACAAACTAATTAAAAGGTTTAAAAAAAAAGAAAAGAAAAAAAAAGAAAAGTCAATTAAAGCTGCACGTCAAATTAAGTACTTTGTCGTAACAAAGTACTGAAACGCCAAAAATCAAAACACCAAATGTCATGAATGCTGACGGGTAGGCTTCTGCAGACGTGAATTATGCAGCATGTTCTCCGGAACTGTGTGAATTATCATTCAGTAAAAAAAAAGAGACATGGCCTTTCTCTGTGGCGGAGATGTCATTAATAACTAATTAGACCGGTCATGCACCGTATTAAAGAATTTAATTCACGCCGTCGGTGATGGGAACGGCGATCCTTCTCGGCGGTGAGGTGCGAGTCACGCTCAGATCAGTTGCGAGTTGCTGCTCGGGGATCTGTGATGTTTGCATTCCTCCGATACGGCTGCTCGGCGTGTCGATGTTAATTCAAGCCATCCAGACGGCCCTTATATCCGGTACCGACCATCGGTGCAGCAGTCTCACCCTGCTGCAGGTCTGACGTGAGTGTTGTGTCGACGTCATTTGGGGAATTGATACGCCATTCTCTCAATGCTGACTTTTTCTCAGCGAGCTCAGATTTGCTCCAGGCCTTTTTTTCCTCATAGCCTCATTTATAGTGTAATCATAACTGCTGCGTGTATTTGAAGTAGTCGAAATTCTTTACTAGGTAAGTCCCTCGGTTCCGTGAAATTGTGCTACTGTGATCCGGCTCCTGCTATCAGAAGCCATACGGTAATTTTTTTTTTTGTTTATTTAATCTGTGTAATATACAGAAAATACTGTTTTACCAAATTACGGCGTGAACAATTTTGTTGTAAAATTCATTACGCTAAGTTACTACCAAAGGAAACAGATATGATGTCAACCCATTTAGAGTTACATAGTTAACTACATAAAATGACAGTGCGAAAAAATTATTATTATTATGACTATTTTAAACTTAGAAGTTGACATTATTTCCCAAATATCTATGCTACCGTAAAACCATACAAATCTTGGTCTGATGTGTCATGGTTAAAATGATTATTCAAGTCATTAAGACAGAATGATACATTTACGGTAATTAATTGATTGGTAAAATATGGTTCTTTTCCGTTTAATTTACCTAAAGGTTTTATTTTCACTGTAAAATTCCTTATTTGTCCACAATTTCTGACTGTAAAAAAGTGATTTACTGTTTCGTTCCTCACATTATCTATTATGAGGAAAAATGATTTCTAATTTTACAGTCATTTACTGTTGCCATTTGTCCTTCTTTTACAGTAATTTCTACAGATCCTTTTTTTAACACTGTAGTTTAAAAAGTCCAAAAAGTTTTATTTTCATTAAATTAATTATGTAACTATAAACAAGTTGATATTATATATATCTGATTTATATGGTAATTTAAAGTATTCACCTTTCCATGGTAACTAAAGCCACCAGTATTTTTCAATAAATTATCTAGATTTCTTCACAATGCACCATTAAGGCTAATTTATATTCCAACTATGTGATCTATTATAACTTTGTACCCGTCAGCAGCAACATCCTTCCTTTACGTTAGCATCAGTAAATCCTAAAGATGGCAGTGAAGGGTCAACAGTTTCAATTATAACAAACCGGACCAACAATCTACGCATTATATCTGATACGCAGCTCTGATTTGTGAGGTCCCTAAATACATTTTTGACAAACGACACAACAAAATTCTATTGTCGTGTCTGTAGACATTTGGCGCAATAATGATAATAATGTATCTTTTATGGATCCATACACAGTAAAACATAGTGAAATTATTTCTCTGCATTTGACCCATTCCTGAGGGAGCAGTAGGTAAGCCCCTTTTAAGCACCTGGGGAGCCTAGGACAAGTAGACCCTGCTGGGAATCCAGCCGACTGCTTTTTGATCTTCAGACTGGTAAACCGCTGCTCTACCTGTTGAGTTACAGCCGCCGCTGTAATGTCATGCTTAAATTTTGGCCTCACTGCCACCAATGGTTTCTGTTGGTACTACTGTATTTTATCTCTCTCCGGAAGCAAATACGCATAAAAACGTTCAAAACGGATGCGGAATACTGACTACAGGCTCCGTTCATGCACGTCTTTAACGTTGAGTATAAATTAGTTTTTACAGGAGTGCTAATCGATCAAATGAACCAGGTGTCACTGTTTTCCTCTCCTTCCCTGTGTCCCAACTCCACACTATAAACTGGCGAAGTCTGTCTTCACCGTAAATGAGCCAAATTCTGTTGAGTATTCAAAAGCTTAAAATAACTTAGGTCGAAAAAACGAAATGTACTGTTCAATCCAAAGTGTGCCGCACACTTAAACAAGAGCTTCAATGACATTCATAAAGACATTGCAAAGTCCTGATTGGCTATGTAACACAAATAGCATATTGCTAATGATGTGAATGAGGTGAATTTTGGTGAATCTTTGTTGATTTGCATGAGTTGGTAAGGATGTTGGACTATTGATTGTGTCATGCCGAGACGTATAAGCTTATTAGCAATAGGATGCAGAAGATGTCAAACATCGGGACGTCAGTAGAAAGTCATTACGTAGGTAGAGAATAACCTTATTGTAGCTGTGGTCGGAAGTGGTTGGGACTGTGATCTTTGCTTAAACTTCAACAAGCATGTTTAGATGCATGAATTCAAAAGGCCTTAAAGATAGAGATATTATTGATTAACCACGACAAAAACATTCAACATGCAAACCAATCTTAATGTGGAATATCTAAGATCAATGATTAACAAATCAAAAATTAAAGGCAAAGACCTGCTTAAAATAATGAGACGAAAAATTGACTTTATGCTCAGAAGACATCCGTCTTCAACATCAGAGCAGCTCAGGAGTTACAATTATTCTAACTTGCTAGACTTTCGCGATTGGTGCCATGGAGCGTCTCCGAAGACACAACAATCGTACCTGAAGATCCAACCACAATGTTCCAAAAATCGGACTTTAATCCTGTAGTCCGAGCCAACCATTAGAGGGCGCACTACTGAAATTAATCTCCACTCAGTCACGAAACTCCATCTTGTCATCAGTCACGTCACCATCTCCTCACCCAGCTCTCATTGGTGGCGGTGACAGACCGATGGATTTCAATGTGAAGGACATGTTTGACATCACCTGTTGCTGTTGGCTGACATTATAAACCACGTCCAGAATGCCAGTTATGGGTACGGTGACACGAGTAGATGCATCGCTAGCCACCTGGGGATAATCTGAATAAGCCATATCTGTAATGCCATGCTGGTATTTATTTGTGCTATAAACCCAAGTGGCTTAATTTTCTATAGCCGCTATAGCCACAGCGTATACATGCTACCAATGGGTCTTATTATAAACAAGTTCAGTCACATTTCCAAATAAGTAATAGTTTCTTAAAATTTGCTCAACTAAGCAGCTGATCAGGGCATTATAGGGTAAATTTAGAGTTGCGCTAGCAGCTAAAGAGGAGTCAGATTTAAATTGTGCATTGTAAATATCTCAGGTGCTAGTATAAACAGCGCATTGTTATCAATAACCAGTGTATTCTCATTATGATCAGGATATGACATTGATAACAGAACATTAATAACTCAGACATGGCGTATTTTTGTGGCACATGGATCTTTTCAGTGTTAGAGTGTGGATTCGGGACTAAAGGTTTTACACCAGGAGAGATGAGCTTCGGTCACCATCAGGGGTTCACAGACCTGATGGTATCCCCAACCCCCAAATGCCAAGTACTGGCTCGGTCCGGTTGTCATCATTCAGCTCAACTCAACTTGAATTTGCTTCAATATTCACATTTTCAGCCTGATGCTCGTTTGTTACAATTACCATCACGTGTTCGCCGTTGAACCTTTATCTACTCTGTGTTTAAACCCCTTCCTTTGATATGGATATCCACACTGCCGCTTTTATTAAAAATCCAGCTTTCGCTTGCTCACATCCGCCAACGCCAGCCGGTCCGATAGAGTCTAATCTCTTTCAAAGCAAGGCTTTGATTTGCCTTCCGGAAACCATATAAGCGGAAGGCGCTACATGCTGGAGTGAAGTGGGTTGCTGTTTTGTTTGCTCTGGGGTTTTGACTGTTAAGTACTGTAAATGATGTGTGCCCATGATTATGTGTCTCTATATATATTATTTGAAATGTCAAACTCTATTTAAAAAAAAGATTTATATTGGTGCCAAGCCAGTCTAATGCCATCTCATTACATGTATTTTTAAAAAGAGTCACATATCTATAGTGCAACAGATATTCATGTAACAAATCCATGTGTTTCCCTGAACATGTGCGGTGGAAAATTAATAAAATATGAGTATAAAGGAGTCGTTGTGGTTACTTGAATGCACCGTGGAACTGGATTTACCCATCAGCAATAATGAAAGCAAAGATATTTCTAAAGGGATTTTATTTGGGAGAGATTGTAGTCAATCAAATTAATTTTACAGGATTAACAAAGTGCAAGGTTATTCATTGGGCTAGGCAGCAATTGATTCCAGAATTTATAAAACCAACAATATAACGTGTAACTCAAATGTGATGTTTTCAGTTTGAGAGTTTTCCATGTATAAACGGTCCATTTTAGCGTCCAAAAGTAAATTACGATACGATTAAAATGTCGATCGGGAAAGACAAGCTTGCTGTTGCTGCATATATCTAATTGATCAAATCAAATAGAAAGTACTCAGAGTACAAACCTCTGCTCAGGCACAACATCTCTGGGAAAAGACAAAATCTACCTCTGGCTGAAATTTCATACACATCCGTCTGTTGGTTTTTCCGCAATCTTGCTAACGACCACACAAGGGCGGCTTGGAGGTACAGTGGTTGGCGCTTCACCTCGCAGCAAGAAGGTCTTGGGTTCGAACCACCGTAGGTTCCTGGTCCTTTCTGTGTTGAGTTTGCATGTTCTCTCCGGGCTTGTGTGGGTTTGTTCCGGTTTCCTTCCACAATCAAAACATATGTGCTAGGAATCGAATCAGGTTGGCCCATAGTGGCGGCGCACTCAGTCAGGCAGTGGCTGAGGACTGACCCTCAATCTGACCATCGTAATTTCGTTGTACACTGTATGATGACAAGAATAAAGATCTTGTCTTATCTTGCAAAGGTAAACTCATAAACCTCTTTGGCTGATAAGAACACTAAAAAAAGAAGAAAATTCACTTAAATTCACAACAACAGTTGTCTCAAGGTGCTTTCCAGACAGAGCAGGTCTAAACCAGACTCTTTATATAATTATCTACAGAGACCCAACAAATTCGTCCTTGAGCAAGCACTTGGCGACAATGGCCAGAAAAAACTGCCCTTTAACAGGCAGAAACCTCGAGCAGATCCAAGACTCCGGGTGGACGGCCTACTGACATGACCAGTCGGGTTTGAAAAAAAAGAGATGGAGAGAGAGGGAGAGAGAGACACTAGTGAGGAGAGATACAGACAGGGAAAAAGCAGCAAAGATATCAGCTATTATCCACTTTCATCAATCGCTCCATGGTCGGGCCGCGGCAGCAGCAGCAGTGGACATCGAGTAGGTCCACAGCAGCAGATGCAATCACCAACCGTGTGACCTTACAGGGAAGGAGTCAAGTTTGTAACATGCAATAATCCATTAACACGCATTAATCCAGTAACATGCAATAATCCAGTAACATGCAATAAACCATTTAACATGTAATAATCCAGTAACATGAATTAAAGTGAGAAGGATAAGAGATAAGATAAGAGAAATACCTCTGCTACCCTCACTGCTGGCCTCTGCTACCCTCACTGCTGGCCTCTGCTACCCTCACTGCTGGCCTCTGCTACCCTCACTGCTGGCCTCTGAGTGTCAGGGATGACGTGGCAGTAAGAAATAACTCAAAAAGTGAAAAAAAACAGCACTTTCAGTTAATTCGAGTTTTAGGGCGGAAATAAAATCATGTTCATCAGGAGACACTGAATCACCTGGTGAAATATGGAACTCTATTTAAGGAGTTGTTCATGCATTTTAATTAGGTTTGTCAGGACGATAAATGCACACACACTCTCTTAAAGGTCAGAATGAACTCTTCATGTCTCCCCTGTACAGAACCCTCAGCGCACACATGTTTAGAGTTATACTTTTTTGTGGCGTTTTGTGTTCTCTGCTACCAGAGATATTAACGTTCTCCAGACTGAGGCAGCGCCGGCTTTTTACCTGAATAAATAAAAGAAGCACAGTAATGGTGTTCGTTCAGTCCTCTCAGGGGGAGTGCGGAGTGCTTGGTCCCTGGCGCTTGCATTTCCTTCTTGGTGATGCGATGCTAGTTCTGCGAACCTCACCGCTTCCTGTGATCGTTAGCCGGGCTCTCGCTGAGCTGTCTCTCTTCCCGGGGAGCGATCATTCGGGCACTGCCATCCGTTCCCCTTCCAGTTGATTTCACCAGTTTACCCTGGTAAAGTATTAGTTTCACGAGTCAGGTCACTATGGTTGCTTTCCCTGACGGAAAGGTTTCACGCTCATTTGTTTCAAATTGTGTTAGATAGCTTTTGTGAAAAAAAAAAGAAAAATCTAGTAAGCCTTATAATGAGGATTTTTTAAATATCTCAAAACGTTTCCGAAAATACTGAGAATCTGTGAACAAATAATGAGTTGGTAAATCACAATATTGACATAGTATCATAGTACAAGGAATTAGTATCTCAAAATATAAGAAACGTTCCCAAAATAAGGAGTTAAAATAGCCAAATGAATGAATGATCAAGCATAAAATAATGACCTAGTATTTAAAATTACTTAACTCTTAATCAGACTTAATCAGTTTAATTTTTTATATATATATACATAAGTAATAAGTATATATACAATCACAGTACTTTGTACTGTAGAATCAAAATATATTGACCTAGTATCACAAAGTATTGAAGTAGTATCTCAAACTAAAGTCTTAATTAGTGCCAGGTAATGTCTGTCTAATCTAAAGATTATGACCTAGCATCTGAAAATAATGCTTAATCTTTTCCAAATACTTCTTAGTATCCCAAAATAAATACTTTATCAGTTTCAGGTACCACCTTGTAACTCAAAATAATAACTTCATCAGTTTTAAATACTTTTTACTGTAGAATCGAAAGATGATAACCTAGTATCACAAAGTATTGAAGTAGTATCGCCAAATAATGTCCTAGTATCTCAAAATATATACTTAATGAGTTTGAGGTACAACGTTGTATCAGAAGATGATGACCTAGCATCTGAAAAATAAAGACTTAATCAGTTTTGGATACTCTGTACTATACAATCAAAAGAAGATGAACTATTATCTCAAAATGATGAACTAGTGTATCAACCGCAATCTTGTGCAGAAGTTATGTGACTGTAGAACTCATTGGAGATGGAGATTTCTCAGACACAAAGAAAAAGAGACGTCGGAATTTAGATTTGAGCTCAATTTGTTGCCCCATAGAACGGAAAGCTACAAAATCTCAATCTGTTCTTCTTTCTGTTGGAAAATAACTTCAGCTTTTTTGGAACTTCAGCTTCTCATACCGATCCATATTTCCACTTTACTCTCTCTTTTAAAAAAAAATCTGTCTCCTCTGATTTGCCTCCACTTTATTCCCAACATTTCGACTTTGTTCTGGATATGAAATATGAAACTTTGAAAAGAGAGTCGGAGGTGAGTTTCGGCACCTTCATGAGACGAACGACGCATGTTGCCATATCTGAACAAAATCAAGCCTTTTCTTCTGTCACTGTCTTGTGCTTACTCTGACTCTTTTCTGCAGAGTCACAGTAAGTTCACACTTTTCCTTTCTTTTTCTTTTTTGACATTCCGGAACTTCAGAGCTTGTTTTTACAAGTTTTTCAGTGGACGCTTTGTCTCCCTGCATCTCTGTCTTTAATCACGTCGCTCAGCTTTGTTATTCGTCATGATGGCCTGGAAGCCTGCCATGCTACTAGCGCCCAGAGGGGCCCAGGGTTTGTCAACGAGATGTATTCCCTCTGCTGAATATTTTATGTGCCCTCACTGATGGATTCAGCAAACTCATTTGTTTTTTGTCAGAATTGAACTTTTCCGTGCATTCTAAATATTTTTCCTTTGTACAAGAAGATTTTCAGTGTTTTCAGATTTTACTTATAACACGGGCAAAACGGATTCCTCTTCTGCAAATCGTCATTTCCTCTTTTAAAGTAACACTTTGCTTCTCTTGTAATCCTCCAGAGGTCAAAGCCGCCCGACGCTGCAGTCAATCACTTACGGAAATTTCAACTCCAGAACAAACGGCCGGCCGCAGTCCATCAGCGCACGCTGTGTACCTCTAAATCCCTGCTCGTGTTTTTGGGCTGGAATTAAGTACGCATTAAGTCTAGAAGCCATTAAACATAAATCCTCTGGTCTTTAATACCTCTGCATCCATTCTTTGGCGGTTATCAGACAATAACAAGGGCGGCCTCTTCTTTCTCACACAAACACAGGAATGGATTTTAAATAAAGCCATATTATTATATCTAATTTTTTTGAATGCATAACAAAATAATGTGGAGTAGAGATAATACAGCCGACCACATGATGATTGAAACAGTTTTTAGTGTTTTAACCTTTTAATGTCTTCGACAACAAAAGAAAATATGGAAAAATAATGTCTTTGTTTATTTCTTTTAATGTATTAATTGAATACGCTAGAAACTCTATATATAGTACAAATTGCGAAATTGTTTGGTCAAGCATCTTTTCAAATTGAAAACAAAAAAAATCTGACTTTCTTGGAAAATTGTCAATTTACAAAAAGATAAGCTTACCGTTACTTCCCGCGTTATGCAGTGTGATTTAGAGTCATTCTGTAAAAGTATGTTTTCAGAAAACTATCTGACCCTTGTTCGATTTTTTGGGGTTCAATCAAGTTATATAATTCTGTTTAGTAAGTCTTCACATGCTATAAAATGCGCAAGAAATCCCTCATATTGAATAGCACTTTTTCAAAAGCTATGATTAATGCCTCCTTCTCATTTGCCCCTTTGATATGCGGTGTGCCCCAGGGCCCCATCATTGGTCCTTTACTGTTTAGCAGATAGATGCTCCCACTGGATCAGATTATAAACATGTTCAGTCAAATTTCTCAAAAGAAAAAAAAGTGGAGCAGGACCAAAACAGTGGAGCAGGACATTATAGGGTTAGAAGGTCAGTTGATGCAACTATATTTTCTATTTATGATTTCTGAAGGAATCTACCTGTGGAAGCAGTTAAGGTTGGAAATATTTGGCTAATGTTCAGATTCAGAGGGGGGACATGCTGGACAGACAGTCTGTTGCATTTATTTTAAACCCATTAGCAAGACTATTGTCTAATTTAGACATTCTATGTGATACGTTTCAAATTTTTACATCAATTTACAACCTTAAAATTACCTCGTAATAATGCGAAAATGATTACGTTTTAACCTGAAAACTATCATGTTTAAACGTGAAACGTATCACACGTTATAACTATTTTTTTATTTTTTAAATTCATTTTCTTGCATTTGGGCAAAGGCATTAGGCACTTTGCCAAGGATGTTAGGTTTTGTGTTTGTTTATTACAGGACGGGTTTGCAAGAAGTTATTACATTTTGATCTACATTTGGTACATTTATAACAAAATAAAAATGTGGACCCGTGACGTAACCTTGTGGCTCATTGCTTTTATTTTGGTTTGGTGTCCATATTTAAACCGAAAAATTACATTTTAAAATTCATCCAAACACATTATCTTTGCATCTTTACTGAACGTTGGCAGCCGGCATGACATTTAAAATAAATCTAAATAATCTGTCTGAAGAGATGACCTCAGCTCGGGGCCCATTGCGCTCTCAGCGTGCTAAACAGAGACACTGAAGTGGAACATGCATGAGAATGAGGGCAGCGAATGGTTCCAGAGTATCTGAGAGAGAATAAGAGTGTTTGTTGGAGTTTATGGTAAATCTTTAGAGTGTGGGAACAAGTCAAATATGAAAATATTTTACATTTTTGTAAATAAATCAAGCTAATTGATTAAACTCGATAAACATAAATTGATAGAGAAACCCACATTGACAGAACAACAAAAATGGTTAATGTAAGACCCGACATGCATCCTTATCTACCTGCCTCAGAGCTGCTTGTAGAACCTCAGAGCAGTGAGGTTTTCTTCAGGGTGCATAACAGTTGAAACAGAAACCCAACACTGCTGTTTGTGCCCATTGCAAAGGCAAAAAAACAATTCTCTACAGATTATGTTCACTCCTCCAGCTCCGATCAGCTCGCTTGCCTTGCTGCACACTCTGACCTCTTCAGAATCCGCTCTATTTTTGTTTGTTTGTACACTCTGACACAGTGAGGATATATTCACATAATTCTTAGGTCTTGCAACAAGGAATTAAAAAGAAACTGACCTTCTATGTTCCGTCGAGCGGCGAGTAAAAAATCTGTTTACCATCTGGAGGAATGAATGCTAAAATTAATTTATCTTCCTTTTGCCATGTGTCAGAGGTTGTTATTGATTTGACTGCAGTGGATTGGACTTTGACTGGACCCCAGACGCAGGAGAGCGTTTCAACTATTTATCTATTTATCAGAGATGCTTGCTTTGGTGGGTAGCGGTCCAGGTAGTGAAGATACTGGAGGCTGGGTTGGTAAGCAGCATGAGGGCAGAACCCTCAGGAGATTAGAGGCTCGAATACGTCAGAGATTATGTGTGTTACAGCCAGGAGGTCATCAGAGGGAAACTAATCCCTACTCCTTTCCTACAGACTTCCATCTCCTCTTCTTCCAACAAATGTTAAAAATAGAGACAAAGAGGTGAATGACAAGGGACTGTTGTCTGTCTGTCTTCTGTCTGTCAATCTATCTATCTCCCATCAGTCTTTCTGTCCTTGTATCTATCTTCCAAAAAATGATTAGTTGGCTGAACTCAGAAAAATGGAGGTAACAATTTGCACGTATCTTTCTAAGAAAATTCAACTCAGCAATTATTCATTAAATGCCAAAATACGTCACTAGTTTGGCAAACTCAATCAGTTTAGTACGACCAACACAATTAACTTTGTCCTCTGCAAGCTTTATTAGGTTGAACCAACTTAATATTAATATTGTAAAAGGACTCAATTAATTCTTCTAACTTATTTATTGTAATTTCGTTCTTCTCAGAAATAGCAAATTGTTACCTCAATTTTTTTGAGTTCTAGTAACTTATTTCTATTAAGTCAGAATAAATAATACATAGACAGTCCAATGTTATGATCAAACTGTTTATGATAATACCAATCTCAATTCTTCAAATATCGAGAGATTATGTTTGAAGGGTCTCTGCCCTGAGCAGCCCCCCCCCCCCCCCCCCCCCCGCCCTCTCGAGTCTGGATACTGGTGGTGGTGGCTGAGGACTCTGCTGAGGCTGATGAATGATGAAACTTATAGATCTTCGAGGATTAGGTGGAGATGGGTAGGCAGAGGGTGCTTGAACAAGCAGCATGCAAGAACTAGATGGATGGAGAAGGGCGCGTTTAAAAACAGCATCTGATGGTGATGGGCGGAGCATGCAGGTGTGACAGGGATTGGTCGGATTAGGTTGCCTGAAAGGGTGAAGCTGATATCCATTAATGCTCCAGGCCGTGAAGCAGATAGTTGAGACCAAGAACCTGTGAAAGGTGAGGATAACAGGTTGGTAAAGCAGTAGCTGTGGTCGTACTATGAGGACATCCTTTCTGACTGATATCACTTGATCAAGTAGGGATATAATGTTCCCTTTCAAATATGTATTAAAATTATTCGGCTTAAAAAAACAGCAGGAATTCATTTAATTGTTTTAGTTATTCCTTTCCATTGCTATGTTTCCCTGTTCCGTTAGGTTGAAGGATGACAGTATGAGGACATTTTTTTTATCGGAATGAAATCTAACATACTCATATTACAATTACTCCGCCAGGTCACATATAGTTTTCTTCGTCAGTGTTTATAGTTTTTTTTTTTTTTTATTGATTTTGTCTTAAACTAAATCCTAAACAATAGATAGACTTAGATATTAGATAGACTTAGATATTAGTAAAACAGAATCTCTACTGAATAGATCTTCTTGAGTCTGTGCTTTGAGTAAAGCTTAAGAAATGCAGGATTAGTGGAGGTGTGGGTTCTACTGAGTTCCATTCCACTTGATAAGACACACATTTGTGCAAGAACCCGCACTAGGCACAGAGTTTGCCTGTTATTAATTTCAGCTCTACGACACTTGAACACATGTAGTTGACTGGGAAGGTCTTTTTTTTTTTTTTTTAACTCAAGCTTTTAAAGACGGGTCTGTTGATCCTTTAAATAAGTATAAATCAAGAGTAAAGCTGTATGGGAAACCTTCTTTGACATTTAAACGAGTTGTAAATACAGCATTTAGTTCTGGACGGCGCTTTGCAAAGGTGGCGGTTGAGAAACCAGGACCTTGTGCAGGAGGCGGACCGATGGTTCCAGCAGCAGGAGTGTGTGCTGAGAGAATCCACTGCCAGGAATCTGGCAGGACAAACACCCCGAGGAGGAGGAGGAGGAGGAGGGGGGGGGAGGAGGAGGAGGAGGAGGAGGAGGAGGAGGAGTGGTCACCAATAGTCAAGAGTATACAGCTACGAAATGTTGCATTAAATAAAATAGAAGCAAATATTTTTTCTGGGCTGGGAAGAAAAAAAGAAAGAAGAGACTCTTCACATTCTTGTGCAGAACACACACACAATCACGCACACACACACACACACACTAACACTCACACACATATAAACACATGCCTGATAGTCATGTGACCAGAGTTGCTACAGGCGTACTCATGCAGCTCCCACCTCTCAGAGCGTCTGACACAGCACAGATTAAGACATGTTGTGAAAACTCAACCTGACGGAGAAGAGAAGAATCTGATGTCCCGTTTGGAGGTGAGTAGAGAGAATCTCAAGCCTGCTTCCAGTTTGCACAGAAAAATGAATCTTTTTTACCTTTCCTGCAGTTCAAATCTGCTGAATTTGTAACTTTTTAGAACCTTTTTCCGGTAGATCACGACCCAAACGTCTCCTGGAGGGAGATGTTAGGAAGGTTTTGGGATTTGTTGGTGCAGATAGAGAAGAAGACGGTTCAGACTCCGAATGAAACCTAATCTGGATCTTTGCAAAGGGTTATGATTCAACAACAGCTAGAACAGAGATGTCACACCTCATTTAAATACTGATACTGCAACACCCAGCAGAACTTATGTTGGAGTTCTAAATGTCGTTGGTGCTGACTGGGTTTGCAAACCGGCCCGTCAAGTGTGACCAGCAAGTCAGGTTGCTGGTCACACTTGTATATTATATTTCTGACAGGTCTCTGTCAGAAATATAATGTTCATCTTCGCCTCTCTAAAGAATACCTTCTTTGTTTTGTTTTTTTTTAAATGTGTCATCAAATCGAGGCCGAACTATCAAAATAAAAGCATGATGTATTTGAAAACTGTCACAGGATTGTGGCAAATTTTTCCAGCTTTTCTCACTGTGTCTGTGTTGAGAAGCCCTCCGGCATAAAGCAGCTTTCTTTTTAATCGGTCTCGACATTTTGTTCTGTTAAACACTTACTAGAAAAGTTTAAAGTTTGATAAATAATTCACCTTTAAGGGCCTATTGAACATATGCCGTATGTAACGGCACACATGCAGAGTGCAGTAATCGCCAATATATTTAATATATTTCTTTTCTATCTCTCATTATTTTCCCTCAGAAGGAATTGCATCTGCATTCTTATGGGTTGATCGTATTTAAACCTTTGTGCCAACAGTAATCTAAGATTGCTGTGTTTAGTTAAATTTGTATCTACCAAGGGGGATTTTATGCTTTCACTTTTAAGTCTTTGTAGGTTATTTGACTAGAATAAGAGGAAGGTGGCATGAGCCAGGAAAGAATAGTGTGGAAACACATCAATTGTCAGATCCGGGACTGTTGACCTACTTTCTAATAGCTGTTTAGTCTAAGAGACCCCAGTATGGAGGGTGAGCGTACCCCACTATTGAGGGTGAGCGGACACCAGTATGGAGTTTGAGCTGACCCCAATATTTAAGGGGGGAAAGACCCCACTATGGAGGCCGAGCACACCCCACTTTTGAGGGTGATCGTACCCCGTAAGGAGGTCGAGTGGACCCCAGTATTCAGGGTGAGCGGACCCCAGTACAGGGGGCAAGAGGGGCGCATCCAGCCATCCATTTTCTGTAACAGCTATTGTTCAGGGTCTCACGGGGGCTGGGGCCAACTGATACTGGGCAAGAGGCGAGACAATCATGCACACCTGTAGACAATAGGAGAACATGCAAGTTACACACAAAAAAGCCCCAATTTCCCATTTGGATTTGAAACCAGAACCTTTTTGCGATGCAGCAACGATGCTAGAATGCCACTCTTTCCCCACATAAAGGCATGCTAACCAACTGTCAAAATATGCATGTTGTAAACCCAGGTAACAGTAAGAGACCTGGCTAAGAGCCCATGAAATCCTTTTTTTTTAATTAAATGAAACCGATCATCAGCTAAATGAGTTAGCAGAAAAGAACATTGTCATGCCAAAATGTTTATATTATTAATAATAAGTCACAAACAGCTGAGACTGTGTAGATTACAACGACCTCGCTCTTATCTCTCTTTGATTTTAACTGTTATCTGTATATTAGGACAGAGACAATGTTGTTCTGGTTGGAAGCTTGTCAGCATGATGAAGTGGTGGTCAGCGCTGTGACCTCACAGAAACAAGGTCGTTGGTGTGAATTCCAACTGAAGGCCTTTCTGCCTGTTCTCCATGTGTTTGTGAGGTTTCTCTCTGGGTTCTCCAGTTTCTTCCCAAAGTCTAAAAACATGCAGTACAGGTGAACTGCCGACTCCAAATTGAGACACCGTAAAATGAATAGTGCATTCAACTTTAAGCTGGTCGGATTCTGTTGTCTCCGACAGCAAGGTTATATCCCAGAAAGCCCCCTATCCCCTGAATTGTACAAGCGAAAACCCCAAATTACAATTGATGTTAAATCAGAGAAAACAAATTTCGTAAGAAGAAGCTCCACTTAGTGTGTAAAATATTTGCCATTGGAGTAAAAAGATGATATAAACAATATTGAACTACTCAAGTCGACTCATATGAACTAAATATGGACTAAATTGAGCCGGAAGTAGAGAAATTGTGACCCAAAAATATTCGGTAATAAAGGAAGAATTTTGAAAAATGGAACCGATCTTTCACAAATTCAATTCAGTTCTTCCTCGCACTAAGGTCTGTGTGGGTATAACATTTCGAAAAAGATCAATGAAATAGTTTTGGAGTTATCCTGTTAGCACGAAGGATCGCGGACTCGATGATGATAATTCTATAATAACATGTTTTTCACAGCTTTGAATAAAAACTTTTCATCATTCATGTAAAGTGCGAGGTAGAGCTGATCTCAGAAAAGGTCGGTTATATATTTATACCACTAGGTGGAGCATTTTCTCCAAAAGTTTTCCTGCCATAGTTTCTCAACTTTAGTTCCGATTTAGTTTAACTTTGGTGCTTATGAATCGAATTGAGGAGAACTATCTTGTATAAGTCCTATTTTACTCTAATATTTTTTATTGCCCTCACTAGTGGGAGCTTTTTTTATGGAAAACACGGCCCCTGACAAAACGATCACTTTTCCACCGGATCATTTTCCAATTTTATACTTTAAGAACTTAATGCAAGGAAGAACTGTTTTCATTTGGGGGGAAGAAACTGGTTTATTTATTTCATTAGTCAGGTGCACATTTCTGACACTAGGGGGAGCTCTATCTCCAAAATGTTCTTGCGTAATAATTTCTGATCCCTTGATCCCATTTTGTCCAGTTTTGCTGCTTATGAATTTACTTGAGGAGATCTATCTTGTATTCAATCTTGTGTTTTGCTTTAATATTTCAGATTTTACTCACTAGAGGAACCTTTTTTTTTCCTTTTTTACAAAAAAACAACTGGAGGACAAATCTCACATTAAATTTTAGGAATTCAATTAAGCAGATTTCCTGTACAACGCAGGAGATTTTTTTCGGGGATATACCATTGCCGTCTGGTATGACAGCACGGGCCCAATTTTGACAGCACTTTGGCCTCACATTATGGAGGTTCTGGAGTTTGCCTGCCATTTGCTTTTAGCTACCCCTAGCTCTCTGACTCTTGAACACATGCCATGTAGCTGATTAGGAAACCTCTTTTTATTCATGACGGTTCTGGGGAGCCTCTAAATCACTAATCTGTTGTGCATAAACGCACCGTACGCCTCAGAGACATCAGGTGGTGCCGTGGATCATGCGCCTCAAAGCCGTACTGCAGATACACATCTGTAAATTTATGGCAAAACTGATGCTGTTTTATTTGGCAACCCAATTAAAATGTTCCCCATATCGCTTGTGGGTCATGATCCAGTCTGTGAGAACTACTGCTACTCTGCTGTTTACAGGAAGTGGGAAGGGAAACCCAGTGAGGACTTTTCCTGACCACATGACTTTAAAAGCAGTACCTCAGTACCCTAATGAATGTTTTTCCGTGTGTGTTTTCTCACGTTCCTCCTTCAGTAACGGGCCCCTTTTTAAAGAGTTTATGGTGAGAAAATACCTTTTTTAAAGATGTTTTTGTGGCCCCAGTTTTGTATAATTCCTGAAAAAGTGCATGCTGCCTTTAATAAGTGAGAAATTCAAACCAAAAAACAACCCATGATAGTAATAATAATAATTCATTTTATTTATGAACACTCAAGGACGCCTTACAGATATACAATTAAAAAAAAATATTAATAATAATGATAATAATATTAAAGAAAAAAAAAAAAAAATTAAAACCTGCATGTTTTCATAAAAAGATTTACATTCTTATTTAATTCTTAAATAACAATATTAGTAATAATAAACAAATATTATGCTTGAATCAAACTGGTCAAGAAAGAGATCCGCCCACCCAGAGTCTGGATTTGTCTGAGGGTTTCTGCCTGTTAAAAGGCAGTTTCTTTTCGCTACCGTCTCCAGGTTGTTGCTCCTTCAGAAGCAGTTTCTGAAATGTAAGACGTCGATCCTCTTTTTTTGGAAAGATTTTCAGGATAATTCTCATAACTTGGCGCTACACAAATAAAAAGAAGTCGCTTCTGAACTGAGTAACTAAGTAATTTCGTGGACTCTGTTTTCTTCTTCTACTTCTTTCTGTTTTCCGATGCTATGCTAAAAATTTGAAGCAGGATTATCCGTTGATATTTGTCCGTCATTCAATATCCAAACTTGAATGTGATCACATCCACGACGCATTAAGACCGCAAAATCATCGCCATCAACTTCTTGTACTTGTGCAACTATCAGAAATACACAAACTTGATTCGTTTAGTGCTAAATATAAGATTTATAATCTGTCATTTCCTAAGGGTATTTTGTTTTTGTTGATCAGATGCAATATTTTGGATTATAGATATTATATCACACATAAAGAACAAAATATATATATAATATGGACAATCCTTATAGTAGTTTAGTCGTTCAAACAATGTCTATTGTTATCATCTGCTTTGAAGGTATGTTGTATAAATTATAGTATTTTATTAAAATTTGTATAATTTGCCGTGAAATTCTTATATATATCTATATACATGAATGCATATAATTTTATACATATATACATACATATATATATACATATATATGTATATATATACATACAGTATATATATATATACAGTGTACGCCGTATATATGTATACATACAGTATATATATTTATTTCATTCATAATACACATATACTGTGTAACTACAGTATATATATAATTATTTTATGTATATATATATTACTGTATATATATACATCATACAGTGTATGTATATATAAATTTGTATGTCTATAGATGTAAACACACAGTATACAGTATATTTATTTATGTTTATTCATAATATATATATATATATATGTATATATATATATATACATATATATATATATATATGTATATATATATATATATATATATATATATATATATATATATATACTTTTTATTTCTGGTATTTATTTGTATTTATTGCGAACATTGAATGGAGACTCTTAAACTTACTTATCCTGACTTGATCTTACTCTTAACTGGAATAAAAGCTGGAGTACACGCATCTCCCCTCTGTGCACAAAGGCACAGAGGTGGAGTCAAAGCGGTTCTCACGGCACATATTGTCCTGCGCAGAGCTTTGATATCATTTGGGGGGAACCAGACACTGGATGCTGTTTAATATAATCTTTCCAATGAGGCAGAAAACGTATGGAAACTATTCTTCTCGACTCCCCTTACCCGGCACTTGTGAGTACATCTTTACCCATTTCTAAGCTTTAACTAAACGCACAAGACTCCCATCACGAGCAGAAAGAAAGTTCTCACTCTGGATTTTCTGTCCTGTAATAGCAGGAAATGCAACTAATAAAAATCAGCAGTGGTTCTGATCCAAAAAGTAACAGTAATCTCAGCAGGCGTGTTATCCGGGCAGGCGTCGGCTTTCCACCCCGTCACACGTCAATGTTTGACGTGTGACGGGGTAATTACACGTTAGAAAATTGGTTTATCTGTACTTTCTAAAACAATGCGGCTGTGATTGACAGACACACCCACTCTTATCCGGCTGGGACGGATCTCAGGTTCTGCAGTTACAAAGGTCTGACAGGGCTGAAGTACAACAGAGGATAGCTGGTCCATTTATTACCCATCATTCAATGATTCCTTCCAATCCGCCAAAAATGTTTGTTTGGTTTTGTTAGGAGTGGCATTCAGTAGAGCGTTTACCCCCCATGGTGCCTGAACAAACCTACATGTTTACATTTCCTGCCGTGACCCACTCCCCTGCCGACCTTCGTGAAATCACTCTTTCAGTCAGTTCTGCACAATGACAGAACAAATGTTGAAAATAACTTCACACGCTGCCAAATACCTTATCTGCAGGGAAAAACATATTCCTTTACCTGTCTCTTTATCTGGAACTGCACCAATATTCTGTGGGTTCTGGCTTGGCCCGTGTCCAATTCTTCCACAAAGTTTAATATGAACGGTAGTTTTGGGGAAATCACTCTAAAAAATGAACCATCAATGGACTACAGAATCAAACCAGACAAAATTAAAAAATCATGGGTTCGAATCTACCCGACAATCTGGACTGTCACGCTGTATGAACCTGGAATGTTTCACTGTATGAACCTGGAATGTTTCACTGTATGAACCTGGAATGTTTCACTGTATGAACATGGAATGTTTCACTGTATGAACCTGGACTGTTTCACTGTATGAACCTGGAATGTTTCACTGTATGAACCTGGAATGTTTCACTGTATGAACCTGGAATGTTTCACTGTATGAACCTGGACTGTTTCACTGTATGAACCTGGAATGTTTCACTTTATGAACCTGGAATGTTTCACTGTATGAACCTGGAATGTTTCATTGTATGAACCTGGACTGTTTCACTCTATGAACCTGGAATGTTTCACTGTATGAATCTTGAATGTTTCACTGTATGAATCTTGAATGTTTCACTGTATGAACCTGGACTATTTCACTCTAAGAACCTGGACTGTTTCACTGTATGAACTTGGACTGTTTCCATATCTGAACCTGGAATGTTTCACTGTATGAGGCTGGGATGTTTCACTGTATGAACCTGGACGGATTCACTCTATGAACCTTGAATGTTTCACTGTGTGAATCTTGAATGTTTCACTGTATGAACCTGGACTGTTTCACTCTATGAACCTGGACTGTTTCACTGTATGAACCTGGACTGTTTCACTCTATGATCCTGGACTGTTTCACTGTATGAACCTGGAATGTTTCACTCTATGAACCTGGACTGTTTCACTGTATGAATCTGGAATGTTTGACTGTATGAACCTGGACTGTTTCACTGTATGAATCTGGAATGTTTCACTGTATGAACCTGGACTGTTTCACTCTATGATCCTGGACTGTTTCACTGTATGAACCTGGACTGTTTAACTGTATGAATCTGGACTGAACAAGACAAAAAAAGGAAGAAGAAAAAGTGACATGTGCTGCAAGTTCAGAGGAGTAGAAATAAAAGGATGGACAATGAGCAGCTGTTGGTGGGGAGGTTATTGAGAAATGTTAGCCTGGCTCGCAAACATGTGGTCTTCCTGTAAGTGTGGAGGATAAACACCACGAGGTGTTTGAGCAGCATCATTAAACCACAGTAGAGAACACCGGCGTCCGATGCCAGATTAATATATCCAACAGACGCAGTCGGCACAGCGCTGTCAACTAATGTCAATGAAGCAGCTGTTTGCCACCGACTATTGACTGGTGTGTAAATATCAGACGCAGTATCAGCGGCGCTCTGAGCTCACGGGATGTTGCTCTCCAAGGCCTATCCGAGAGATATCAGTGTTTAATCAATGAAGGAGCCATTTATAGCTTCTTTCATAGCCAGGTTGGTCGTTTAGTGCAGGACGACCGCATCAGGCTATCAGGCCTCGTGCCGCATGTATGATAGTGAGTTGCTAGGACCCGCACAAGACCAGTTAGCTTGCAGAAACCCTTATCCTCCTGATATCTGAGGGCTCGTTTCCCCCCCATTTTTAGATGACCTCTTAAGTATACTTTTTTTAGAAGTACTTGTGAATTTTTCAATTCTCTTGTGAAAAAAGTGTTAACTCATGTTGTTTATTTGTGTTGGTGCTTGAAATGGCTTCACCAGAAAAATTGGATGCGTTTTCGCCAAAACGGGATGTTTATTTTTGCAATGTGTTTTACAGGCAGCGCTGTCCACTAGCAGCATCAGGAAAAAAATAAAAGACATGCAATAAATACACACACCATGGTATTGAGTCTGATGTGACAGGAATTATGTTAAAGTGGTTCAGGATATGTATTACGGCAGCGTGACAGCGGTGAGGTGTGCAGTAGGAGTGACGGATGGGTTCGAGGTGGACGTGGGACTGCACCAACGATCGGCACAAAGCCCCCTTCTTGTTTGTTATGGTGAAGGATAGGTGGACAACTGAGGTCAGACAGGAGTGTCCGTGGACTTGGATGTTGGTGGAGGAGAGTGAGAGCAGGGAGCAGGCAGAGGAGAACCTGAAGTGGTGGAGGTATGCACTGGAGAGAAGAGGAAGGAAGCAGCCTCAGTCAGTCGCTGCAAGAAAACAAAATATATGTGTATGAAAGCAAGGCCGGTGAGATTATGAGGACGCACAAAAATAAATACACAACAAATATGGAATAATATGGAGCACCTCTGGTGACATTTCAAGAAAATATTTTTGTATCTGGGCCACAACTTAATAAGGCATGAGAACGAGGTCAAACACCTAACGATGTGTATTTTAATAAGGCATGAGAACGAGGTCAAACACCAAACGATGTGTATTTTTTGTCTTTGTGCAACCAAAACTGAAAGCCTGCTGTGGTGAGAGACCAGGAGGGGTTTCAGTGGAAAAAAACTCTGCTCTAAACGTCTTTACTTCTGTTAGCATGTTATATTGACCATGGAAATATATACTCACCCATATAAAGGAGGCAAAACCTAAGGTCAAAAAACGCTTACTTGAGCCATTCATTAATGTGTCCCCCGTGCAACACATGACGAAGGTTCCTAGGTATACATGTGGGAACGACTGAACATCTCGTTCCTGCAGGTTATTGAGTTGTGGCCAAAAGATCTTTTTTTTTTTTTCTTCAATGTCACCAATGTTCTGTATATATCCTCGAGAACTCGGGGAAATTATGGAATCAGCCGACGTAGATTTGCGTTAACTCAATAATTAAACTATTTCATAGATCATTTCCTAGACAAACGTCAATTCCTAGACAAAATGTTCACTTGCTGCCTAATGTGCCCGACCCACTGACCGGTAATCATGGTAGCCAGACAATCAACGTTACTCTGACTTCAACTGTCAGGGGTCACAATGTTATGGCTGATCGGCGCAGATATGTATATTTTCAGAGACGTCAGATTCAATTATTCACTCACTTTCAATCAGTTGAAGTCCGCCTCTACTGGGTTTTTACTCCTCAGTTTGTTTACGGGTCTGGAGGAGCGCTACTATAATTGTGATAATTTCATTTTGTGGCTCTGGGGGGAAGCTGGGACACTTTTAATACATTGCTGCTGAAACTTTAAAGTGATGTCTTTAAAGTTTGTCTTAGTTGGAGATGATGTCCCTTATGTTTACTCCAGAGACGGACTGGCTAATGATTTGGAAAAGGTAAACAACGCTCTGCTACAGTATAACTCATACATCAAGGATTGTAATAAGCTGTCACCTAAGTTTTCCATGCCTTTCAAACCATGACACTTTTCCCTCCCCTGAAACCTGTTTAATCCCTCCTCCAACACCACAATACAAACAATACGTCACATTTAGTTCTATTTCCAGCAGCACCTGTTCAGCTGGGTCTGGAGGCGGCGCAAGTTATTTCTGTTCTTTCAGTCTATGGATTTTGAATATTGCAGGATGAAAACAAACATTTTCCCGCTCATTCTATATGAACCTGTCAGCTGGCCGACCGGCACGTGAATAATATTGACAAGAAGGGCACATATGTTGCGTCAGTACACATAATTATCTCTGTGTGTTGGTCCTCCACATAACATGACCTGGAAAGTGAAGGCCATTCACGTACGAGTACCGGGTAAAAGTAATAGACCCTTTCCCCGTCTCCTTATTCCTTCTGTTTTTGCGAAGGAACTCAATATTTGCCTCCATGATGGCGAGTCTTCCTGGTCCTGAAGCAACGGAGGATCTCGAAAATATTCCACTGCCACCACCATGTTGGACCGTAGGTCCGATGTTCTTGAATGCTGTGTTTGGTTTCTACCAGAAGGAACGGGACCCCGTCTTCAAACGGTTCAACTTTCCTTCCGTCAGTCCAGACGAGATTCTCCCAAAAGCTTTGAGGGTCATTAATGTGTGGTTTGGGTAAATTTGAATGTTCTTCTGGGTCAGCAGTGGCTTTCTCCTCACCGAACTCCCACAATGCCATTTAGCCCAGTGTCTTTAGAATAGCGGGGCCATGAAATCTGATGTGAGAGAGTCCATCAGTTCCTTGTCTTAGAGGTATTCTGGAAGGTGGTCCACTTTGGTGAAGGTTCACTATTATTCTAAGTCTTCTCCATGTGTAGATAATGGGTCTCACAGTGGTTCTGTGGAATCAAGAACCTCATAAAACAGCTTTGTAACCCTTCAGAGACTGACAGAATTACGGAATTTTTTGTTTATTTTGGCATAGTGTGCTACTGCTGAGACTTAGGAGCCAACTTCCTGCTTGTGAAGATGTTCTATCTTTAGTTACGATGTGGTTGAACAGGGCTGGTGGTGATCAGGTGTGGGGGGGTGTAGAACCAGTTCTGAATGCAGTCTTGATTCAGGAGCCATGCAACTTTTCACACAGACCCTGTTTGTATTACAGAACCTTTATGGTCCAATGAATAACAATCTATATCATTTATAATATATAATATAATATAATAACAACAATTAGAATATATATTATATATATTATTATTATATTAAATATTAGATTTTATTATATTATAAATATTTAGCACTGGGCTTTTAGCCCTTTTCCTCTGCTACACTTTTATACTGACTCAAGCAGATAAAAAGTGTCGTATGTCTGTTACAAAACTGCAGAATTGAGAGTAAAGCTTCTCCAATCTTGCAAAAATCTTGAATTATTCGGATTGTTTGAGGTGAAATATTGTGTTGACAAGCAACACAACTTAGCATGAAATTCACACGAGATGAAACCAGGAGATGTTCTCAGGTTCTCACGGTGATGTCAATGTGTCTTTGGACTGAAACCTCAGCTCACCTGCAGAGGTGCCAGAATATTTGCGCGCATTCCTTTCTCAGGCGAGTGTACAAATAAAACCGAGCAGGAAGGTTAAACTTCTCCACGTCAGTTCCCGACACTGAAAATCCTTCCGTGCAGGTTAATGCCAAACCAGCAGTAGGTCAAGAATGCAGAAGGCAGGAAAGAGAGTTTGGTTTGATCTCCATTTCCTTGTAAAATGAAATGCACCAGAAGCAGCTTTTTCATCCTCAATTCAGGATCAGATTCTGTTTGAACAGAGGCAAGACGACAAAGACCACAGATAGTGTTCAGTCTTCAGATTGAGACTTGCCGATGCCAAAATGTCCACAGATCAGAACCGCTGACATGAGACGACTGAAAAGGTGACATCAGTAAGAGAAATTCTGACATTTTTAGGGATTTATTCTGAGACAGTGGATCAAACAAAGACATTGATTAAAGTTCTGAAAACTACAAAAATTTAAGTCTGAATCATCACAGTATGATTTTGCTGCGACTTATCTACAAAATGAATTCCTCTGCAGCAGATGAAAGGACTCCAGGGTCTATAATACATTTTGGAGTGGATCCAGATGAAGGAGCAGATCTGGTTGGTTTCTCAACATTTACATTTATCAAACATGAAACATTTGATGGATTTTGATGAAATTTATTGTCGGGAGGGTTCTGCATGTAAGAAAGAAGAACTCATTCAAATTTGGAGTGCATCAAAGTATTTGAATTTGAGTTTTTGAGTTCTACAAGGTTTTTTAATCTCACGTTGATCAACTGTGCGTAAAGTACTAAAAATGAGAAATAATATCATTTTAGAGTAAGAGCTGGTAACAATTGTGCATTTGTTCTTGCTTTTATGGAACTGTCTTTAATATTGCCAAGAAATCCTTAGGTCAGCTGTTTTTTGATGTCAGTTTTTTGTCAGATTTATTTATCTTCTGTGATGCACTCAATTACGTCTACGTCTGGAAATTAGATAAGCATTGTGACTCAAGCTCAAGCTAGTTACAGAAACCAGAGTAGATACACAAACACCGGGGGAGGGGGAGAAGGGGGGGGGTTATTTGATAAACATGACAAAGGGAAAATTAGGCCACATCAGTAGCACTCGTGAGCTTTGGGGGTCCGAAATCTCTCCACCATGATCTCGAACCTTGACCCAACATGTTTTTTGGGTTGAGTATGTCACAAAATTAAAGTCAGGTCATGGAGGTGATGTTGTCCTAAAAAACAAATGACACAAACACTGACATTTTGGCCTTTAAGGTCTTTTCACAGCTTCCATCATTTGGTCCAGACTTTTGGATTTTATCTGGATCACAATTGCTCCTGCCACCTCCTCCGGACCAAGGTCCAGATCAAATCTGAAAAAGACATCAGGTGTCTGGAACAAACTGAATAATAGTTTGGAACCAACACATCTCATATTTTATATTAATATTTTCGAGACGGGAGCATTTAGAATATCACAATATGTGAGAAGAACCGTGTACCAGGACAACTAGAAAAAAACAAAGAGTACCTGTTGAGCAAAGATCCTCACCGGTCCGTAATCACCCAAGACAATGCTATTGTTGAAACATCCCACATTTGTTTGAGGAAAGTTGGGTATTGGTTAATTATTTTCAAATCGCTTAATGTTCCCTTTATTTCTGAGGAATGATTAGCCTCTGTTGATGGACTTGGACTTCCATCCCGAAACTGATTAACCTGCTAGACAACGACATCATGATGAAAGCGTGTTGGCTGAATGCCACACACATGAATGCACTTCAAGTATTCCGACAACGCTATCGGTTACCGATTTTTGGGGTTGTTCCGCCGTAGCATCTTTTGTCCTTGAGATTTAAAACGATAAACAACAGCACATATACCTACAAACAGCAGGCTCGTGGCTGGCTCTGAGTTTGTGATAGCTTTAGCTGCTTTGCTAACTATAGCTTGACTTGCATCAAATCTGAATTTTGTAATTAAGTTTGTTGTGCCGAACGTTTTCGGGTCGATCGCTCGGCAGTCGGCCGATCGATCAGTGGACCTCTGGTAGTTAAAGTTGCTGCGTACACAGTTTAGTCGCATCTAGCGATAAAGTTCCAGATTGCACCCCAACTAATCCAAATTGTGCTGGAAGAATGTTTGGTGGCCATTGACTGTAAAGTAAGTCAGCATCCAAAAAGTGGTGAGTTTGTGGCAGGGCACTCCACCCCCAAATCTTTCCCTTGAATCCCCAGGTAGAATGCGTGGTCTCCACCAGTTTGGCCCCTTATGTTTTTTAGTAAGGCTTACTCTTAGTTTATCCATCTCTTCTTCCGCACTCCACGCCACAAAACATCTTATTCCTCCTGCTTTGTTATCCTTGTCATCACTGTGCACCACTCCTGTTGTCCATCTTCAACCTAATTAATCACGGCTTCTAAGCAGCTAAGCCTCTACTGGCAGTCTGAGGAACTGCAATTTTTCTGCAGTTGAATTTCTGATGGCCCAGGGGGATTGACTCACGTTTGGAGGCTGCCTCAAGAACCGTAGGTTTTTGTGCTATTATGCTTTGCTTGGTTTAAAAAAAAAATGTTTAAAAACACTTTTTAAACCGAGGGAAATTCAAGTTCTCAAGTTCTCTGCATCCGACCCATCCCTGAGAGAGGAGGCGGGCATCTCCCAGGAAGCACTCGGTCAGTTTTGTAAAGCATTTACCTAATTATAGAAGTACCATAAAGAAACAATGCCACTAATTACAACTTCTCCCGGTCTTTATTGTAGATATGTCTAAAGAGAAAAAAGAACTTTCAATGTCAGTTCATTTTGTGATTTCACTCCTCAGGGGCGTAGCTACGCACACCTGTGGCATCTTGCAGCTGCTGACTTTCAATCAGTTCCCATTCTCCTGCAAAAATTAAAAGCACTCATCCCACGTCTCTGATTTATTCTCGGCTGCGCACGCCGTCACACATCACCTAAAATAAACAAGGAAACAATATCAGCACGGACATAAGTGTTTATTCAAGTCTTTTGTGGAGTAGATAAAACTGACACTGTTTAACGGGGGTTGTTGAGCTCCCTTACGTGAGGCGGCGCCTCGGACCACCAATATAAATTAAGGATTAGGAGAGGGTGATGGAGACAGTCTGATTGCAAAGCCTAAAGAAAGGGTGAGTACTGCAAACCTATGGAAATTTGGTTTTCATGTAGATTCTTCAGCCGCGTATTTACGATTTGACAGGAAATAATGAATCAAATATTCTGTATTATCATGATTTTTCCAAAGGTCATACAGATTTTGTGCAGAACAGTGCATACAGAATTTAATTAGCTCCTCATCATCCTTCTCTGTTCTTTATGATGCAACATCAGCTCAGAAATATTTTGATATGTATTTATTGGAATAAGCTATGACGAGGTTTTCAGACAGGAAATGAGAGGGTTGTGTGTCTGTGTGTGTGTGTTTGTGTGTGAGTGTAATTAAATGTATGTATTAACGGCTATTTTGGGTATTTTTTTGTGTACGTTAATAACAAAATATGACTTGAATTGAACGCTAGAAAGAAAAAAAAATGTGGATAAACTCAGAAATCCAAAAAATTATGAAAAAAGTGCGAGACAGGAAAATACAAATGTGGGAAATACATTAATAAATTACAAAAAACAGAAAAAGGAAATAACAATGTTGGAAAATATGAAGAGCAAAAAACAAAAAAATAAAGAAAATCACTTGATTATGGAATGTATAGCTTTAAAAGCTTTCAGATAAAGAAAATGACCAGACATAGTGCTATTGGGACTTATTTTGAAAAAGCCTGACCTCCAACCTCTTCCATGCAAAATAAATTGGTGTAACTGAAGTTAGGTAACTTCCACTAGAATTTTCTTTATGCCACCTTTAACCTTTGGATTCTCATCCTGGAACTCAAAAACTTTTTTGAGTTCTAGGATTAAAATTAAGGATCAAGCCGACGTGCCTTCAGACTCTAGAGGGGAAAGTCAACGTACATTAGAGTATATCTGGAAGGAGATGAAGAAAAAAAAAGCATTTGTGCAAATGGAATAAAATGCTGACGTGTGTTCTCTCCTTGTTTTGATTTGACAGAAGTCCATGATGATGATTTGGACACTGCTTCACTTAAGCACTCTCCTTCTTGGAGCACTCACATACCCAGAACCGCGTTCACACCTCACCATGACCATCGAAGAACGAAGCTGTCACATCTACAACTCCGGCCGATATGCAGACTGTCTTGGAAAACAGCTAGAGAGAGTCCCGTGGAAACAGTTTCCGTCCACGCTGGAAGACATAGATCTCTCCTACAACAAACTTGAAGCTGTCTACGCTGATGACTTCCACAGGCTCCCCCACCTCCGCCGCCTTCAGCTGCAATACAATAACATTTCATATATTGACCAGGATGCCTTTAAATACAACGTGAAACTTTTGTATCTGAACATTTTCAATAATTCCCTGCAAGAAATTCCAGCCAAAGCTTTGACCCCTCTTTCCAATCTCAGGGAACTCTACATGTCCAATAACCTTTACACAAAAGCCACGTTAGCAGATAGCTTCTCTAAATTCTCACAGCTCAAAGTTCTGTCTATGGGTGGTTCTCTTTTGAGGGGTTTAACCCAAGTGGACTTTCAGCCCCTGAAGAACATCAGCTTGCAGGGTTTTGCCATCAAATGTTCCTCCAATCTAAGCTACTACGAGCCTGGAAGTCTTGAAGTCATCCAGACAAGGCAGATGGGGTTCGACATGGCCATAGACCAGCTGCCAAACGCCCTCCCCCACATGTTGGCTGACATCGCCAAAAAGACCTTTGACGTCATCCAGTTCCGAAACCTCTTTGAGTTCATGTACTACTTAGGAGACGTGGACATTTTCCAGGGTTTAAAGGAAGTCAGAGCTAATCAGCTCATCTTCTACAGAGGCAAATTCAACGAGAATCTCCTGAGGATGGCTTTTATGAACTTACAGTTAGCCCCGATCAAGAAACTGAGACTTCAGTACATCGACTTCGCCCGTTCACCCACATTTATCGATGACGGAGGAGGATCCAGCATCACAGACCTGGTACTGGATAATCTGGATCTTTGGTGAGTATCATCTCAGTGGGCAGTCTAAAATATGATTTATTGGAAATTAAGCACTTTGCTTCTCATGGTCATATCTTCATAATAATAATAATAATAATACATTTAATTTATAATGCACATAGAAGAAACTGTACTTACTTTAAAGGTGACATTTCACTTCTCATCCATGTGACTTCCTCAGTTCTAACTGACTGGTGGGAGGGTCCAAGTATCCAATACATTGACATTTAAGTCACACGTGTTACGACTGACCGCCCCATCACTGCTGTGGGCCATTACAATCACTCGGGACTAAAGTAGCCTTGGTGACGTTGAGTTAGTCATTTCCACAATGATAACAGGGATTGAAAGTGTGAAGGCTGGGGAAAATGTCTGGGGAGAGATGTGAAGACTACATTGTATCAGTGGTAGGTGTAACTGACAAGTGGGGGGTGGGCACAAGCACATGGCCCAACACAAGAGGGCAGGCTTAGCAGGACAAGGTCTCTGCAGTTCATCTGTATCTGAGGGACAGGGGACACTGCTGAAGACGGTAATGTTCACATTCTGGACAGAAAGGAGAGATGGTTTGAGAGAGCAGTGAAAAATTAATTGAGTTCAAATCCAGCTCCAAAGTAAAGAGTGAATTGCAATAACTACTGTAAAGGTGGGAATGTAGAGGGCACAAAGAGAAGCTTGACTTGATGGCGATCCAAGACCATCACAACAAACCAAAACTAAAAAAATCAAAACTTCCTGGTTTTCTGGCTCCTGGAAGGAGCTTTTCACACTGGGCTTTGGCCAAACCCCTGGATTAACTAATTGGTGTAGGCGGTGTCATCAGAAGTCAGCCAATCCTCTTGCTGTTATTTACCATAGATCATAATAGACCAACGGGAAGTTTCACTATTACTCTCTTGAAACTCATGATATTCCAGATATATAAACAATACTAGTGACTCAGATGATGATCCAGTAGGTCTTCAGGACATTTGTGTCCCATTTGACCCTGTTGAGCTACTGAAGTGCTGGGTGGTCAAATGTTCAGATGTGACGTAATGACTTTAAAAGTAACACCTCACAGGATATCACATGTTTGACTCTGCAAACGTCTCTGAGAACTGGGGGAGGAGGGATGAGACATATTCAACTTGAAAAAGAAGTCTAGCAAGCTCTGATTCAATCTTCAAGGATTTGACTTCGAATAATTTTTTCATTACAGTCTCCAGCCATTTCACTTCTCCGCCAAGAATGTGGGCATTGATGTCTGTAAAGGAGCACTAGACACAAAGCATATCTTAAGATTTTCTGTAACTACAACAAGCTCAACAATGTCGGTATGATTGAGTATTAGCGAGTACTTAACTTAACTCCACAAAATCTCTGCCCTGTAGGTACATCAGCAATCCTGATGTGCTGCGATTCGACTGGCGTTTCAACTGGCTCAACAAAATCAAGCAGCTGTCCATTCAGTACATGTACTTCAACTCAGCGCCTTGCGATGCCTGGGAGGAGATGGATGGCGTGGAGCTTCTTGACGTCTCCAACAACCGACTGAAGAATGAGTACGTCTTCAACCAGCAGTGTAATTACAAGGGCACCCTGCCAAACCTTCACACCTTCAACCTGCAGAACAACGAACTGACCAGCTTGAAGGACTTGTCATCACAAATAAGTGAGTTCAAGCGACTGGAGGTGTTGGATATCAGCAACAACAAACTGGGATCTGCTGAGACTAGTCGAGACTGCGACTGGCAAAACACGATCACGCGGCTTGTGGCCCACCACAATACATTTGTAAGCGTGGCCCTCCGTTGTCTACCCACCACGTTGAAATACTTGGACCTGTCCTATTGTGAACTGGACCAGCTTGACATGATCTACTTTGAGAAAGCTACCAACCTGAATGAGCTCCTGCTGAGTGGGAATAAAATCAAATTCATCCCATCCAAGTGGAAAAGTCCATCGCTACAGATGCTAACTCTGGACGGGAATTCATTTGGTCTCATTAGCAAGGAATCCTTCAAGGAAATGCCTAAACTCTCTTTCCTAAGGGCGGGGAACAACCCGTACCACTGCACCTGTGAGCTCCATGCTTTCATCCAGGACACACTTTCAACCGGAAAAGTAAACCTCACAGACTGGCCTTGGAACTATAGGTGCTACCACCCGGAGGCTTTGCTCAATACAGTCATAGCCAAGTACTTCCCAGGTGAAGTGGCGTGTGACATCAGACTAGTTATCATCATCTGCGTTGCCACCACTACAGCCGTGCTCTTGATCTTAGCGCTGATTTGCTATATATTTGAACTCCCGTGGTACACTAAAGCCACATATCAGATCATCCGGGCCAAATACAGGGCTCACAAGGAAAAAGCAGGAGGGGAATCGGCGGGTTTTGCTTATCACGCCTTCATATCTTACAGTCACTCTGATGCAGACTGGGTGAGGGACCAGCTCTTGCCATGTTTGGAGAACAACCGGAACCCCTATCGTCTGTGCATTCACGAGAGAGACTTCATGCCAGGGAGGTGGATAATCGACAATATCATCGACAACATTGAAAACAGCCGTAAGGTAATGGAAAGTAGTTCTGTATTGGATAGAATCTTTCATAGTTGTAAGGTGTTCCCCATCTCGCTGATTCTGTACTCAACTAACTAGAGAGAAATTTAGTTTGTAGATCTTTAGGAACTCCTTGTATAGCTCCTACTCATCAGTAAGTACTCTCCCGGGACATGAGGAATCCTGTCTGAATAAAGTGTGAAGTTATTAGTGCACATGTTGAGATAATTTAATAATAATGCATTTTATTAATTGGCACCTTTTATAACATTCAAGGACCCAATGCAACAAACATTCAGGGAAGAAAATCTATATATTGGAAATAGTAGGATAGTATAGATAAAGGACAAGTATCTATCTGAATGAAAAGTTCAGGTAATAGATAAGGCAGTTTATTTGTAGATAAATAAGACTATAACGTTATTATATTATTATTACAGTAGTACATGACTATTGCATTAAATTTGATTGAAATACCAGAAAGTTCCTTTTTGTGGGATAGGACCAGGAGGACTCTCCATTTGGACCAAGTTGAATAGACAATGGACTGAAATTGTGCCAAAAATCGGATTTTAGATTCAAAATCCCATAATGTCCACTAGGAGCTATTTGCACAGACTACACACTTTGGCTCAGACATAAAGCAAGGTCTTCATTAAAATCCAGTATTGTGTCCACCTAACCAGTCAGGAACCCAATTATGAACCTATTGGAAAGAATAAGGCGGGCCGCACACATCATCGACATCAAGGGAAAAATGTCTGTCCAATTATTGTGCTGAAGGTTGTAAAAAATTGACCGGCTCCAAGATCGGTTCTGGCTCAGAGCTAGCCTTACAGCCATGCTGGTGGTTAATAATAATAATAATAATGTTAGGTGGTATAAGAGTGTTTGTATCAAAAAAAGCTTCATGTTGCAGTTTTCTAGGGTTCAAAATATGGTTTGAGGCAAAGTCAGGTTATAGTGAAACCAACCAGCTGGTATGAATAGACAGCATTGGAGGAACAAGGGGATTCATGCTACTAAGTGTAACCAATGACTCAGCATTTATTATGTGGAAGGTAGTTTAAATCCATCTTTTCTTTTTTCTCTGTCCATCCGAAGGTAATATTCGTCCTCTCCCGCAACTTTGTCAACAGCGAGTGGTGCAACTACGAGCTGTATTTTGCTCAGCAGAGATCGATGGGGAAGACCTTTAGCGACGTCATACTCGTGGTGAAGGAGCCCATAGATCCAAGCTCTTTACCCAGCAAGTACTGCAAGCTGAAGAAGATGCTGAGCACTAAGACCTACCTGGAGTGGCCCCAACAGATCAACCAGCAAGCCTTCTTCTGGGCGCAGCTGAGGAGCGTTCTGGGCAAGCCGACAATGACGGGACAGAGGCATCCCAGCACCAAGAGCCGGACTTCCTCCGTTTCTGTCATTACGGTGCCTGCAGAGGACGGGAGGCCAGATGCGGTGACGCATAATGGCAGCAATGAAACGGAACCCATAGACAAGATTGTTAAAGGTGCCAAAGCGAGCGGTCCAATCAGAGACAAATCGCTTTGGTGGCCTTTTGGCAAGCAAGTTCAACATGTTTGAATTCAGTATTTCCTCAGATGACCTTTTGCCTACAAGGTTAATGAAGTCGGGAATAAAAGACAGCGATGTCAGGATACTCTCTGGCTGTCATGTTATCCTGGAAGGCCGGGGTGATGGTCTGTGCTCCATTCTCCCTGAAAGTCTCAGGCTGAGTGCCCTGCTGACAGGCGCTGAAAGGCAACAAACTCAACGGCTCCAGCCAGGCCTCCACTGTCTGGATAACGAGCGAGGTTGCGGGGAGGAGCGGTGAAGGGTGCCACGCGGTGAAAAGACTGTTACATTGTTTTGTCTTTTGGTGGTATGACGTCATGTCTCCACCAGCCCTGATGCTCCAGTGCAAAATCAGAAGTCGAGCCTGAAGCAGTTTCTAAAGGAATAGGATGTGTTTTAGGCAGGGAGGCTACGTTGATGCACAAAAAATCTTCATGAATCTTTGGAGTCAGCGTTCAGATGCTGCTCCCCAAAATATGGATTGCTGAATAACAGGTAGTTGTCTATAATAAGTTAAGTGTATTCAGGATATTTTGTAGTGCTACAGCACTCCGCCTCTGTCTCAGCTCTCTTTGCGTGCGCTAACTTGCTAATCATTGTGAAAATTGCGGTTGAGTTCAAGTTGACTTCGCAGTGTTTCCCATAAACTACACTGCTTAAAAAAAATGAAGGGAACGGTCAATCATGATGTTCATGACAAATTCAATTAAACTTCGGGGATCTGGATCTGTCCTGCTAGGAAGCATTAATTCAATGATTCATCAGTTTCAGCTGCGTTACTTCAAATGAAAGCACCACCAAGTGGACAGGAGAGGCAACAGAAGGACAACCCTTAGTTTGGGGCTGGTGCTGGTGCTAGTGCCATTGCTTAGTTGGTTCAACTCGCACACAACCTATTTGATTATCAATTGCAAGGAGGCAATTCAGAGCCACGCCAATAAGTCACCATATAATGTAATCGGGTCTTGGCTTGAGACTAGTAAAGAGTAGGTGCTTGCCCGGCATCGGTTTTGAGAGCCAGGAGCTGGTGCTTAAGCTCTCGAAAAGCAAAGAACTCATGCTAAGTCAGGCTCTGGCTCTGACCTAGCCCTGGAACCAGCTCAGCGTAAAAGGGGTAACAGACTCCATGATGGTCCAATGTCCTCAAGAGGGACCGTAGCCTAATTTTTTGTAGCCGTCATGTATCCAAAGGATTTATTTTAGTAAACTTCATTCTCCAGGTTGTTTAACCCTTTAATCTCCTCACCAAGTTAAAAAAACAAACTAAAAACTGAAATGTTTTGTTTTTTTTGGCACTTTTTATTTCATTTATCAATTTAAATTTTCCATAAAAGTGCAAGTTGTTGTTCAGGCATGTTATCAAGCAATAAAAAATTCAGATTTTTATGGAAAACAGTCCATTTTAATTAGATTAGCTGGCTGTTGCTATCTTCATTATAAAGTGAGATCTCTTTACCATTTAGGTAAAGCATGCCCTTCCACATCTATTTAACCTGTATTAGACTTTTTTTTTACTTGAATCAAGTAATTCTGTTTAGTAAGTCCTCACATACTTTAAAAGGTCAAAAAAAAATTACAGATCAAATAGGACTTTCTCAATAGCCATGGTTAATGCTTCTACCTCTCTGGCCCCTTTGATGTGTGGTGTCGCCCAGGGCTCCATCCTTGGCCCCTTACTCTATAGCATATACATGCTGCCACTGGGTCACATTATAATAAGGTTCCGTCCCATTTACACATAAGAAATAGTATCTTGAAATGTGCTCAACCAAACAGTTGAGCAGGACATTATAGTGTTAACGATCGAAGAGCCCAAATAGCCAAAACGTATTTATCGCCCCCTGGTGACAGGATGCAGAGTAGGTCATACATGCCAATTGATGGACAGGTAATGGTCATTAAAAGTGAAAGGCTCTAAAATGCACTCAAAGTGTAAAGGTTAGAGCTATCCGTTTAAAGGACGCTACTCTCAGCTGTATTTTTGCAACTTATCTGAACCTCATTTCATATTAACATAATATTAATATAAGGGAAAAAACTAAACTGACTCAGTCGGGAAAGTCCGAAACAATGTTTGGGGTGGTGAATGAAGCATTACAGCATATTAAGTTTATTTTATATTAAAATCTTCATTTCCGCTTAAAAACTTTTTACATTTTTGGTGTATGTTATTTTCATGCTTTTTATATTTCACATGAAGAACTTTGAATTGTCCTATTTTTTGTATGTGCAATACCCAAGTAAACTTGCCAATAATGGGAAGTTTTGGCCAGCTCTAACTTCTATGTTTGCAAAAAGTGTCACAAAAAGTTCCAGAGAATCGTATTGCATTCCATATATGTTTCCCCTGATTTTTCAGAATTAAAACAAAGCAAATATATGTTTATTCTCAGATGCATCGTCTTATATCTGTCCAGGCGAAATTGTCAAGAAGCCTTGGGCCACTGCGACCATTGTGGGGCCCAAATCGGGGCGTTTTAACATCTAGTGCGTAGCCAGCATAACATGAGTTTCAGCTCGTCCTGGACTCCTTCACACCTGATTTCACTCCAGCAATCTGAGAGGGAAAGAGTGGCCGCAGTGGATGTGACATGTCAACACTCGAGTCCACCTCGACATAACGAGATAAGAAACCTGATTTGAAAATAGATCACCATACAGAGACGAACAGCTTGAAGTGCTGAGGTACCCTAGAAACAAGCAAAGGCTTTCCCACTAGCCACTTTAGCATGTTAGCATAATACTGAATGCTACTCTTTTCCTGAAATATCTATGTGTTATTATTTTGTATGAATTCTATTGATGTTGTTCAGTGAGATATACAGTAATTTGTTTTGCAATAAATTGAATAAATCTAAGACTTCCTGGCATCTTACACAACTAAACTCTGTAAATACTTTCTAATAAAAGTAAAAATGTGGTCAACTGTTTATCTTCTGCCCAGCCGAGTTGAATCCCCCGGGCTGCAGGAGGATTCCACGTCTGAACTTCTTCATGTTTGTTTTGATGGTGAGGGTTGTCGCTCTGTTGTTTTTTTTAATCCTTGTTCTAAATAATCAGCATGATCCTCGATTTGTCCAAACACAGTAACAACTTAAAAGACAATATCTCTCTCCAGACATTTGGACAAACACGGCGGCCTCCATATGGACGTGCTGCATGGGGATAAAAAGGTTTTTTTCTAAATAAAAAAAAAGTTAGGAATGATATGTTCTATTTAGTCAAAGAGAAACCCCTAAAAAAAAAAAACACATTTTACAAACAGGACCTTTAAATTTAACAGCATTGAAAAAGAAAAGCTTTTTCTATCTCTGGATTCTGGGTTAAGGTTATGGTATGTTAGGTGCAGAGCTTGCTGAAGGCCAGTAGGTGACACCCTTGAGACACGGCAGATTATTTTAACGCAACAAGTTTTTGCTGACGTCAGTAGAACGCTGAACAAGTGTTCACCTCCATGTTGGGTCAACAGGTCACTGCAGAGGGGAAATCTAATATCCAATAGAAGCGACAAAAAAGTTGCCAACTTATCTCCAGTGTTACATGCCTTCTGTGCACCACCATTTTATAGTATAACAACAATATGTCCAAAAATGTCTCTTTATTTTCTGTATTTCCTGCTTAATGTGTCTCATATGTCCTCCATGTAAAATAATGGACATCAATTATTCTTACTATGTAGTAATTGTCTATTATTGTGTATGTGTAATTGAAATCTATTTCAGTCAAAGGGTGTGAGTATCTTTATGCTTTTACACACACACACACACACACACACACACACACACACACACACACACACACACACACCTACATTCAATTTATTACAGTAAAATAATCTTCTCAGTCATGTGTTCTGTTAGAAAAGTAACAGCATTTTAAGAAAGTCAATATTAATCAGGCTTTCAACATATCCCCCCCCCCCCAAAAAAAAGCCTCCAATCTCCTGTGTTGTACAAGCAATGTCCCTGATTGAACTCCTCAAATTAAATGTGAAGTTATTTCCAAAAAACTTTTTTGTTTTATACAAAATATCCTTCTAGTTGGTAAAATACATTAGTAAGTTAGTAATTAGTGTAAAATATGACAAGATAGACCGCCTCAAGTTGATTCATAAGCACCAAGACCAAATGGGACTAGTGGTTTGGGAAGTTATGTACTGAACGATGAGTAACGATGTACTGAAAAACGATGAGTAAAATAAAATTTGTTACAGTAAAATATGATATATTTAACTTTGTCCTAAATCCTACCAAGTGTTTAGAAATCGTGGAACTTTTGGAGAAAAAGCTCCCCCTAGTGTCATTAATTTACAACCAACCTTTCCCAAGATCAATCCAGTTCTTCCTCACACTGAGGTCTACATGGGTATGATCCATGATATAATTTTTGAGTTATCACGTTAAAATGACCAATCTATAACTTTAGATATTACATCTGAACTTGTGCAAGAGTTGTGCAAGTTGAAAATTTCAACCTCCCAATTTAAGACCCAAATTTTACCATTTAAAGACGTTTCATTTTATTTCTAACATTTCAACCTGTTCGGGATCACAGCTGGCCTGGAGCCTATTGCAGCTGACGGTGGGAAAGACAACTGGTACACCCAAGCAGGCAGGCAGTTCATCATGCATCAGGCAGATGGAGACAAACAACCATTCACGCTAACGTTCACATCTAAAGGTAACCTAAGATAAGTTAAGATATGATTTACTGCACCCGAAGGGAAATTTGTTCTAGCATCCGTCCAACTATTTCACAGAAAGTACAAAAAAGTACACATGCAAGGATTTCACAGAAACCAATAACACATAATACGAGCTCCGTACATAACACACATACTTAAAATACTACATACTTTTCGAGGACATATCCTGATTGTCGGGGACCACAGTTTTATCCATGGTTTTGAGGTGAACATGACAAAATAAGCAGCTCATCTGTGATTTGAACCTTGGACCTCTCGCTAAAGCTTAATAATCTGAATATTAGAAAATAAAAAGGCCTGCTAAAGTGGATAATGATAACACATCTATTCTTTGACTTGGTAACATGTTCAAACCTGTTCAGGTGTGTCTTTTTCAAACTGGACTAGCCATCAAACATATTTCAGCAGCAGCTACCTCCGCCTTGTTCTTAAGAGCTGAACAACCGGAATATCTTTCCATGCTACATTGTAAAAGAAAATTCTTCAACCCTCTAAAAGTAGTTATGAACACACCCTTGAGTTTGCACAATACCTGGGGTTCCTGAGGACATCATCATCATCAAAATCCTCCATCAGTGCACTAAGTGCACTTGTCACTTTCCTCAGGAAAACTACTTCATTCATTGGTCTAGATTTAACCTTTCGCCTTTCACATATAAACGGACCCTCGTGAATCTTCATGACCTCATCAACATAATGTTGCTAGGTCCCTGTTACCACCTCCTGTCAGGGCACCCAATGTGTTACCCAATTCATTATGACCCCCGCTCTAAATTGCTATTATGAGGCCATACAAATAACTTCCGGTCGAAGCCTGCAGGATATCTTGTGCTGCGTTCCTTTCAGTTCATTCAACTTCTTCTCCCAGGATGAGTTTCATGTGTGACCGATCCATTTTCTCCTTATCTACACTCCAACTCCTCTGCAAAGTAAAATCTCTGGTCGCTTCACTAACTGCACAGGGTTTCTCCTTCCAGCCTCCTCTAGTCAAAGCATTTATCTTCCTACGCTTGAGGAGTTTTCCTGCACTTGCGTGGGAGCAGGCCGCCGCTCCTCTGCATACGCATGTGAATCACACTGTTTTGCCGATCTTGCATACCTGTCATTTCATGTATCTCTTCCTCCGTTTTTGGATATTGAACCCAAACCCTAGAATGCACGACGTCACTGTGCCTTTCTGCAACCAAAAGCAAACTTGGAACCTTGTGTTTCCAGCCGGCTCAGGATGTCAGCATGACGTCAGAAACATAATGTACTGGAAAATACAAGAGGGGCATCCAGGTATACCCTCCCCCCCTTTAGAATATGGATACTGGTGAATGTGGTGGCTGACTGTCGCCCGAGTGTGCAAGGGGATAGTCTTCCTGACTGAAACTTCATTAGAACTTCATTTATTTCATGAAGATAAGATAGATTGTCTCACCTCCAACTAGCTTCGGAAAGTTCTACGTCTAAAGCCCTTAGTAATTGTATGATTTTATATTTGCTGTTTATGTCCAACCCATTCTGTGCAAATGAATTGTCTACGACGTTACCACTCAAATCAAATGTATCATCTAAAGTATCATCTATACGTCTATATCTTTCTACTATCGGTGTATGTACGCTTTACCTACGTACAGTGTGTCCACATACACCGTAGACGTATTTTAAAAAAAGTGTTACTTGTCGGCCTCTCCTGCCTGTTGACAATTGTCAAATTAAGAAGCGTCGGCTTATCTGGACTCATAGGTGAGTCCAGATCTCTATCGCTAAATGGCTGGTCCATTTAGCGATAGAGATATTTGGTGGTAAGCTAGCTACACTTGACTGTTTAGAGTGATAACTTGATAGCTAGCACTGCTGTGACAACAAAAAACCTTTCTTTTTCTTCCTTGCTGTTCAGTTGCTACCAATAATAAATTGAATCTCATGACTACTAATTATTAATCGTCCACATGACGCATGCTGTCACAATGACAACTAAGACGCTCAGTAGAGATTTCGCACAAGTGCAGAGAGAAAAAAAAAAGCGCTGACCTAGGCGGAATCAATTCGTGCCTCTACTTCAGCTGTGTACAGTCCAGGTGGCAACTTACCAAAGTAGTTTGAATTCACGTCCGGGAGCTGCTGGTTGATCCTTGCGCCTCGCTTACACCGCATGGGTCGGGCTTATTGTCAGGTCGAAAATTGGCTCAGATCATACAGAGTATGCCCAGTATGCCCAGCCACTCTCCCATTTACACTAAAATGTTTCTGTCAAAGGAATGGTCATAAACAGTGGATTCAGTCACGCGTCCACCAAGGTCAATTTTGACACAGGGTTTGCAGCAAGCGAAGCAACAGCGTTAACCTTTAAAAAGAGCAGCATAGCCCAAGCTTTAACCCTTAATGTCTGAGAATAAACTTCTCTACATCGGGAAGAATTCTTTATGACCGGACGGGGCTTCACGTGATAAACACGCCTTTAATTACAACTCTGTAACTTCATGTCAAAGCAGAAACCCAAATGACTACCAAGGAGGTCTTCATTGATTGAAAGGATGAACTGATGACTGAATGATGCTTATTCATTGGTTGAGTAGAGAGCAGGATTAACTCTATGAAAATATTAAGCTAGCTGCAGCCAAGGCCCACCCTTCTATAGACACTTGTTCAGCTGTAACGCAGGAATGCACACTATGTAGTGCGAGGGATTGTCCCTACTGTCCCCTGAGACCTTAAGCCTGTTTTAGAAGATTTTTTTACACAGTTGAAAAATTAACAGCTTTAGTAGACAAAAGGCTGATCATGCATGAAACCGCTCCCAAACCACATGAACTGCATTCTTTTGCCTAAAGAAGGCGGGTGTGGGCGGCATGGTTTCGCAGTAGTTAGCGTTGTTGCCTCACAGCAAGAAGGAACCGGGTACGAATTCACCATTCTGTGCAGAGTTTGCTTGTTCTCCCTGTGTCTGCATGGATTCTCTACAGGAACTCCGGCTTTCTCCCACAGTCCAAAAAAATGCAATATAGGTGTATTGGTGAAAATGAATGAATAATGAAGGCGGGTGTGTTCATTTCAGCAATTTATTATCCCAGATAAAAAAAACAGCTTCCAAATTCAGAGTAAAGTCTTCGCAGACCTGCATTGTCGAGGTCTTTCTGGTTAGAAATTGCACTATTTGTCATGGTTCTGCTCTTGTTCTGTTGTTTACTACTTCCTCCTACCAGGTTGTGTTTTTCCTTCATTGGTTTGATTGTTTGTTAGTAAGATTGTGGAACAAATAATCGGCGGATTCACATGAAATTCTACCTGGAGGTAGGTTTTGGCAAATCCTAGAAGTGAATACATTTTGGTGACATTATGTCATAAACTCGAGATGTGACGTTGTAATAACATTCTCTTTTGCTTTTTCAATAACTCCATTGATCAAGGAATCACTTGTCTGATCAAACCTTTAATGTCCTGCTCCTCTGTTTGAAAGAGGACATTTTGCCCTAACCCTTTTTCCAATGTTTTCTCTTCCTCTGTGAAGACATTAAAGAGTTAATGGTAAAAATAACTCGCAAAAGCAATCAGAGAGCGCAAAACTCTACCAAGGCACAACAGTAGCTTAGTCTAAAAAAGAAATTCCTGCAGATTTCTCCATTAATGTCTGATTTCTTACCAGCCTCTAAATCTACCCACATCTCCAACTCCCAGAGTTTCTCTCAAATACTTTTTAGCCGCTCGTCTCCTGCACCATCCACTTCAGCATCTCTGTTTAGCCCACCGAGCCCTCAGCTCAACCCCTAAAAGAACATATAACAAAGAATCAAAATAAGAAAGGCAGCAATAGCCCCATTGTCACGACACTACTTTGGAGTAGTTTGATAATATTAATTTTAATGGTCTCCTATTTGTTAGTGTGGCCATCCGAACCGTGTCACAACATTCTAAACTAAAGTAATAGTTATTATATTAATAATATTTTTCAAATTTGTATTATTTCGGACACAAAAGATTTCCCCTGTGTCTGTTTGGAACAGGATTACAGACACAGACGGACGGATTCACACAGATCTTTGTTTAGGTGTGGCTATGCAGTGAGCAGAACCGATCATGAGGAAACAAGGGCGTTTCCCCCAAGCCTGAACCAGTTTTTGTTGTGTGGTGGAAATAAAAAAGGCAAGAGGCAGTTTAAAAACAAACAGCAGCACACAAAGCATGGTGGCATGAGTGGCATGAGTCAGGGAAGAATACTACAAAGACAGTTTGATGGCTTCAGGGAGAAAGAACTCCTGAAATCGTTCCTTCGTGCAGCTCAATGTCGGCTATTCAAGACGTCCCTCTCTTCAGCGACACTCCTCCAGCTCATCCAGAGGATCCTGATCCTTTGCTAGAAATACCAAAAAATGTGCCAAAAATATGGGATTTTCACCACAGAGAGGGATTTTGTCTTCAAAATGTCACCTTTGACCCCTAGGGGGAGCTATATGAGCTATTCATGCACAGAAAAAAAAAAATCCCTACTGGGAAACGGAACTAACAGAGTGGCACCGGATCAGTACCACTGCTGCACTTTCACAGTGCATCAGTGTGAAAAGCTTTTCTAGCCAGACTGGATCAACATTTAATTGCTTTATTTAATTTGCCAGTAGCAGCTGTTCAGTCAGGAGTAGGAACCCATTTTACCTTTGCTTGTTTGGATGGTTCGAATAACCTGTGAGGGGTCTTTGTCTTGTAACTAAGAATTTTTTATTTCTTTGCATCAATTTGTGTGAACTTGTAACCTCATACTCATAACTTTATAATTGTTCAGTTGACTCTGCTAAAATATTTTTGTATCTACATGTTTCTTTTACCTTAACTATTTTGCCATCAAGGAATCTAAAGGCGGGGGTCTACTTCAGTTAAAAATCAAACAACATCCAATCCCATGGTAGAGAGTCTTTAAGACAGCAAACAGCTGTTTCTTAAGTGGGGAAAGGGTGATAAAAAGCTATCCATTATTGGAACTGGGCCTACACGGTATGTTTGGGGCACGATTCACATTCGCAAATGAGCCTCAGGACGGTCTGGCCGTCTGACGGGGTCACGACCGCCGATAAGCAGCCCCGCAAAAGGGGTTGGACGATCCAAAGGTTTTCTGGCGTGTCAGAAACGTTGGCAGTGTCTCGACTGGATCGGCTCACGTCACCGCCTTCTTTTCTTACCGCGCATTTGAGAAGCGGCGGAGCGTCTGAGTTGCCATAGCATCATGACGCGTTGTAATAATAAAAATAACAAGTAATAAATAGTCATAAAGTAGAAAGTGCAGTTTGTGGATCATAAGAAAGAATGAATAAGAAGGGTTCGCAACTGTCAGATCGGTGCTAGCTATGAAACTAACACTCTATGCAGTCAAACGTAGCTCGCTTACCCACAATTCTCTCTGCTACATAGACCAGCCAAACTGTCTGCGGCGTTCAAGACACGTACTAGTCCAAGTCCAAGTACGCCTGCAACTTAAAGAAAAAAAAGAGAAGTTTCTGCACACAGGATGTCAAAAAATTATCAAGACAGTTCCTTTCTGTCTTGTTAGCATGCTGCTAATGAAAAAAAAATAAAAAATTCTGCCTGGGAGATTTCAGACAAAACTTAACTGACACTTATAAATAAAAGGACCTTGTGTGACATTGTCGCTCAATTTCTTTGCATTTGATCAATTGCCTCATGTTTTCTGCAGGAGAGGAATACAAAAACTCCACAATTGCTTCTGAGATGTGAGGTAGAGGTTAGAATACTCAAGTATAAGTTCCTTGTTTTTTGCATACTTGCTCCTACCCACACAGCAATCATGTGCATGAAAAGGTGGTTTGCATGCAGGTCAGGTGATGTTGCTGCTTTGTGGAGGGAGAGGCACCTTTTTATTGCTCACAGGTGAGACTCTATAAGAGATGGGAGGAACTGATGCCACGTCTACCTGTCCACACATTGTAGCAGCGCTGGTCAGATGAGTTCCTGCAGCTCTCTGGTGGATTAGTTTAACCTGAAGTCAACCAGAATTCACAACTGATCCGTTTATCATTGATTATTTTAATGTTTGTTTGAACTTCAAGCTCAGTTAATTAGAATGGAGGCGCCTTGCTGTCATGTCAGAAAATAAACGATATCAGTATCATGTCATAGTGTGATAAACCCTTTACGTCTTTTGAAAATTTTCATCTAAAAAAACATGAAGATGTATAAAAACTTATGACATTATATCGTGAAAATGATTATCAAAAAAACGTGAAAATTATAACCATAATATGTGAAAATTATTATAATCAAAATTTGAAAATAATCACATTATAAATGAGGTAGCTGAGGTTCCCTCCGCCCCACCCACACCCCCGAAGTACTTGACCTACTTGTACTTGTACTTGTACTAACCTGACCATCTGAGGGCTCCACAGACGACTGACACATTTAAAAAAGGACTTAAAACATTCCTTTTTAGCAGAACCTATGACTTTAATTAACATTGCTGCTTTTAGGTCAGGCTTTTATATAGTTTTTTTTTTTTTTATTGATGCTTTTATCTGCTTTTACTTTGTAGCCATTTGAGATTTGATCCAAATGTAAAGTGCGTTACAAATTAAATCTCCTCGTTGGCCCTTGGCGTGGGCGCAGTCTGCTCACTCTCTCTCTCACCCTCACGCTCAAGCTTTTCTTGCCGGACTGGATTGACATTTGACAATTAATATTGAATTGTTTGGCAATTTGCCAGCAGCTTTTTAATCAGTCAGGATTATGAACCCATTTTATCTTGCTTGTTGATACAGATCAAATAACCTGTGGATGATGTGTTTATGTGTTTATAGAGATAGCGTGAGATTGTCAAACACCTGTGATGAACACTATCCACAGTAAGTACCATTAACTTTGTGACTGTCCAGTTAACACTCCTTTGATCTTTGCATGAATAAATATTTTGTAACTTTCATTTATTTATTAATACATTTTTTTTCCATTTTAGAATCCAAAGGAGGATTTAATTCATTTAAAAATCAAACGACCCCAAATCCAAACTGTAAAAAGGCCTTTAGACGGCAAACAGCATTTTGTTTGTTTTAAGACAAAAAAAGAAGAGAAAAAATAACCTTCAAAAAGATTTTTTTAAATAAGACGTGAGTTATAGATATTGGACATCTTGAAATGAGCTGGTAAATCTAATTTTTAACTATTTTTTACTAATATTAAGACATTTTTGATTTTCAGTAATACTTACTTTTTTTCTTTCTTTTTCTTAGCAATATCACACCGTATCAATTTTATTTTTTCTATTTTTGTAGTAATAATTGCATTTCCTTTTTTTTTTAAAAAAGTCCTATCTCCTTAACCGTTTCATAAATCCTGCCTGTGGGGATTTAGAGTGTTTCTTTCTATTAAGCAGAGACCCTATTAAGACCATTACGACTATGAAGTAAGATCAGAGAGTCGTATTTCAGCATTTCACATTGATTTTTCTTTTTAAGTTAGCTAGTAGCTACAAGCTAAGTCAGATAGTAGATACTTAACTATCTATCTTGAGCTTTTGAGATATGGTCAAGATTCTTTGACCTAACATGACATTCCGTCTCAGTCACTCGCTGAAAAGTTACTTTTTCTGGGATTGTGTTTTAAATCAAGTGCAATAAGATGTTTTGACTAGAAACGAGAAAAATACACCTGGTAACACCTTGGAGTTTTTTTTGCAGTGTGTGTGACAAAGAGGGAAAATATACATAATATCAATGTTAGACTTCCTCATTTTGATGCTGGAGAGAAGTTATAAAAACTGTAATAATGTCCTCAGATATGGAGTAGAGTACAAGTACCTTGTTATTTGCATACTGTGTTTATTCTGCCATGCGATTCTCACATCCGTTGGTCCTTCTGCAGCCTCTGCTAACCATAAACCGCCCGTGTTTGCCTTACATGGTCGGGTGACCCGCCCTGGTCTCAGGTGATGCCGCTGCCATCTGGAGAGAGACGCCCCTTTTTTTTCTTTTTGGCTCCCAGGTGAGACTCCATAAGAGACGAGACGAGGCGAGAGCAGATGTCATTTCTACCTGTCCATACTTTGTAGCGTTGCTGATCAGGTGAGTCACTGCAGCGGTCCGGCGCCGTATTTAAACCTGTATTTAGGTCAGATCTGAGCTGTTTAGCACTTTGAGATTTGATCCAAATGTAAAATGCGTTATAAATTAAATGTATTATTATTATTATAATTTTTTTTTTTTATGATTCTTTTTGTTTTTGTAATGCACTATTTTGTTTGTATTTAACAAACCAACATAGACGTTATCTCGCCTCGTATGAATTGGGAAACTGCAGCCGTGCGGGAGTTTACGTAATCCGATGTCAGCTATGATTTAGATCAGTTTGATGAGGGAACTGAAACGACTCAGCCCAAAGATGAAAAAAAACAAACAAAACAGGGATTTGTCCATCCTTTTTTAACTCCCACTTTATTGCACCTTCTCAGACTATTTGGTTTTGTTTCTATCAGTTGAGCATCCAAAAAAATTAATAAATGACCAACAATATGGAGGTTATCAGCCCAATAGAACACGTGAGCACACTCACAGTAAAAAATTAAATTTGATATCATGCGCAGAAAATAATTACGCAAAGATTTGCAGCGTTTTATTTACACTTTCGGAATTTCATACAATCGTTTTTTAATAATAAAAAAAACCTGCTGCTTTTTCAATAAAATGTCATCAAGTCAGAACACATATACACTTCCTTTCTTCCAATGGGAACTTTCTAAATAAGAGCGCTTAAGAAATGCAATTACGCAGAAACAAAGAAAATATTAGCATGTCTTTATGCCATAAAGAGAAAAAAAAATAGGCTACGGAATAATATTCAGAAAAAAATAGGTTATAGGTTACTGCCTTTTACAACTGTTTTCCGTCAGTTGAGCAACCAAAAATTCTTGTGCAGGTTGACTATTCTTTATTTACACCCCTTGTTTGACTAGGCTGAAATGAATTGGATTTGATGTTATTCCAGTTGCAGTGGAATTTTTTTCCACTGCAAAGAAAAGACAAGAGAGCATTTTTTTATGCTGCCTTTTCATATTCAAGGTTGTTATTCTGTTTTTATTGGTTTAGCACCTCATACGCGTCTTCCCTGTATGAAGGTACGCCAAGTCAAAGATCTGACCCTTTATATCTAGAGTACATAAACTACATGACATATAAAACCCTAAAACTGCAAAGGGTGTGGCATGAGACGGACAAGGAGGAAGAATGTTTGGAGAGGATTCAAATTTAAGGGCGGAGCCGTGAATTCTTTCCTCCTCCTTTAACATTGTGGGAGACAACTTGTTTTTTTTTCTTTCTAAAATTGAATGTGTGTCCGTGGCGCGGGCGCGGCCAGATGAGGTTTCATCAGGACGGTTGGGTAAACATCTTCTGCGTGTCCTGACAGCCTGCAGGAATGCAACTATCAGGATCTGTTCCAAATTCCCCCTGTGGGTAATAAAAAAAAAAATGGAAGCAAAAAAAATGTCTTCAGCATAAACTCAAATCACCTTTAAGTCCTTCGTCTCTGAAACCTGAAAAACCACAAACTGGTTTCCAGGCTAACACAGGTCCCAACGCTCAAAGCAGTACGGGTCATAGCCTTTTTTCGCCTATGGAAGCGTGGGCTCATAATTGGATAAAGCTGAAAAATGGCGGACTCATTTTCACGTTTTTTATATGGATTTTCCACTCTGGATTTCTTTGTCAGACCTCGTCTTGTCCGCTCCCTGCGTTCCTCTGCTGCTTCTTCTATCGCCGTCTGTCGGCTGTTTCTGTTTCTCCCGTTTCTGTTTCTTTCTTTTGAATGGTCAGAAGGTTGTGGTTTTCCACCTGCCGACTAATTGAACCAAAATTTAGTTTAATTGTAATTAATACTAACTCTAGACTCTTTGAGCCTTACTTTGGGCCAGGGGAGGTTTAACTTCTGACTTATTTGTCTGAATGAAACCTGGAAGTCAATATCAAGCAAAGTAAGAGTGAAAAAACCCAGAGAGAAAACCCTCGGTAAGCAGAAGGGAATCATAAATATAATATATATATATATATATATATATATATATATATATATATATACATATATATATATTAATATATATATTAATATATATATATATATATATTTATATATATATATATATATATATATATATATATATATATATATATATATATATAAATAAAGGGAGATAAACATTGATTTATTTCCCGGCCAAAAGTTGTATGCGCAAATATGTCCCCCTAGTGGACATATGTGATATTTCACTGCCAAAACCGATATTTGTTAATATGGGTCCATTTGTCTGTCCAGCTGGCGTAAATGGAAAGTCCCTCTGGTTCTGTCCCACAAAAACTGTGTAGAATAACTTCAACTTTCGTGTTATTTCTATCGAATATGAAGCAGTAGTTATAAAAGTGTTTCTGAGCAAATGTAATGAATGTATTGTTTAATTGTGTTTCTGGGATAAAATGATGTTAGAGCTTTTTTTAAATGTAAAAAAAAAAATCAGTCAATCTGGATTTATATTGGAGTTAATCCAGATTAATCTGGAGAATTAAACATATGTGGTATTTCACTAACAAAACCTGCATTTGTTATATCACAGGGATATTTGTCCGTCCAGCTGGTCCAAATGGAGAGTCGTCCTGGTTCTGTCCCACAAAAACTGTGTAGAATACTTCAACTTTGTAGAATTTCTATCAGGACCGTGAAAATAAATGATTTCAGGTTTTAACTGTCCCTAGACACATGCAAATACACCTGTTACCTGTGGAGATAATTTGAAGTTTTCTCTGGTTATGTCATTTAAGACAGTCTTAACTGGGTTGAATAACAGATAGTGCCAATAAAAACCAGATGAGAAAAAAAAAGGGTTTTTCTTTAATTGTCTCTCTTAATTTGTTAATCCTAGGAATCAAAATGGAATTCGAACCATCCAAATTGCAAACTGCTATTTTCATGCTCATGGACGTGTTCCACTCCTATTCTGGAAAACAAGGGGACAAGTTAAAGCTCAACAATGAAGAGTTGAAAGAACTGTTGCAGACGGAATTAAAGCATCTCATTTCTGTGAGTATCAAATTATATATATTTTTTTACTGGTTAAAAATAATGTCTCCCATTTACCCAAACAACAAAACACACTACAGCAAGATACCGGCATGGAATCGTATAAAGAGTGGAATGGGTTTCTTTATTGCCCAATTGCAGGAACACAATACAACAAAGAGTCCGATCGTGGCATTTTGGAATTTTAAGTCTTTGATGAAACAAATGTTTCCTGACTTGACAACAAAGTATCTCTTTACCAAGTCTTTCCTGAATGTAATGATGAGTGTTCTAATTCCATTTCCACGCCTTAGCCCGCTTGATACATGCCCCGCCCCTCCAGACGGTCAGGATTTTAACCCCTCTACAGTTTATCTTGAAATGAGGTAGTCCTCCCAAATATCTTATGTTGTTGAAGGGCCTTTGCCCGAGTAAAGCTCGCACCACAAGTTCATCCCAAGTGCTTCCAGGCATTAGCCTTACCCAAAGGTTCGTTAATATGACAGTAGCTAGGGGATGACTGTAGAATGGGAGACGGCCGCTCTACCTACCAATCGGAAGATCGGAAGGTAGTCGATTCGAATCCCACCAGGGTCTACGTTTCGTAGGGTCCTTGAGCAAGACCCTGAGACCCGAGCTCCCCGGCTGCTTCAAAGGGCCTCCCACCGCTCCCTCAGGGATGGCTCAAATGCAGAGAAATAACTTATCTATGTTGTATGTGGTCAATGAAGGATTTCTTCTTCTCAGCATAGTGGATCTGAACCGTACACTACGGACCTAGAAGTGTTGGATGCACCAATATCTATCTTCTAATGGGTTCCATTTTCATTTCTTACATTTCAGAAAAGCAAAAAACCCGAATGTGTAGACAAGATCATGGAGGACCTTGATAAGGACAAGGACGGGGAGGTGAACTTTCAAGAATATATTGTTATGGTCGCGGGTGTGGCCATGGCCTGCAATGAGGTCTTGGTTGATATGATGAAGGAGATGTCCAAGGGCAAAAAGTAATAATTCATTTCAAATTCATCATGACCATAGTGATGTTGTAAAGCATTCACTCATCACTGCGCACCAACTCCAGTCTTCCATCTTAATAAAGGATGTAAACCCGTTTTCAGTGTGTGTCTTTATTTCAAGACAGGAAATGTACAACCTTGAATCTTCCACCTTTTTTATTTCAATGTCTCAAAAGCTTCCGCTTCGGTCAGAAAATCCGTCGCTGGCATCAACGCCAGAACTCCTTCTATAGAACACTTCACACCGGTCCACGGCTATAGGATCTGCCATCAAGTGTCTCCAGAACCTCGCACCGCCTCCGTCTCTCTGCCTCCGTGCTCCTAGCTACGCCTCCTGCCCGTTTATCAAGCTTGGCGTCCAGAACTCTGAGTGTCTTACCATCCTTTGTTAGCATGTTTACGGAAAAGCTAATTTATGGACTCATGCGCATGAATTTTAGCAAGACGGTTTTGGCAACATCCTGCAGATGATTGAATTGCATCATGTACCTGTATCACCAAAGGAGGAGGATTAAGCCACTTCACTGACACTATTAAAAATGTCTGTAAATAATAATAATAATAATAATACATTTAATTTATAATGCTGGAGAAGGAGCCAACTGTAAGGCATTCAGCTGAACTAAAGTAACATTCACTGTCCCCTGGTTGTGAAACGAAGATTATGATGGCATAGGCGTGTTGTGTTCAGGGACCCTGTCTGTTCGCAGTGCTGGGTTTCATGCCACTATTCCTAACTACCTATTCATTCATTGCTGTTTTGGTCTGAATCCAAGATTACTCAATAGATTGACGATGCACTTCATTTATATCTGCACAATGAACACTACTTGTACATTGCAATTATCCAAAAGGCTCGTCTACCAAATCATCATTATTGCATCGGTGATTTTGGATTTTGGATCCTGGAAACATTGACCTCTAACAGTCAGTTTACACAGTTGGATCACGTCATCATGAAACGCATCTTTAGGGCAGCTTAGTGACTGTGGTCCAAGAGACTGAGGTTCCAATCCCGGTTAAACGTTCGACGTAGATCAACTGGCCCGCTGGTACTGCGCAAACACCACGGATACTACAAATCCCAGAATGCAGTGCGACAGCAGGCACGTCAGATGAATATTCCCTGCGCTTCGCCCTGCTCTGTTATCAGCGTTCATCCAGTCACTCTGAGAAACATCAGCTCATCCTGAGAGGAGATGCTACGGAGATCGGGAGGAGATGTAGACGAGAAATTTTTTTTTTAAACCATGAATAATAAAAGGTATAAGAAAGTACCTCGTGTGTGTTAGTAAATGGAACGCATGTATTTATTAACAGATGAGGAAGGTTCACATTCCTCCAGCCGTTCGGCAGGTGCCAGTGATGCTGCATTAAAAACAGGAAAACACATGAAGTTGTTCACATTTAATGTGAAATACGACTTGAGTCTGTTCAGTCTGTTCAGCTGTTTTCTACTTTTACTGTTTTATTGTGACAGAAGACGGAAATGTCTGAATTAGTCCAGCCGTTTACCTGTGGACATTTAAAGTATATTTTTGTTGTCATTTTTAACATGTAAAATATACTTTTCTGGTTGTTATTGATGCCTGTGAATTAAAAGTTTTCTTTGGAATCGATTCTGTGAGACAGATTGAGAGACATAATAATTAGTTATGCTGTTCTATTTTGAATTGAATCTGTAATTTGAGTATTTTCTATTCCCTTCAGAATTCTATAAAATGAGCAAATAAAATAAGAATAAAACAGTAATAATACCTCAGATTTAAAAATGGCCAGTTTGATTACTGTCCGGCCCTCGAGGTGGACTCCATCTTTAATTTTGGCCCCCTCTGCGACTGAGTTTGATACCCCTGTTTAAAAGCATTCACTCATCACTGCTCACCTGCTCCAGTCTTCCATCTTGGTAAAAGATGTCCACTGGTTTTCACGTGTCTTCTTTTAAGAAACAAGAAGAACTGCCTTAAATCCTCCGCAATTTATGTCCATGTTTCATCCAAGACCGGAGCAACCTGGAGCTCCACCCAGTGTCAGCGTGGGGAAATTCATCTCAGCCATCATTCTCTTCTGAAGCCCCAGACTTCAGAAGAGAACAACATTCAAATCCTGAGCTATCCGTGATTATGAACCAGTCCTACGTCCCTGACTGTAAGGGTGTGACCCCGAAAAAAAACCCAATCCCCTGCGTTGTAGCAGCAAACCCCCCCGATTGAACTTCCGCAGTTAAATGTGACTCCTTAATAATCTCAAACACTCCATATTGACTCAACTTAACTAATTCTATGAAGTCAGCAGTCTGCTTTAAGATCAGATCCCGTAGTGACTCAATAATGAAGATACAGTTAATGATCACATTTTTTAATAAGAATAATGATAATCAAAATGAGCTCAACCAAACAGCTTAGCAGAACATTATGATACAATATCCCGCCTCTTGCGTTCCAGTGGGAGTTGAAGCTGGGAGTTAACAGAACCTCACACAAACCCTGCTGATAGCATCCCCAAAAAGGGAGAGGGAATAGAAAGGGGAGACTTTAACCACAACTCCTAAAGAATAACAACACACACTATGGAACCAGCCAGCCGGAATGGATCAAGTAAAGCGGCATGAACCTTTTTGATTTTGTTTATCATTATTATTACTGCAAAATGTGACTGAACCTGTTTATAATGTGACCCGGTGGCAGCATGTATATGCTGAACAGTAAGGGGCTACACCATTACTATTTTTTATGCAGTAAAAAAGTCGGATTTTTGTTTTTTTTTGTTTTTAAAAAAAAACATGCTTGACTAAACTATTTGTGACTTCATGGGAAATTTATAGTGTCTAAGATGGTAAATGTCCCTAAGAAATTAAATATGCAAATAAATCGTTTTTCTATTTGTTTTTTTTTTGGCGAGGACATTACGGGGTTAAAGAACACACGACATCACTCATACAAAGAAAGATATTCTGGCGTGCTTGGTCGTGGGTCGGAACTAGAGCCTACGTCAGCCCGCAGAGGGCGAAACTGAGGGGTATGCCCTGGACAATTCATGGTAATTTCACAGAGTTGACTCAGAAACTACAACAACCAATCACCTAGGGTCAATTTAGTGTCACCTACTCAACTAAAATTTGAGTTTTTTTTACTGCATGAGGAAACCAGGGTACCTGGAAGGAACAGAGGAAGATTTGAACTCAGAGCCTTCTTGGTTTTAGCCAACTGGGCTTCCCACTGAGCCACTGGGCTGCTCCCATTGGCTGGGTCTGCTGTCAATCATTACGCAGCTTTCTGCCATCGACGCCACAACAACCCCAGCAGACCTGATTCCTGAACCAAGCACGGATACACTGTAAAAGGAGAAAAGTTTGACGATTTCAAAAAAATTGCTTCCATTGGTAGCACTCAATAAGATGTTTTGAATATCCCAATGACATAAATCATTGGGTAAGATTTGAAAATACTGAGTTTAATTTAAAATAAAAAGAATAATTTTCTTTTTATAGTGCATGAGATGACCCCAAAGCAAAGAGAAAAAAAAGGAAAATCCCAGGCTTAAAAATTCTTCAAATCCTTTCCCAAAAAGTTTTACCTTCAAAAAACTTAATATAAAACCATAAATAATACATAATATACTACCAAATAACAATATATTTGGTAGGTGTTTCAAGACAAATATTACACACTGTAAAAAGAGAGTCGTTGGTGATTTAAAAAAAAAATACTTCTGCTGTTGACACAATTAAATTAAGTATTTACACTTTTAGCTTCATAAGTTAGACAAAAATACTAATTTAATTTAGGCTACTGTCTGAATTAATTTTATTTCATCAACAATTGTCTTTCTACAGTGCATGATTAGACCCCAGAAGCATAAAAAGTTAAATTTAAGTATTGAAAATTTAAACTTAAATCTAAGACTCAATCAGACTTCAATTAATTGTTTTTGCTTTTTTTTTTTAATGTAGAAATATCTTCCCAACCAATTACATGCAGAACAGTGGAAGTCTTTAATGAAATCAAACACATCCTCTGGGACAAACTGTATTCATGCTGCAGCAACTGGCCACTAGATGGAGAAACAGACTTCATTATGACCTAAGCGCCTCTGGGCCCATTTATGTCGAAACTGTTTTGATTTTTCTTGAATGTATTGTCCCATAATCCTCCTGGAATTATAATAAATATTCCATTTTCTGTACTTCCGCTCCATGTGACATGTGTGAGCCATGGAGAGATCCTGACCCGATGCCTGCCATGGTTCTTAGTTTCCGTGTCCAGATCTATCTGGGCCAGATGAAAGTGTTGGCGCCGAGGTGAACAGGAAATGTGCTGCATGGATTTTATTTAACAGTGAGAGTCACAGCGATTCAAAATCCTGACTTCATATGTGAGGAAGAGTTGTTGGGATATGTTTACAGATTAGTGCATGTTCCAGGCTTAATGGTGTAATAAACCTGTAATAAAGCTGTAATAAAGCTGTAATAAAGCTGTAATAATCAAGCTGCATTTAATGACCCGTTCATCTGAGACCAGGCATTGGACCTGTACGAGCAAATGTCTGTAAAGCAAAGGCTGCTTACTTTAAAGGGATAGTTCAAGGGTTTTTTGTTTAGATTTTTTTAGATTATGCACTGCAGTCTCCTAGTTTTGGAGAAGCGGGAGGCGTACAGAGACGTGTAGTAGGATCATTCTCCCTTCTCTGGTTTCACTTATCCTATAAACCACAGCACCAGTGAGCTGGCATATGAAGTTTAGGCTCAAGTTATCCTAAGTTTCCCCTTAAACCAGCGATTGATTTAGGATTCTTCTAAATCAGAAGCCACATTTTATGTCAAACATTGATGCATATTAACTTTATTCAGGATGATATATGTCACATGACAGAACTTGTTCTATTCAGATCAGCCATTACATTAAAACCACCTGCCTATCCGTGAATCGTTGCGCAGGAGCTCTTATTTGGGATCACTGGTTTGCCTTGGATTGAGTAGGTCCACACATTAGCACAAACACATCTCTAGCCCATCGAGACATGGACTCCAGCAGACCTCTGAAGGTATGCTGTGGTATCTAATACCGACACCTTAGCAGCAGGTCCTTCTACGCAAATTGGCAAGTAAGGCACCTGCGGATCCTCCCCATAGGTGCAGAATCACATCTAGATCTGGTTGATCTGGAGGCCGAGTCCACACCTAGAACAAGTTGTTGTGTTCCGTGTTCCTCAAACAATTCCTGATGCATTCCTGCAGTGGGACAGGGACCAGCCCGGCTGGCCACTGCCATTAGGGAATACAATTTTCATGAAGGGAGGAGAGACTTGGTCGGCGAAGGTTATGTAGATGGACGCTATAACTGCTGGTTCCCCAAACAGAACCAGCAGTTATAGCGATATTCTGTACAATAACAGAAATTTTATCTTGGTGATATTTAGGCAACCACTGTCAAAAATCAGCACTCGAAATAACTGTCTGTCTGAGGCCGACTACAATCTTTGCCAAAACTATTTCAGCTGCAATATGATCGATCGTCTCAAAGCAATTGATAAACAAAAACATTTATTGACCAAATTACCTGGATGAGGATTGTGAAAACAGACCCAAATGGAAGGGAACATTCTGGAGTGGCCTTTAAACTCTTCTAGTCTATTTGTCTCTTTGTGTACAGATCCATACGCTCATGTGTGTGCTGATCCAGTTAGCCATTAACAGGGGGCTGACCGTCTTTTACCTCCCTTTGCTTGTTTGAGCTGAAGTGAAGTCTCCCGCGGTTTCACAGTTTTACCCTCTGGCTTGGTTTCCCATCTCCCCGGGCCCACTGGAGCTGCTTATCGAAGCAAACTAACAGCAGCCATTGGTTTCACTTTCGGTTGTTTTCGTCAAGTTCATTGTTAATTCCAACTGAATTGATCTGAATTTCAAATCTGTCATGCAAAAATGATGAGATCCAGAGATTAGTCTAGATCGATAATCTACACCAGCGGTCCCCAACCTTTTTTATGCCACGGATGTATATCTATGTCAGACAATATTTTCGCGGGCCGGCTATCAAGGTGTAACGGAAAAATACGGCAAATAGCGTTAAAAGCAACAGGATAAGTATTATCCGTGTAACCATAATGATTTAATGCGACACACATGCACACATCAGAATCTAGCTTCCGCTCGTCCAGAAGAGGAATAACATGCCTCTTCTAGCGCATGAAAAATGAAACATTTTAAACTAATTATTATTGATCGTTATACTACCAGATGGAAAACACTCAAGAACAAATAGATGTCACCGGGATCAACAAAAGCAAATAGCACAATATAAAGTGCGAGAAATCTACAACTCTCCATAACGCTGACTCAGTGGGAGCCCTGGGCTTTTGTCTTGGCAACGAGACGGTGACACCCGAAGTGTGTTACAAATGTCCAGTTTTATCCGTAGTTTTGTTTTGGTTGCTGTTATTGCGGAAAACCCTGCTTCACAAAGATAGGATGTTGTAAATGGAAGCAGGATTTTCAGTGCCTTTGTGGCGATCTCAGGATATTCTGCTTTGATTTTAATCCAGAATGTCGACAGAGTTGTTGTCTCAAACATACTTTTAAGGCTGCCATCATTTGCGATGTCAAGCAATTGATCTTCCAGCAGGGGCATGCTCGATTCATCCGCTGTGTTCACAAATGGTTCGCGGGCCCATTCCTTCCCAGTTCGTGGGTCTTTTGTTTTTGGGAATTAACGCCAAAACTCTTTTAAAAGCAAATATGGGTGATCCTCAAATTCTTCTAAAATCCCTGCCAATGTTTGAAAGATGTCAAATGTCCCTCTTTCCAGCCGCCGTAGCCACAGTTCCAGTGTGACTTTGAATGACGCTACTTTATCTGCCAACTGCATAAGAGACGGCGTTTGTGCTCTGCGTCCATCTCTTCACAGAGCTGCTCAAACAAATGTGAGTTAAGAGCATGTGCTTTGATGTATTCAATAACTTTAAATACATAATTCATTACGTTGTTAAATTCAGGGGAGATCTTCCGGCTAGCCAGCATTTCCCTTTGAATGACACAGTCTGTGCTCACATTCAGGTGAAATCTCCTTAACTCGAGTTGAGAACCCAGAAAGCCGTCCAGTCATGGCAGCAGCTCCATCCTTGCAAACGCCGACGCAAGAGGACTAGTATCCCTGACATGTAATCATTCAAGGACTTGAATAGTTGTGTGGTTGTGGTGTTGGTCGGCAACGAAAGTGCACATAAAATGTCCTCATGCACATCCACCTGATATATATATCGCACAAAAACCAGTAGTAATGCCTGGTTGTCAACATCAGTGGACTCGTCAACCTGGATTGCGTACCATGGCGACTCATTAACCCTCTACAATAATTTTTCCTCAATAACCTCTGCTATTTCGTCAATTCGTCTTGTGATGGTGCTGGCCATCAGAGGAACCTGTAAAATCTTTTTAACTGCAGCCTCTCCTTAAAGTTCACGGCAAATGTCAGCTTGCGTAATCAACTCTTCGCCAATAGTGAAAGCTTTCTTAGCCTTTGCAATGCGCTCAGCTGCTAAGTATGAAGCTGTCAGTGCACCTGCATTTGTTGATGTGGTGGTCTTTAGTAATTGCTCCTGCACCATTTTTTTCTCTTTTAAAAATGTCCAAAGGCTTGTCTTTTAGTGCCGGGTGCTGTGTTTCCAAGTACCGAAGCAGTTTTGAGGGTTTCTTCGACTCATTTCCTAGCCTGTCATCGCATATTATGCAGAGGGGGTTTGGCGCGTGTGAATCACCTGTCGCAATGAAGCCCTATTTTAGAAAGGAATCCTGGTATTGTCTTTTAAACGCAGCTTTCTTTTTTCAAGCGGTGGCAGTCTCCTCTTTTATCTCCTCATTGGGCCTTTTCCCCTTTGCAAAGAAACGCTCTAAGGATGGGAACCCCAAGGTTGGGGACCGCTTATCAACACCATGTTAAAGTCCTTTAATGTTGTGCGCAACTGTTTGGTTGAGCACATTTTGTATCGCTATTTCTTATTGAAAAATGTGACTGAAGGTGTTTATAATCTGACCCAGTAGTATGTATATGCTTAAGAGTAAGGGGCCAAGCATGGAGCCCTGGAGGACACCACCAGTCAAAAGGGGCCACCGAGGAGGAGGCTATTAAAAATAATTATGTAACATTATACAACAACAAAACAATCTAATAAGCGTCATATAGTAGAAACGTGGATATCTCTACCAAAATGATAATAATTGATCCAATATAAAACAAAACTTTTTGCTTTTGCTTCAGCCTTCATAACAATGTTGATGCCATTTAACTGTCGGAAAGGGCTGACATAATTACTCCGGACTAATTGATGTTGGCGACAGTTGAGAATACATCTAAGAAGCTCAGAATAAAACATTCTGACAGTCAGACTGAACGACAAAAGTTCTTTCCCATTAGGAACCAATGCGTTTTATGCAACGCAGCAGAAATTACATTTACTGTCATAGCACTTTTTCTTTCCTACTATGATTTATATATCACTCCTTTTATTTTTTTAACCAAAATCCTCATTGAGATAAAACAAAAAGTATTTTCCAGGAGTGACAAACGTACGAGTGTACGAAGAGAATACAAAGATTCAGTCAAAAGGATTTCAGTGTGAATTCAGAAACAACTACACCGACTCAAATTCCACCAGAGTGACGAGTTCTGACAGTTCCAGGTCCTTTTGTGGATTATTCCAGATGGCGGGAGCAGCTGAGACTAGAAGCTTTTTTCCCAAGCTCAGTTCTGACTCAGGAGACCGTCATTTGCAGAACATTTTAAGAGCATAAACCATAGTGCTTTTGGTTTTTACAGATGTTTGCACAAAGAAATCTGCAAAACAGCCGTATTATTAGGAATGTGTCAGAGTTAAAGGTATTTACATTTGAATTCTGAGTAGTTTTAGTCCCAATTCCAGATATCTCAAATTCCCCCTCAATTCAAGATATCTACATAAGTAGTTCTTTAACGTTACAGATATCTGCGATCACGAAACCACACAAAATTACGTTCTGGGGAACTGAAACTAGAATTTCGACCAATCAGAATGACATTGCATCAATTTCGAATTAAAGTTTGCACAAGGCACAAATAACTTATGACTAGTCGATATCTACAATATTAATTCTCAAGATTTCAATCAAGATGAGCAAATACATATTCAAAGGGCTTGCCATACACTGCAAATAAGTAATACTGTGTAGTAACGTTAGGTCTACACTGTTGACAGAATGCAATGGTATATTATATATCATATTTAACTGTATATTCGCTAATGTCCCCAATCCGCTGCGTTGTACAAGCAATGCGCCTTCTTGAACTCCTCAAATTAGATGCGCAAAATAGTGTTTTTTCGTGAAGAAAGCTCCACCTAGTGAGTAAATCATCAACTACTATAGTAAAACATGACATACAAAATATATATAGATCTCCTCAGGTCCATTCATATGTATGAAATGTTGGCTAAATCTAACCAACGGTAAAAAAGTTATGTCCAAAACAGCACTGGGCTTTTTTCCGTAAAAAGCTCCCTAGTAAGTAAAAGATCCCCTAGTGAGTAAAACATGAACCCCTACAGTAAAATACAAGATATATAAAAAATATATATAAAAATAGATCTTCTTATGTCAAGTTATAAGCTCGGATGCTATGAGTCAGACCAACGTTTGAGAAATAATAGCCTAAAAATGTTGTCGGACATTTACCGCCGACATTAAATGTGGATGTTATTACTGATGTGATCCGTCCGACACGTTTCGGTGTTATACAGGTTATGTTAAAACATCTGTGAGAATAAAGAACTTGGAGCCACCGGATTGCAATGATGCCACGTTGACTGTGTGTGAACTTCAGCGTCTCTTTGACCACGCCTGCTTTGAAGGTGCAGAGAATAACAGGTGGAGCAGGATGGAGGTGAAGTCAGAGACTAAAAAGGTAGATAAGAATCATTTAGTCAATGTTTCATTTAGGATTAGGGTTAAGTTTTTCAAAAAAAAAAAAAAAAAAAGGTTAATGGCCGACTCAAAACTTTACAGTTCGTAAGACAAGCACACTCGCTCCGGTTGCCGTGGAGTCCATCGTGACGCCGTCGGCCTCTATTTTTGTGGCTTCGGCTCTCACTCTGTCAGTGTTGTAATCCGCCTGTTGCTCAACAGCTGAAGCCCCCGCGATGAGAATGCCAGAAAACATTGAGGGGAGAGGCGAGAGGTGCTTTCTGTCTGGGCGGAGGGCAAACCGGCAGCTCGATAAGAAAGGTGAGAGGTAAACATTGACCTCAGCGCCGTATCGCTGCTTGTTGTCCAAGTCCATCTTTCACTGGAGAAACTATGCAAACAGCGAGGATGCTCTGATAACTCTCTTTCACTGCCAGCAGTAAAGCTTAAGTATCGTCTGATAAGGAGCTCCAGACCCCAGGCGTCATAGATTTCTAACTGCATCTGCGTTTGTTGGGTAAAAAATTATCCATGTAATCTATTTTTTTTTGCTTTAGAGGAACCGGAGTCACAAGGTCCGATTACTTATTATTATCATTGTGTCCCTGAAAAATCAGGAAGATTATGGAATCTTCATCACCATCATCATCATCGCTGCCACGGCAGATCCTTGGTTTTAACACGATAACTCAAAACCGTTTTTTGGTGAAGGTCAGTTGCATATTTCCGACACAAGGAGGAGCTTTATCTCTAAAAGGTTTAGGGCCATTATTTCTCAATTGTTTTCAGTCTGATTAAACGCAATTTTGGTGCTCATACGAATCCACTCCATACTGTGTCATATTTTACTCTAATAGTTTAGTTATTTTACACACTAGGGGCTCTTTTTTTAGGAAAAACCCTGTTTTTAGGGCCATCATTTCTCAACCATTGGTCCGATTTAGTCCAAAATGGATCAACTCCAGGAGATTTATTTTGTTTATTACTCTAATAGTTCATATTTACTCACAGCAGGTCGTCTCGTAGGCATAGTTTTTTTGTCAGATGACTTTCTTGACACAACCCTCCCAATTTTCCGGGTTTGGTACCGGCACTAGATATGGCTGGGTAGCAATGAATACCTCGCATAAGGGTCCGCATTAGCCTAAGGGCTCTTTCTGCCCTATTTTGACTGGGATTTGAACCCCGGTCTCCTGGACCAAAGTCAGTGGTATAACACACTGAGCTGTTCTGCTACTGTGCCATCTCAAACTGATGCCGTTTCCAGAATTAAGTCCAACTCTCACACAGTGTGAGTTGGGTTAGGCTCCAGCCAATCCTGCGACCCTCAACAGTGTAACCAATTACAGGAAATATGTGAATGAAGGTTGCGGATTACAATCCACTTCCAAAAATATGGGCTTTTTAGTGTTTAGTTAGCATGTTGCACTGGGTGGAGCAGTAGCTGGGTTTCAATTGGCCCCAAAATTCTGATTAATATCAGCTTAAAAGCCCAATAAGAGTCCAACCGCACTGTATAACCATCGCATTCTGAATATAAAATAGTCAATATTGTGAAAAATGATCCTTCCCCTTTGGGTCGGGGCTGAGTTGATGCCTCAAGTAAAGTAGTTCAAGTATGTTGGTGTCTCGTTGTGGAGTGATGGGAAAATAGGCCGAGAGATGAACAGGCGGTTCAGTGCATCATCAGCAGTAATGATTGTGTTGTATTGTTCTGTGAAGAAAGAGCATAGACATGAGGCAAAGCTCTCAGTTTACCGGTCCATCTACCTAAGAACCCTCACCAAAGACAGAGGTCAGGGATAAAAGCAGCCAAAATTAACTTCCCTTGTAGGGTGACTGGACTCAGAGGAGCTCAGACATCAGTAGAGCTCAGAGTAGAACCCCTTCCAAATAAAATGAGCCAGTTGAGGTGGTTCTGGTGGACCACTGCCTCCCTCCCTCTGGAGCTTTTCCAGGCACATCCAAATGGGAGGAGAACCCGAGATGGACCCAGAACCCACTAGAGGGACTATGTATCTCATCTGACCTGGGAGCACGTCTGGTTCACCCAGGATGAGCGGGAGAGTGTTGCTGGGGAGAGGGATGTCTTTAAATCCCTTCTTAGCCCCAGAAATGGATGGATGGCCAAACCAATGAAAAGAACAACTGCACCAAGTAAACGCTGGAACGGATCATTTACTGGTACTGGGGATTGGTCCCCCTACCTCTCATTACCCTAAACAGGATAAGCAGTTAAAGAAACAATATGGATGAATATTGGAAAAGTCAAGGTTAATTCTTAGAGTCCGTGTTTTATTTTCTTGAGTTCCTTTAGTGAACCGAGATCTTCTCTCCTCAGAATCCTGGCTTAGAACAAATGTGTAATTTCCCCCAGACACTTCACACAAACAGGAAGTCGGATAAACATCCTATCAAAAGTGCTTGCACACGTCCGTCGTAAAAGTTTACATTAAAATACGAAGCATCATGTTTGACTGACCCGGCGACTCATCGCTTTACATAATCTCTGAAGTTTTAGCAGTTTGAAACGGCCCGTCATCCTTTCCAAACACAACAACTTTCTGTTTTTACGTCACTGGTGTATGACTGCATGTAATAAACCCGAGTTTCTGCCGCCTGCGGCACTCGAGTCCGTCGCCGCACTGCAGACAGAGAGTCTGCTGGCCGAGTGAACACACAGATAAATTATGCTGTCTAATGGCTCATCAAAGTGTCACACTGAGCACAGACAATGCACCACAGAAGAAGAACAAGACGACACAGAGACGCGGGGAAAAGGCTATACTTAAAGTGTCGGATGTGGGACGCCTCTCAGAGCGGCTCTGGGAGGTGGGACTTGTACAGGTTGTCCCGAGTGATTGATGGGTAGATAGAGAGCCAATAAAACGAGCAGTAGAATATTTTTTTAGAAACGTGTTTGTTTCCCCACGCAGGAGATTTACAGATTTTTCTTTAGTTTTCTTTGAAACACCGGTCAGGAATGTGGCGGAACCCTGGAGCCGTCAGAGGGCGACTCTGTCGCAACCCGGACGAAACGTCACTCGGTGATGTCACGGCATGTCAGCGACAGGATGTTTGGAAAGCGTTGAATCTGATTTCACATCCTTTGGTCATCATTCCCCGAAGCACTGATTAACAAACTCAGCTGAGGGCCAGGGTAGAGGTGAGCTGAGGTGGAAGGAGATTAATATTGGGTTTCCACCAAAGCATGTAGATAGTAGGTAGGATAGTAAATGAGATGGATAAAAATTGTGTACTGAGTTAGCTGCCCTTCGTCTTCAATAACCCACCTGACTTGGAGTTTTGTCTTGTATTTTACCCTTCGAATGCTGAATCTCCCGTCTGCAAATCAAATTTAACCTTCAACCCTGAAACGATCAGAAATCTTCACTTTGGTCTGGGCCAATAGAACCACAGTCCAAATGTGAATGCACCCTTTATTTGACCCTCTTTGGATTCATCCTCATTATCTTCTCTCAGTTTTGTCCATTTCAACTGATTTCTGATCAGGAGACACTTTAGTAGGAAAGAGTGTCTCAGAGCATTTTCTTAGTAATACTGGTCAGTTTTGTTTTGTGGCTGTTGACTAATGTGGTTGTGAAATGGTTATCAGACTTGAGTCGATCAGCTGATGTTTGGGGAGGCGGGAACGCCACAAAGGAGTAAAATAACGGACAAAAAATAAGCATTTTCATCTTAAGGCTAAATTCAAAATAACCATTAACAACAGGAAGTTGTGGGCTGGACGGCGATTTTTGATGAAATTGACAAGCTATCGGATGTGTTGCTACGAAATTGACAAAAAATGCAAAGTTATGCAGGCATGTTGAATTTCGATTAGTTAATGCAATCCTGACGTCACAACAGAAGAGCCACTGATCATCAGACGGACTGAAAAGTGACGATCTTATGATGGTGGCAGAAGAGGATCGGGAAATAATTCATCCCGTCCCTCTTTTTACATCTCACAGCATTAATTCCACAACTCTAAGGACCAAATTAGTAGATTGAGCGCCCAACCCAGATAACATATGTAAATTAAAAAAATGCTTTTAAATTCCATCTCTTGGTGGGTGGGCGCATGCCCTTCTTTTGTGAGAACTGTGACCATTATTAAAAGGCTACTTGTATCATTATCTCTACTTCCTGTGATGGTTTGCTGATTTTTCACTTGTTGTATTGGGTTTCTTCCTGGGTTGGCGGGTCAGTAACCAATTTAATAGAATCCGCATGAACTTTAAAGACCAACATCGGCCCTTCTGACCATGGGACTGATGTGCCCCACCCACAGTTATAGGGATGCTGTAACCCTGTCATCTAGTCTTCACAATTGGTTAAAGTCCCTCGGATCTTTACACTTGACCATTTCCCTCCTTCAAACATTAACTTCAGGACAAAATGTTCACTTCCTGTCAAATATTTCCCACCCGCTGACGGGTAACCATGGAAATTGGATATAATCCTTGTTATCCTGACTTCGTCTTTACAAGGGTCTAATGTTCTGGCTGATCCGTGTCCGTCCTACATTCCACTGTAGGATAAATCTAGGATATTATTTAACTATAGTCTAAATTAGAAACCAGTCGCATTGGCCTTTGACCGTTGACCTCAGCGCCGGCGTTTCTGCAGTGTTTTGTCACGTTGGACCACTTGATGATTAACGTTCTTCACTTTCAGTGGATCCTTCGACGTTTGGGGCCGCTGGGGGTGTCTTTTTGATTGACAGAAGACATAATGTGGCGCCGGGTATCATCCTTACCCTCCATCTCCCCTTTTCACCTCTCCTCCTTCACTTCCTCTGCCCGGATCCTCTTTCTGAAGGTCAGAGGTCATTCATTAGGATGCCCCCTCTGTCCCTTATAGCATACTCCAATATACACAAGAGGGGCTCGACAGCTATCATTAGTCTTTAAGCGACCCCCACAACCACCTCTATGACGCCAGCCTCACCCCTCGGGGGCTTTGGTGTCCTCACTTCCCCCTGAAAGGGAGTCGCAGTGACCGGTCACCTCGCTGACAGAACACGCGTTTGCTCCAGTGGTTCGGTGCTGCTACCTCCAGTTGAACTTTTAAACTCTGATATTACACCTCAGAGTGATACTCCAGCTAAACAATCTTTGACTGCTAAACACAGATGGTGGTTTCCTCAACAAAGGCCACATTCACCTCCGACTCGCCGCTTTTTATGTTTGATGGGCAGAAGCCGAGACTGACTTACTGGTAATACTGGGCGGCACCCGGCAGGAATGCATTGAAATGTGTACATCAGGGAGGTGCTGCTGGAAACAAGTCCACTGTTTGTCCTCGGTAAGCCTTTAGCTGATCCACACAAAAGGGAAAAGTTTGTTCATTTACTGAAGGAAGTTGGATTTTTTGTTTTTCTTTCGCCTCTGATAAGAGTTTCAGTCTGTGGACGGTCGCCACCATTACACCCACCGAGTGCAGGACTGGAGTAAACCATTCCTGCGGTGGTCTCAGATGGAGAAGAAAGGAGAGGATGATCTTTAGGACCGTTACTTAAATTGGCCAATCAAAGGCAGCACTATTTTTACACATAGAGAGGGAGAGAGAGAGAGAGTGAGAGAGAGTGAGTGAGAGAGAGAGAGAGCAGAGAGAGGTTTTTGGGTTTAGATGGGACGCACGGAACAAATTCCTTCCATGAGATCTTTAAACATTTCACTGTTAATGCTGGGTACACACTAGAGGATTGATTAACGGATGAGAGGAACGTGGGAGACCACAGACATGAAGACAGCAATAACAAATAAGTTTTGGTTTATGTTTTGTGTGTGGAGGAAGATGCAAATGATAGGATCACAACACTTAACACATTCTGCATGACACTTGCACTGTGGTCCAAATTGTTCCCTGTAAATTTGATCAATTGTTGCTACGCCAAAACAACTGGTCCCCCCATGAACATCCTGAAGGGATTTCGCAATTTTTTTAAAGTCAGTTAAATAGTCACACGAACCAAATCCGTGAAAATTGCCTCGTCAGTAAAAATTAAACTGAGATTGACTCAACAATCAACAACAACAGAATTTTGTTCCTCAGATCTTTTGCAGATACATAATTTTCACTCATGGTTCACTCAGTGTTCAAACTGACGTTTTAAACGAGGAACCTGTGACAGAAAAGAAAAATATATAAATTCAGAAACGGATTTGACAGATTTTTATGACTTTATCGAAAACTGCAGTGTTTTTATTGGTTTTACCGCATTTTCTATGAATCTTGTGAAAGGGTGATGGAATCATATTGATATTTCTTTAAATTGATGGGCACTAAGCGGTTAATGCTGGGTGGAGCCAGAACTAACTAGAGGAATTCTATATTTCACTGGGGAACACTTCCGGATCCTCGCGTCCCCCGCAGAATGAGCCGTTACTCCTGATGCTGGAATATCTTGTGGATTTAAGCAGGTTCAATCCGGGTCTCAGTTTTCTCATTTTGTCAGTCTGTAATATGAGAAATGATTGATGGACACATGACAGTTCTGCTTCAGTCTAAGACGGAGGAGTCGGGAACAAACTCAGACTTTGTTAAAAAAAAACTGCCAGCCAGAAGGTTAGATTCACAGAATAAACTATAATGGTAACTTAATCAGAGTTTAACTTACCTGGCTTTCTCCAATAGAGAACCCAAAGTTTCCCTCATCTCAGGATTAACAAACTCAGAGTTTCCACTAAACCCACTTTCGAGGATAACCCCATTGGTCCTGAAAACGGACACTTGTGAAAACAGACTGAATAGAGAGTAATCTTTTCTAAATGCTGCAGTTTCTGTCTCTGTTACCCCTTCTCCTCCAAAAAGAACCTGGTGCTAGTCCGATGCTGGTGCTGGTGCCAGTTTTTAGTTGGTTCAACTCACGCACCTCATAAGAACCTGTTTACTTTTCCATTGGCAAGGAGCCAAGTCAGAGCCACTGCATTACATCACAGTATAACGTCAGTACGTCACTGTCCGTTTACCTACCAACGCTCGCTCCATACTCAAGCACGAAAACGAAGATGGAGGACTTCATCATCTCCATGTAAGTGCTGCTCCTGGCTTTGCAAGCCTACATTGAGATCCAGAGCAATGTAGGCTTTTAAATTAAATTTTTTTTAAAAAAATGATTGCTTGTTAAACTCGCTCAGCTGTTGTTTTAAAAATGGAGGTTCACTGTTCACCGGTCTTGTTGGTCACAATAACCCCTCCCCCAGCCCCTGATGTAATTGGTTTTTGGTTTTAGACCAGCAAAGAGTTGGTGCTTGTCTGGCACCAGTTTTGAGAGCCAGGAGCTGGTGCTTACAATGTCGAAAAAGTACAGAACTGGTGCTAAGTCAAGCCCTGGCTCGGAATTAGTCCTGGAACCAGCTCGGTGGAAAATGGGTATTTGTGAACTGGCAAAACGCAAGTCTTGTAAAAATGATGATGTCATAAATCTCGCCCACACAGAGCAACAGCAAAAACCATCTCAGACCGCCGGTTTTTGTTTGTTTGGCAGCCTTTGATTTTATTAACGTTCCTCCAGCAAACTGGAGATCACCTATACTTCCTGGTTGGTCTTCTTCTGTGGTGTTGGATCCAATCTCTCTTGAGCAATGTTGTCTGAAGGTTTTTGAGAAAAAAGGGTAAAAACTTTTCTGTCTTAAGTTAAAATGATGTTTTGCAGGTCAGGAGAGTTTTACCGTGTGGTTTAAGAAGAATGTGAAAAAAGTAAGAACTATTTATGAAACATTTAATGCAAATTCGTAAACTCTTTTTTTTATTATTTTTATATAATAAAATTGGCTGGTGATTGGCTGTTTTTTTCCGGTGTAGAAAAAAAACTGCAAGGAAGGACAGCAAGAGCACACAAACACACAGAAAACCTTGGAAGCTCTCACATGTTCCTCTATGATTGGCTGAAGCCTTGTATAAGCCCCGCCCACTGCCCTGTCGCCTCAGTCTGGGTTCTTAATGGGCTTTAGGAAGGGGTCAAGGCTGGGTCGCTGCAGAAACCTAATGACTTCCTTCTAATAAAGACGTGATGTATGAGCGCTGCGATTGGCCCCTGCAGTGACCAGCAGGTAACCCCGACACCAGGAGAGGGAGGAGGTCGCACAGACAGAGAGCCTTTATGCTCGGCCCAAATCCATCACTGGAAATAAATTCAATAAAAAGGGAATTATATCCCATGGAAAAAAAGCTGCTTTGGAATATTTGTAATGAGCAACTGAAACTTTCATCTGACTGCTATCAGGACTCCTCCAACAACCAGGCAGAACCTGGATGCAATCACTTACGGTGCTGCAGAACTAGCTGGAGATCGGCCACGGGTAACATTTCCATCTTGGACCTGCTCTAGTGCAGTGGGCATGAGCTGATCTCCTTAGGTCCCACCACAAGCATCTCAGAAGGGTTCAGGGTCAGACTTTACTGGACTGCTACATAACTTGAATTCCATTTGAGCCATTCAGAGGTGGACTTTCTCCTCAGCTTAGCTCCTTCTTCTCCTGCCTGGCAGCTCCATCTCCGGGATCCTTCTACCAGCAGATCCAAAATCCTTCCTCTTCACGGGTCCAAACCATCTCATTCTGGCCTCTCTGACTTTGTCTCCAAGATGTCTAACCTGGACTGTCCCTCTGATGTCCTCCTCTCTAATCCTGTCCACCTTCCTGATTCCCAGAGAACATCTGAACATCTTCAGCCCTGCCTCCTGTCTTCTGGTCAGAGCCGCCATCTCTAACCTATCCAGAAGAGCTGCTCTCAGCACCATCTTGGAAACTTTTCCCTTCCCTCCTGCTGCTGCTTTTCTGTCACAGATAATTCTTCACACACTCTTCTCCACCCAGTCCACCCTGCCTACACTCACTTCTCCACCTCATTTCCACACTCTCCGTTGAACCCAGATCCTTAAACCTCTGCACCTCCTCCACCACTATTCCTTCATCCTTACCGTTCCTCCTGCCTCCCTTCATCCTCACGCATGTAATCTATCTTGCTGCCTCTGACCTTCATTCCACTTCTCTCCAGCGCATATCTCCACCTCTACAGGATCTCCTCCACCTGCACCCTGATTTCACTACAGATCACAATCTCCTCCAACAACATCATAGTCCATGGAGACTCCGGCCTGACCTCCTCTCTCAGCCTATTCATCAACATAGCAAACAAGAAGGGGGTCAGAGCCCATCCCTGCTGCAGTCCCACCTCCACCTTGAACCCATTCTTCATCAATGCCTTCTGACCTTCTCTGTTCCTCTCAATCAGTTCCTGCTGACCTTCAATGTTCTTCTCAATCAGTTCCTGCTGACCTTCAATGTTCTTCTCAATCAGTTCCTGCTGACCTTCTTTGTTCCTCTCCATCAGCACTTTTCATCAGCACTTTCAAAGCAAACATCGCACCTATTTAAGACATGTTGCAGTCCAGCATAGTTGAAACTCCTTCCTCCTCTGCAAAAGAGCCAAATAACAGTTTTTGAGTAGATGTTTTTTTCCCGGGAGGAATGAAAACATTCCAGAAAAGAGTTTTTTTTTTGTTTTGTTTTTTTAAATCTGTTCCTGCTACAAGTTTCCCTCGTAATTATGGGCCGGAGGGGTTGGATGATCTTTTCACTGCCATTATGTCTCAACAAGAAAACTAGTCACGCTGAGGATGACGGGAAGAACAACAGGACGAGATGGGAATGGGAGAAAAAGTAGGAATGAGAGGGTACGAAAACAACAGAAGGAGAGGGGGGGGGACTCTGGCGGCGACTTTAGCTTCAGGAGAGTGCGAAAGTGGAAGGTAGGGGGTCATTTGATGTGGAAACTCTGATTCACCCAGACTGGGTTAAGTTGTACCGGTTAGAGTGGACTGGTTTTACTGGAAGGATTACACGGCATCCATAAAAACAGACCCCCCCCCCCCCCTCGTACCAGAACACGCTTCTCCAAGAGCACTGCTGTAAACAAAGACAGGTTCTTTGTCCTCAGCTCACCTTTCGGAGAGAGCGAGCCGGACCCGGAGAACCCTGATTCAGAGAGGAGGAGCAAAAAGAAACACACAAGCACAGACGACCCACAACATTAGAACTACTTGCTTTTTGCTAGGGCGGGTCCATCTTACCGAAAAAGTCAGGGACATTATGGTGTCGCCACGTTGAAGTTGATTCTTCGTGTCGAGGCATAATTCCAAAACTGACAACATGGATCATTTTCATCTTTTATCAATCCATTGATCTTAGTGCGAGGACGAACTGGGTTGATTTGAGGGAAAATTCAGTTGTATTTTCCAACCCTAAGGAGAGCTTTTCCCCAAAGTTTTCAGGCTATGATTTCTCAACTGTTGTTCCGATTGAATACAAATGTCACGCATGTGAATCAACTCGAGGATCACAGTTTATTTCATATTCTATTTTAGTAGTTCATATTTTACTCACTAGGAGGAGCTTTTATTTATTTTTTTTCACGAAAAAAATCTTATAAAGTGGCTTGCTTGTAGAATGCAGGGGACCGGGGACATTTCGGGGACTTTTCGGGGACATACCCTTGCAGTTGGAGTAACTTAACTTTAACTCCATAGCTTAAGTTGTAAATTCTTAATAAAATTGATTCACTCGTGGAAATCATCTTCAAAAACAAAAGATGTAATGTTGTTTAGTTTGGCAAATAATGTCATATTTGTGGACCAATAATAAACTACTAATAGTAATAGTGAACTTTATTTACTGTTTTGTATTTCATGTTTTTCTTTTTAAAGATAAAACTATGAAAAAAAGTTTTATGAAAGTCATTTGAAGAATTTCCCAAACAGGAATTTACTTTTTTCTGCTTTTTGGGTATTAATCTTGCATTTTTGAGTCTGATTTATTCATTTTAATTGTAAATACCTAATTGAACTGAGTGTTAACAGTTGAAGTAATTCTTTTAGTTCATGAAAAAATTCTCGTTTTAGAGTAAATGTATCTGGTTCCAGAAATATTTGGACCAGATATTTGACCTTTATTCTGGATGGTCTAATATCAATAATGAGCTCTTCCAAATTTGGACCTTGTGACGGGTCAGAAGACTTCAGTCCCTCCCGATCTGCGGGACTAATCCGTAAGAAGGAACAAGGATGATTCCTGAATTCCCCAGGAAAGTAAATGTTTCTGATGTAGATTCATAAAACAGTATCATTTATAGAATCTGTCCTCAATTTTCCAACGATCTCCCCTCTGTTTTTAACCAAGGCGGGGTCTGAACTGGACTCCGTGGACCACCTGTTCCAGTCTTGAGTGTGCAACTCTTCCGTCAGGTGTCCTCGGGTGCGGGAGGAAAAGCTCTTTTCTTGTTTCCGGTCAAAGAGCTTAATGACGCTAATAATAATTTTTTTTCATTTTATTTTCATCATTATTATATAATTTTTTATATGTTATTATTATTATTATTATTTTATATTATTATTTTATGTTTACATGTATGTTTTATATTTTATTTCAAATTTATATTTGATATATTTTTATAATTTCTTTCATTTTATTTTCATCATTATTATATTATTGTTATATCTTATCATTGTTATATGTTACTATTATATGTATGCATATATATTATATATTTTATTTCAAATTTTTATTTTTGGTATTTTTAGAATTTTTTGTATTTTCTAGTTATTCATTTTATTTTTGATATTATTTTTTATTAACATTTCTTTGTGCAACCGTCTGTATTGTAGCTTTTGTTTAACTGTATTTATTAAAAGCCTTAATAAATGCTTTTTGATAATAATAATATAATATATTTTAATAATTGGAAATTATTAATGTTTGCATGTGCCTCCATACCTGATGCATTTTAATGCTCATCTTTAATGATTTAATACAAGTACTGCTATTGAAAGTTGATTTTGTTGCTATTTTGTAAGAAATAATTCTCTAAATCTTTTTTTGTGATTTAATTCGGTTCTAATTCGTACATTTCATTTCAGTATTTTAGTGATTGTTGCTGTTCCATGTGTCTCGTATTTTCAATGCACCCATTTCAACTAGTGTTGAAGAAATATATAATAATAATAATAATAATAATAATAATAATAATAATAATAATAATAATAATAATAATTAAATTCTGAGTGTCAGATTTTTCTGGTCTGGGATTCTAAACTTGTCGTCCAAGCTCACAAACAGCTTTATTAATCCCACCGGTATTCATTCATTTTACTAATATTTCTGTGGTTTTTAGAATTGTGCATCTTCCAAGCAGATAAAGAACGTTGCACAGAATTATGGGACATTTTGGACAGTGATGAATATGGTCTCTAGGGGCCAGGCCCTCAGGTCAAAGGTCAGGGTGGATGGTGGTTGGTTGGTGCATAGATGTCACGCTGGTGCGTTAATGGACCGATCCCTGGCCATTCGGCCCGACCTCACAATCCTGCAGGTTCTGCTGAAGGGAACCGTCCTCCAAGCCGAGGAGGAATCTTCCTGCAGGGACTGGAAGAAGGAGAGCGAAAGAAAACTCCATCGAAAGCAGCAGCTGAGTCTGAGCTTCAACACTAGGGGGAGACACAGGGTTAAAAACATGCTCTCTCACCCTCTCTCTCTCTCTCTCACCCTCTCTCTCTCACCCTCTCCTTCTCTCTCTCAACCAATCTCAATCTCTCTATCACACCAGTTCTCCCTTATCAAAGCTTGCTCTTTCTTTCTCTTTCTTTCTCTTTCTTTCTCTTTCTTTCTCTTTCTTTCTCTTTCTTTCTCTTTCTTTCTCTTTCTTGCTCTTTCTTTCTCTTTCTTTCTCTTTCTTTCTCTTTCTTGCTCTTTCTTTCTCTTTCTTTCTCTTTCTTTCTCTTTCTTGCTCTTTCTTGCTCTTTCTTTCTCTTTCTTTCTCTTTCTTTCTCTTTCTTGCTCTTTCTTTCTCTTTCTTTCTCTTTCTTTCTCTTTCTTTCTCTTTCTTTCTTACTGTTTTTCTATCTGTTTTTCTATCTGTTTTTCTGTCTTTCTTTCTTTATGTCTTTCTTTCTCTCTTTCTTTCTTTCTGTCTTTCTTTCTTTCTGTCCGTTTTTCTATTTCTTTTTCTTTCTTTTATTCTGTCCGTTTTTCTCTCTCTTTTTCTTTCTCTCTCTCTTTCTTTCTTTCTTTCTTTCTGCTGAATCTCCTGTGGCGACATTTCATCTCTGCTCACCGTTTTTATTTTTATAACCTTTCCAGTCATCTTAGTCCGGCTCCATTTGATCTCAGGTTTTTCTATTTTTGTACCATTGTGTATTTGTTTACTTCCTGCTCTTCTCTGCTGCTGTGACTCTAAACTTTCCCTCTGGGATTAATAAAGTCTGAACCTTAAATCCTCAGGGTTGCATGTTCTGCATCAAGACTTTTCTTTAAACCTTCGGACAGCTCGGAACTTTTATTGTGTCCGAGGGAGGCTACGTGGTTTTCATAACCACGTAGATAAAAACTCCACAATGTTTCTAAAATTCTGGATTATTATTATAAAATGAGAGAGGAAGTCTTTGTTCTTGTTGTGACAACAAGCTCAATAAATTAAAGGTCATAAAACCATTAAAAAAAGGTTTTACAAACTCTGTTTTTGACTTGGATTCTTAAGAAAATGTTGCATATTGAGTTAATCAGGTTATAAAAAATAACATTCTTAAGTAAGAAAATCTGAACTAATTAAACTAAAAAAAACGAAAAAATATGTTACATTCATTTTATTTTCCAGAATAATTTCATGATGAAGACAATTCAATCATGAAGGACTTGCATAGAATTCGAGTAAATGAAAGTAATATATACCTGACACGAAAAGAAGTGATGAGTCACAGAAATGTAAAGTTGTAATACAGCTTGAATCAAAACATAAAAGAAAGAGAAACTTGAATCATGTGAAAAGTTAAACTGTGGAAATTCATGTACATCCTACATGATGAATCAGGTTCAAACGCGAAACATGAAAATAATTCCAAACAAAATTTAGGTTTATTCCAGTCAATGTGACGTCCAGCCGGTTTCATGTTTTTGACTGTACTTTAATTCATTTAGATTAGAATGCAGTATTTTCACCATGAGATAATTTCATGAGGTATATTTAATACTTGCAAGATGTGAATACTTCATCCACAACTGGAATGTAACACCAGGCTCATCTTCATTCATTATCAACTTACCCTTTTGGGGGTTGCTGGGGGCTGGAGCCCACCCCAGGTGACATCAAGAAAGAAGCAGAGTAAGTCCCGGACAAGTTGCCAGTTTATCACAGGGCCGACACATGGAGACATCTTCACTCACTCCTACTGGGAATTTAGTGTCGTTTTAAAATTGCATTCCTGGAGAGAACCCACACAGAACATGAAAACACTGGAGAGAACCCACACAGAACATGAAAACACTGGAGAGAACCCACACAGAATGTGAAAACACTGGAGAGAACCCACACAGAACATGAAAACACTGGAGAGAACCCACACAGAACATGGAAACACTGGAGAGAACCCACACAGAACGTGAAAACACTGGAGAGAACCCACACAGAACACGAAAACACTGGAGAGAACCCACACTGAACATGAAAACACTGGACAGAACCCACACAGAACATGAAAACACTGGAGAGAACCCACACTGAACATGAAAACACTGGAGAGAACCCAAACAGAACATGAAAACTCACCATAGAAAGGATTTGTACCCGGTACCTCCTCGCTGTGAGGCGGCAGCACCAACCGCTGTGCCACCTTCACTAAAACTAAGAAAAAGCGTCATGATGGTTTTTTTTTCTTTTCTACAAAATTAGTCTGTTTGAATAAAGTTCATTTAAATTAAATTAAATTTGTAATTTTTACAGTAAAGCTCAAGGGGAGAGAAAAACACTGTAGTTGATGTTACATTATTATCACTGAGATTATTATATTATATTTTATGTCATTATTACCCTCTAAAAAATTGTCCACGGAAAATACGGCAAAAAACACAACAAAACAATATTCAAAAAAATATATCAATGTAGTGGATCTAAAGCCAGTGACCGATGTTTGTTTTTTTACTTCACAGTGTAGATATTACACTGATTGAATTAGTGAATTATATATCATTTATAGCACTTTGAGATTTGATCCAAATGTAAAGTGTTTTATAAATTAAATGTATTATTGTTTTTTGTTTTTGTTTTTTATCACATTTTATATGATTATTGAAATATTTATTTTTCAAAACATAATTTTCTAACTGTGATACTGCACATCTCTTTTTTTTTTTTACAGTTATAGGATTTACACGTGGAACAACTTTGCTACGTTATAAAAAAAAAATTGTATATCTGCCACATTTAAACGTTTGTTAAATCTTCTTTTGTTTTTTTTAATAATGTATTGATACACTTACTGGCAGTAGGAAGACACAGATGTGAGAGGGAAGGTAAGAATGGAGGGGAGGAAGGGAGAAAACGACAATGATGGTGAAAAAAAACAAAAGATACAAAGGAAAAGGCAAAAAAACAAAATAAAACGCAAGCGAAGAAGAGGAGGGAGGAAAAACGAAAGGCAGAGGGTTTTAGGGAGTAAAGACAGGGAGGGAGGAGAAGGGTGAGACGACATCAATCTCAAACTGATAGAAGATGCAGGGATGTGAAGAGGAGAGAGAAAAAATAAGTAGCAGTCAAGTTGCAGGGAGGGAGAGGATGAGGGAAAGGGAGGAAGGGAGATTGAAAAGGAGAGGAGGAGGAAGAGAAAATGGAGAAAGACGGAAGAGAGGGGGAGAGACCATGTGTTTCCTGTCTGGAAACCAGCTGGAGGAGGAACAAACGACAAAAGAAGAAGAGGAGAAGGAGGAGGAGGAGCAGGAGGAAGGGATGGCCCGCCATGAGAACCTGTGTCGAACTCACACACACACACACATACACAAACACACACTCACACTCACACACTCACTTCCTCAGGGAAAAAAACAAATCCTACTACTTCCTCTGTGTGTGAGTGACTGAGTGTGCGTGCGTTTTTGCAGGTGTTTGTCTGAGGCTCAGTTAAGGATCAGAACTTTTCACGTGTTACGATCCAATCCAAACACACCTGTGAATAGAACATAAACGAGTCAGCCGTAACATTAAAACCACCTCTTTAATATCGCTTAGGTCTCTTTTTTTGGCGCCTTAGACGCTTCTGTGTTATCACTGTGTCTTCTGACCCTATTCTATCAGAACCAGAATTAACTTTTTCACTTCTGTTGGATCAGACCATCACTCCTCATCTTCATCATTGAGCCTGACAGCACCCACAACCAAATTACCGGTTCACCAGTCCACCTTCATTACCGCAAACTAGACCGGCAGTTCTGGAGATGCTCTGACCCAGATCCTTAAGTCTGTCCATGTTTCCTGCTTCTGTCACATCAATGTAGGGCAACATTTCCAACTCCTGTCTGATATATCCCACCCACTGACTGACAGGTGCCATGGTCGCAAAATAATCAGTGTTATTCTGATTTCACTTGTCAGTGGTTATAATCTTATGGCCGGATATTGTATTTCTTCATGCAAATCTCTTGCTTTTATTCTTTCACAATTACGTTTGCATCCGGCTGCACCTAGCAGGTGATCTAATGATTTACCGGTCCTCACGTGGACAAAAAAAAATTCTGCTGACTCATGTTTTCTTTTATTTAACGGTTAGAGACAATTTGATTACAGTAAAGAAAAAAAAACAGGTGAAGCGGCAGTTCTCACATTCAAAGTCAGAAAAAGTGAGATTATTTTCTTTGTTTGAATGTTGGGCGAAAGTCCTTTCACAAAAATGTAATTTTAAATAGTTGAAGTCAAAAAAAAGTGGTGGCGGCTCAGAATCCAGCGTCTGTGAAGAGATGATATGTATCCGTAAGATAACGGGCGTGGGTGAGGTGGAGGGGGGGGGGGACGGTGATGGGGGAGGATTTCCTGATTTGTTTGTTCCTCTCACACACTTTTCTTCCTGCTCCTGGCTACATTTAGACTTCCTACCCGGAGCTATTCTCAGATCACAAACACACACACACAAAACATACGCACACAAACACACACACAAACACACACAGGCATACACACACGCACACACCATCCGTAAGTATTTGTTTATATATTATTTTTCAAAAACATAGGTTTTATGCTTCTGAATGTGTAAATGTTTACGGCAACATTTTCTGTCAGAGTGTGTATCTACAATAATAATAACAATATAATAATAATATATAATATAATTATATATTATATAATATAATAATACCAAAGGACGTGTATATATATATATATATATTTATATATGTGTGTGTGTGTATATATAGATATACGTGTGTGTGTTTGTGTGTATATGCATATATATATATATATATGTAAGCAGATAGTTATATACAGTAGATAGATATAGGTATATAGATAGTTATATAGATAGATATAGGTATATATATAGTTATATAGATAGATATAGGTATATATATAGTTAAAGAAATAAAGAAAGTTATATAGATAGATATTGGTATTGGTAGTTATAAAGAAAAATTGATATATATAAAATGCGTGTACAAAAATTAGGAATAAACCCCATAGTGTGTATTATTCTGTATATTCTGAATATAGAATTGAATATTTTATATATTGATATTCTATAATTGTATAGTAGAATATGGAATATAACTTGGTGTGATATGATAATAAATAATACAATGAATGGAGGAGGGGTGGGATTGGGTTCCAACTCCTTAAAATATTCAACTATTTCTTTTAACTTTAAGCTTTTCTTTGTCTGTAAATATTATTCATTTATTTGTTTGCTTTATGTCCGAGACGCTTTTTATTCCATTGTTTTTATTTGTTGATTAATTTCTTTATCATTTGTTGTGTTTGTTTACATTTGTGTGTCCAATCTTCGCCTTTACAAATTGGAAATAGACATTTTTGAATGAAAAAACAACAACAATCAAACGCAGACAGACCCAGAAAGCATCAAAACAAAACAAACCCAGCAACTAAACTCTGTCCTTTAATGCCAACGTGATTGAATTGTGTGAAAGTCAATGTGTTGAATTTCATGGAGGTCCTACACGATGGAATCATGATTATCCTACAAACATGAAAAACACATTTTACGTTCCAGTGAACAAAACCGCCGACCCGATTCTCTCGTTTTAAGACTTCTTTCAGAACCGTTCTATTTCGGCGCTGCGGATTCAAACTGGACTTTCTCCACTTTGTCTCCTCAGAATTGTTTGATTAACAGATTGTTTAGATCGACAACCAGCACCGGCAGGAGGTGCGAGAAAGTTCCCAGTTCCCTCCTCCGGCCGTGAGGGGGGCTCATCAGTCGTCGGTGTCTGAGGAGACGGTAATTAGTGTTGGGGATGTTTGTGTGTCTGCAGGATCCTCCAGCGACAAAACATCAGACCACAACAGAAACGCTGTGTCTCCTCCTCCGGTTATTTATAGGCCTGTTTATTAGACACACACACTCACACACACACACACACTGTTTCTGTTGTGTGTCTCTGTGCTGCGTGATGGATGTCTTTTTGCGCACGTATGGCCTCACATGTGTGCGAGCCCGCTGTTTAATCGGCCCGATGAATTAGTACGCTCCCAACATCTGTGTGTTTTTTGTTTGCGCAGCAACAGAAGTGGGATGATTCTTGCGGGAACTTCAAAGTCATAAGTAGAAAGGAGTCGTCAGACATCCTGCCACACAAGCAGGGACACATTTTCTTTCTCTAGATTTTGTGGGACAAAACACGCTCGCTCTAAAACTCTTACTCTTCTGTACGGAGCCTTGAATAAGTATTGGAGCCCCCCCCAGCTGCTTTCTTATATTTCTGTGAGAGCATGCGGTCCTAAAAAAGTAAAACAGGTTTGAAATCATAATTTTATTTATTGGACCAAAAGGATTCTGTAGTTCTTAACGGGTCTTTGTGAAAATGTATTTTACCCCTTTGAAAACACATAAACATTTGAAAGCACCAAAGTTTGACTAAATCGGACCGCTGGTTGAGAAAGTATTGTTTTGTACTTTTGTAGATAAAACTCCTCCTATTGTTGGAATACATAGTGAATGTCTGCTAAAATCACTTCTTCCTCGTGCTAAGGTCAATGTCATTTGTCCACATAAAAGCTGCAGAAACATCACAGCAACACGGAACCGCTCAGATAAGAGACAGACGTTTTGGGACGCTGTTCTTCGCAGCAGTGAAACCATCCTAGAACTTGGATCTCTTCTGGAGGTCCCTGTCAGTCCATGTCTGTAAGGAACCATCATCTAAAATTAGCATAGAAAGCCGTCGGATTTCCCTTCTTCTGTCACGAGCAGCGACCCTACCCACAGTGAAGCACGGCGGTGGCTCGCTGATGCTCACAAGCTGCTTTGGTGCCGGAATGCTCCATGAAGCTCAAGAAGAAAAGGTCTGTAATGAAACAGAACCTTGGGTGTCATCGGTCAATACAAGTGGGCGGTGGTCCCAGGCAGTACTCAGAAGGTCCGGAAAGTCCTGGAGCATTTTTGAAAATCTGTCCCAGTCAGCTAGAAATCTGTTGTGAGGTTGGAAGAAGGCGGTTGTTGCATTTTAAACCCGGGAATGTTGCAGATCTGGAGACCTTTGTCCATCAAGAAAGGGCTCAGATTCCGGGTTTCTGGATATGCATCATGCTAGCAGCATGAAGCACATGTGTCACACTCAAGGCCAGTGGACCACAGCCGGCCCGCGAGACAATATCTCATTTCTATAATAACTGTCCAAACACCACAGATACTACAAATCCCAGAATGCACTGCTATAGCCGGCATGTCAATCAAGAGCGCCGGCGCTTCTCTCTGCTCCTCTGTTGTCAGATATCAGCGTTCATCCAGTCACTCTAATAAACTTCATGCTAATCGTTAGAGATGCTACGGAAAACGTGAGAAGATATGGACGAGACAAAAAAAATTATAAACATATTAGTAAACAGAACGCATGTTTTAATTAACTGGCGAGTTGCGTTCATTACCTGCAGATGTTCAACATCTGTCATTGCTGCTGCATTAAAAATAAGGAAAATAACATTAAGTTGCTTGAATATAATGTGAAATGCACCTTTAAGCTGTTCAACGTTACTGTAACTCTGAGGAGCAACTGCTCCTTGCTTCACTTTAAGCAGCATTAAAGCGTTTAAAGTGCATTTAAAGTTCCTTTTTGTTGATATTTTTACATTAAAAAAATTCAGTGATTTTAGATGTAATTTGAAAAATGTGGTTTTCTGGCTGTTATTGTTGCATCTGAATAAAAAACTTTTATTGGAAATTATTCTGTGAAACTTTGCGGATGAATAATGAATAATAAAAAAAATGAGTTATGCTGATCTATTTTTAATTTAATCTGTAATTTGAGTATTTTCTGAGTGTGTTCGTTCAGAATTATAGAAAAGTAAATAGAATAAAAATACAACTGCAATAATACCTCAGATTAAACGGATCCTGGATGTGGTTTCCATCTTTAATTCTGGCCCCTGCTGTGATTGAGTTTGACACCCTTGGTCTGGACCACACATGTCAAACTCAAATCCCGCGGGCCACGTGGTAAACAGCGCAAAAACCACAGATACTACAAGTCCCAGAATGCACTGGAATAGTTGGCCCATCAACAGAAAGCGCCACCGTTTGACAGATATCAACATTTATCCAGTCACTCTAATAAACTTTAGGTTTATCCAAAGCATGGGAGGACATGGATGAGAAAAAAACAGTTAAAACGCTAATTATTTAATGTATAAGTTAGTTTTACACGTGGTTTATTAAATAGAACGTACGTTTTAATTACCCGGGCGAGGTGCGTTCTCGTCTTCTGGCCGTTCGTTTTTTTAATTTCTGCCCCCCCCTGTGACTGAGTTCGACCCAAAAACTCAGCATTTATGCTGCATATAGTGGAAAACGCTTGTAATATCTATCGTATCTGTTTGTTTTGTTCAACTCCAAACAGCAGAAAAAAAATGTCAGACTTTGGCGAGTAACAACAGTTGCTTCCATCTGCTTGGGTCTGTTTTTAACTACTTTCTCATTCAGTCCCGGATGCTAGTTCTGAAATACGGAGGGGAAAAACATGCGGAAAGTGTTGAGAAAGAATCATGTTTGTGTTCTTTCGGCCGATTGAAGCCACTGTTAAACAGATCTTCAGACGCGCCTTACTCCATTCGCTGCTGCTCCTGAGAACACGTGTGACGGCGGCTGAGATTCCGATGCTGCGTGAAACGTTTTTTTTCTTTCTTTCTATTTATTTGTGCGTTGGCGCGTGGGCGGGTTAGTCACCGGGGTGTATTTCTGTCCAGGGAGAAATCACGCCACCAGCTGTGACAAACCTGGCTAATTCCCGGCGCTCTTCTCTGTTGATCAATTCCGCACATCAACAAGTTGATGCTGCTCAGAACTAATCCTTCTGAAACTCCTTAATGCCTCGCCAAACCACAGTTTCATCACTGGGTAATACGTCGGCTTAGTGCTACTCAAGATAGAACGCCTGCGGCTGCAGCACCGGCGGACCCGTTGGGCCCGGGCCGCTGAACCAGGGGCTGTGGTCGGTGCTTGGCGAAGTGACTCAAGCCGGAGCAAACTCAGAAGCGTTCTGATTGGGACAGCGCTGAGTCACGGGAGAAAAAAATACATCCAGGTGATGTTAAGTAACCGCCGGGCTTTTTGTCTGTGAGTCAGCGTGGAGCTCATGCTGAAAAGAATCCACAGAGCTGTTTACCCATCAGGCCCTTAGATGGGCCGCAGGAGGAACACGGCCCTCCAGAACATCTGGGTGTGGATGAAAATAGACCTGGCAGCTGAGACCTTCTGGTTACATAACGGCCTCCAGATTGCAACAGAGAGAGCTTCTCGACGCTCACTGATATGAATTCTGCTCGTACCGCTCAGCCATAACATTATAACCATGTCATTACCATGGTTACCCGTCAGAGGGCGGAACATATCAGGCGGCAGGTGAACGTTTTGTTCTGAAGTTGATGTCGGGAGCAGGACAAAGAGTAATGATCTGAGTGAGGTGAGGTGAGGTTGTTACTTTTGCAATATTTTGTAATTAAAAGTTCCTTTTATATTCAAGGTTTTCCTCAAAAAAAAAAAGTTTTTGATAGCATTTATTTTATACCATTTCAATTTTTAATTACCTTGTAAACTTGTTAAGAAATTGTACTTTTTGTGTCAGTACCGCACTCTTCCATAAGTGGGTCAAGAATTAGCCGCATTCATTTCCTTAGAGGAACCTCCGGGTTGGTTAAACCTGAGATGAGGGAAAAGTCTGGGTTTTCCATTTCAGAAAGCGGGATAGGTTTAGCTCCGAGTCATTCCTTGAACCTAACCTGCTCCCTGGTTGGTTTACTTCAAGGACACCCGCGGGTGTTCCTGACTCCTCTTCCTCCTGAGCCTGAGGCAGAGCCATCAGATGAAATGATTTGTCATGTAAGTAGATTGACGACGGGACTAAGTTTGAACTTGCTTTTAATTCCATGATTTATCTGAATAACTTTCTCAAACCGGACATCTCAAACGTCTCACGCCTTAGCCGTCTTTTGGCAACGTTTTTTTTTTTTTAATGGAAGCTTCCTCTTCAACATCGGTTGAATATTTTATATGAAAACTACTGTAAAGAAAAGTGACTGATCTTATAAATATTTTTAAATACAAAGTGAGATATAATCATGAATCTATCTGCTGTGCATCAAGTTTATTCAGATAAACTTGATAAACTTCACTGCTGCGTTGGCAGCGGCCCCTGCTTATGACACGCAACCCTCTCCGGTTCATCCCGGGGGGAGCGGGCGGGATCCATAAGCTTTCTCAGATGAAATATAAAATGACTCCAGTGAGTTCTGTGTCCATCCAGGATGAACTCTGGATTTGTCTTTCATTTTTCAGCTGCTTTGGTGTCAGAGGGATGTTTCCACCACTTTGTCACCACAATATTCAGAAAAAAAACTAGCAGCTACATTCACTCAGTTAACAATTCCCTCTTTGGCTCGGTCTGGTCTCAGTCTCCGGAAATCAGAGCTAATATATAGAACGTGTCAAATATGCACCTGTGCAGAGTACTTGGACTCAAGGTGTTCAAAGAGTGATGGTTTCAAAGCCTCGATTATCCCAACAACTGGGTCATAGACCAGCACTGGTGGCTGAAATTTGAAATGGACCTTTTCTTGTTCTAAAGGCAACGCATCCCTCTAAGCCCTGGACTGGACCCCCGAGTCACAGCATCTGAAGAACAGCATGTTTGGTTGTGCCTGTTATTCAGTGGTTGGTACCTAACAAAGTGGTTTAAGGAAGGACAACTGGTGAGCTTAATACAAAGTCACCCAAGGTTCTTTGGTACATATGGGGAGCAAAGGGTAGTCCAGCACAGAATAATGAAAAAGTCAATGCTGGTTCTGAAAGAAAGATGTTTGACATCCCAGAATTATTCTGGCAGTGAAAGAGGGGAACCTACACATAGCAAGGCATGTGGTTGTAATGTTCTGGCTGATTTTTGAAGCTCCGAGTGAATAAGAGTGCGTGAACGTACAGGCGGCCCCTCTGGAGCAGCTACAGATTTAAGAGACAGTAAGAATCCAAAGTTCAATGACGCTGTCTGGAAGTGGTCCCGGAAAAAAAAAAAATGATTATGGGATGAGAAACATTTAAATAATAAAAAAAAAAAAAGGTTCCCGAAACCAGAAAAAAAAACCTGCAACCAGTGTAAAAAAGTGAAAAGGAAGGCAACCTGAGAAGGCAACAAAGCATTTCACTGCACATTGTTCTCATATGATCCCGTTAAATTGGATTAGACGACGGCGAGGCTGGCCTGAAGTTGATTTCGCCATCAACTGCTTCAAACAACATGAGGCAGCGTTTAATGTCGGCACGAAACGCCAGCGAGGACAATGACTCTGCACAGCGGTTGTTTTCATGAACTAAATTGAAGACATGTCTGTTTGACTCCAACATATACGTAATATGTAAAACTGCTGTTGTGTAAATTTTGGAAACGGTTCAGACTCAGCTGACCCTCAAACTTCCATTATTCTGGCTCTTTCTGCTGGGATTAGATCAGATAGTCTTGACAATTTGCACCTGGGATCGTTTTTAGCTCTAATGGGGACTCACCTGTCAGGAACTAGAGACTCTGAAACGTCATCTGCATCACCTGCGGCAGGAAACACCATCTTTCTGACAGGCATCGTTGTTCTGGGCTGATAGATGGGCGGAGCCAGAAATCCACTTAAAATCTGATATCTTGTAATTTTTGAATTTTTCATGGAACCTCAGATTCGTAATACTATATAAGGTTTCACCCCAGTTCTTCCTCACACTGAGGTCTATGTGGGTAGGAAATTTGAAAATGATCCATGAAAATACTCTGGAGTTATGATTTAAGAACAGTTTTGCCAGCCTGGACCTCGGGGCGACCAGTGTGGGTGGGGGACCTCAAGTTATGGCGTTGAGCAGAGAAAATCAATAGCTCTGTGGTCTGAGGGCCACACCATGATGGACTTTAAAAGTTATCAGAACCGGGTAGATGTGGCACCTGTGATTGATCCGAACCTCATGGTTCCAGCTGCACACTGATGACAAAATGTGGGTCATGAGTTGGGCCTTTCCGAAACCCCACCAGTGAGCGCTGTGGAAATGAGCTGAGCCATCGTTTCCCAACATTGTGATCCAGATACTCGCGTCCACTTAAAAATGAAAAGTGTGAGAAATGTGTGGTGGATGTGACACAATGCCTCCATTCTTTACGCCGATGAAGTGCAACATCCTTCCTTTTGTTTTCCACCACCGTCTGTATTTATGAATGAAGGACTGAGCTGAATGAAGCACCTGCAGCCGCAGGACGGGATGAATGAGTGGGAACACACACTCACTCACTCACACACACACACGCACACACACACACACACACACACACACACACACACACACACACACACACACACACACACACACACACACACACACACACAAACACACAAGCACACACACACACACACAGACACACACACACAAACACACACACACACACACACCCACACCCACACTCACACTCTCACAAACACACACACAAACACACCGACACACTCTCACACTCACACACACACTCTCAAAAACATGCACACACACAAGCTCACACTCACAAACACACACTCTCACACACACACACACACACACACACACACACACACACACACACACACACCCACACTCACACTCTCACAAACACACACACAAACACACACGCACACACACACACAGACACACACACACACAAACACACACACACACACACACACAAACACACACGCACACACACACACACACACAGACACACACACACACAAACACACACACACACACACACCCACACTCACACTCTCACAAACACACACACAAACACACCGACACACTCTCACACACTCCACACACACACACACACTCTCAAAAACATGCACACACACAAGCTCACACTCACAAACACACACTCTCACACACACACAAAGGGAGATACAGTACACACATATACACACATAGGCATGTACAGTACACACATACACACACACAGGGATGTATAGTACACACATACACACACAGGGATGTACAATACACAAAAAACACACACAGGGATGTACAGTACACATATACACAAACAAACACACACAGGGATGTATAGTACACACACACAAAAAAAAAAACACGCACAGGGATGTACAGTACACACACACACACACTCACACAGGGATGTACAGTACACACACACACACACTCACACAGGGATATACAGTACACACACACACAAACAAACACACACACACACACAAACAAACACACAGGGATGTCAGTACACACATGCATACACACACACACATGAGGACATTACTGTTAATTGCTTTATACTGATGGACACACACACAAACACACAATTGAAGAATCTGCAAGCAACAGACGGTGGAATGTAAATTAAGTGGTTGCTGGTTTAAAACCATCAGAATGTGACAGCGCCGTTGACGGAGGACGCTGTTTACGTGGGTTTTTTTCCGCTTCCTCTGGCGATGGTGGCTTTTACTCGTTGTCTCACACCCCGGCGCCGACTGACTGAACATTCCTTCGCTTCTGCTAGCAGACAATCATGCTGTCATGGGTCGCATTCATGGTTTGCACCCTCAGAACCACTGTCAAACGTACGCGTGATGCAGTGGACACTGGGTTCCTCCTGGTTCAGGACAAGGCCCGGTCTCCTGTTGTCAGCGTGGACAGTTCCTCCAGGATGAAGGTCTTGATGCTGTTGACTGGTCCACCGGTACATTCTACAGAATTCACCTGAAAACCTCTGAGACGTTCTGTATCGCTGCATCAGACGTCACCAAGTAGAACCACAGACTTTATCAGGAGCTCACTGATAGTCTGATCCAGCTGCAGATAGGCACGTGGAGGTCAAAGGTCAAACTGGAGTGGTCCAGTGTTAACATTCGTCTGAGTTGAGAGGCTTCTGTGACGTGTCTGTCAGTCTGTCTGCCGGAGGATCCAGGTGAAACCAGAACATCTGACTGAAGATGAAAATGTTAGTGTTTCCTGTAAGTTCATCATTTTCAGTTCTAAGAATTCAATAAATCAGATGCTTTATAATTTAACAGAGAGATTATCAGAGAATGTTGATTAGTGATTTAATAAGGATTTCTGCTGATTGAAGATGAACGAAACATCCTGGTGGAAAATTCTGAACGTTACAACCATGAATAAAGGCAGCTGGTCTGAAGGAGTGTGAAAGTCAGATGGTCTCTGTTTGTATGCGAGTGTGTGTGCGAGAGTGTGTGTGCGTGTTTGTATGTGTGTGTGTGTTTGTATGTGTGTGTATACTGTACATCCCTGTGCGTGTGAATGTGTATGTGTGTGATTGTATCGGTTCGTTTGTGTGCTGTACATCCCTGTGTGTGCATGTGTGTGTGTGTACTGTACATCCCTTTGCATGTGTGTGTGTGTGTGTTTGTTTGTATGTGTGTGAGGGGAGGGAACTGTACATTCCTGTGTAGCAGCAGTTATTAGTAATGTCCTCATGTGTGGGTGCAGCTATGTGTGTACTGTACATCCCTGTTTGTGTGTTTATGGGTGTGTGCGTGTGTGTTTGAGTCATTAACACCCAGACATGCATCAGGTGACTCACTCTGTCTGACAGCGGATACTGAGCCACAGGCCGTCGCCTCCATCAGGAGAGCTTTCGCTTGATGCCCCACCTGGAAATGAAACAAACAGATAACACCCGGAAAATAAACAACTGCTTGTTGTATTTTGTTGGTCTGGAAGTTGAGAACTAAGAGATCCAGATGAGATCCTGTTTACGGCACGAGATGCTCCACACGTGTTTGTTTGTCCGCCGCCGGCGTTTTAGGAGCTGCAAGATCCATTAGAACGCTTAGATGAAACATCTGCATGGGTTTGGGGGGGCGGTTTGTAACTTTCTCCAAACTAACAATCAATTCATTGAAAATATAAAAAATATAAAAATATTTATTGTGTACAAAATTCTGAAAAATGAAAGAGGAATCTGGTTTCCTTATTTTTTTCTTCCTTTTGCCTTCAAATTTGTTTGAAAATATGAAATATATGAAATAGGTTTTATTATTTGAAGAGAAATATTATAAGAGGAGTAGGAAGGAACCTTTATATATATATATGTACTATATAATATTTATCTTCAACCGCTCCATCATTTTTCTCTTCCTTCCTCTCTCTCCTCACTCTCTCACATTTTCACATCCCTCTCTCTTATTTATTCCCTCCACCAGCCTTTTCTCATTCCTGCGTCCCTCCATCCTGTCTCCCACCCTTCACTCTTCCTCTTCCCACTTTCTTCATATTTTTTTATTCATCTCCAATTCCTCCGGCCTCCTCTCCCTCGCCAGACCCTCGGCTTCACCGGTAGATAGAGAGAGTGGCATTTGATCTAATCCGGTGGTCCTGATTTTGCCGTGACCCCAGGGCCAAATGTGCTGAGTGATTTAAAGGTGCCAGTCAGGAGCTGGATTGGGCCGAAATCCCCCCGATTCACACAACTCATCCCCCAGCAAGGACACCAGCTGACACCCGACGGCAGGGATGGACATAACTATAACTCACTGCTGAGATAAAGACACACACTCACACACGAACATAAACACATACACATAATCACACACACAATCACACAGATGCGCATACAGACAATCACATGCACACACACAACCACACACTCACACACTTACACACTCACACACTCACACACGAACATACACCTACACATCCACACTAACATATTTGCAGACACGAACACATATTCACACAAATACAGAGAATCACACAGACAAACACTCACACATAATCTCACAGACACAATCACACGCAACCACACGCACAATCACACACTCACAAACACGATCACACAGATGCACGGACACACACGCATTCACTATCACACACAGACACTCACAAACACACACACACAATCACATTATTAGTTTGGTCCATAATACCTGGCGCTCCCTTTCTCTGCTTGTTGTATGACAGTGGTTTGGTCCAACAGAAGGGGTTAAAGGGCTTCAACTTCAATATATGGCAGGTTGGTTTTATCTTTGTGTTGTTGTTGCTTGGAGATGGCTTGTATATCAGTCTTAATCAGTTTTAAGAGTCCGTAAACAGTGTCTTTTGGAGCCTTTCGTTATGTTGGATGATATTAAATAATCCCCTTTTACGACGACTGATCTGGGCGTAATGTCAGGTCCTTTTAGGTTGATAAGTTGAGTATTTCCTTGTGTTGGTCTTCCTTTTTGGTAGTTGAGTTAATTGGGGGATCTAAAAAAAGGAGGGCCAAATCTTCTGAGCCATCATTAGAGTCCAGTGGATTTGGAATGGTTCCAGTTGAGTTTTGCGATGTATAATCCTGTTTCTTTGATGAAGTAGTTAAGAGCCTTAATCATTCTGCCAAATAGATCATTGGTCTTGTCAGAAGTGTTGATTAAAGGGATGAGTGGAAGCTGGCAATCGCTCCTTCCAGCAGACATGGCGATCCTTTTTCACTCATTGAAAGGTTGTTTTTGTGTTCTCATATTCAGAAGAAAGGACAAGATGACTTTGGAAACCTATCAGTTTAGGGAGGGTTTGGTCCTGTTTCAGATTTGCTCCTGGGAAGCTGTCAACTTGGATTCCGAGATCATTAATGAGTGGTAAAGAAAACCTCCATTATTAACACTGGTCTCTTTGGTGTTTTGAACCGTTCCAGTATATTTCTCCGTAGTCAGGGTTGAATTGGTAGAGGGTGTTTGTTCAGGTCATTCTGGTGAGGTGAATCTCTTTTCCTTTTCAGTGGTGGCTGATGAACTATCTATGTAGGTTTTGGGTTGGGGCTGTCATTCGCGAGACATTCTTGGCAGAGACACTCTTTTTGGTTGGTGTCTGAGGATGTCTTAGAGTTAGGTGTTCACTTTGGTGTTGTAGAAAATTCTGGGTTGGTATTTTTGTCCTGTGTACGGGTAGTGTTTGTGCGGGAATATTGTTCCATGGGTTCTGAGTTAAGTAATAACTTTCTTGTTTTTTTTAATGGGATTACTGGGCTGAGGAATCTACATATTAATGGTAAGGGTTGAGTTTTCCGAACATGGTAGTCCCTCTCGGTACATGTCTGGATTGCTTGGTTTTGAAGTGGAGGCTTCTTGTTCCATAGTCTTCGGAATGGAAGAGTTGACTGTTTTATTTTTTAACAAGTCCTAGGTCAAAGGTCAGTTGATAGTTCATATTTTACCAACATGGGGGAGCTCTTTTTGGGATAAACACTGTTTTGAGACATAACTTCATAAACATTGGTCCATTTTAGTCCAAATGTACCTCATATGAACTGCCTCTAGGAGATTTAACTAGTATTTGTCATATTGTCCTTTAATTTTTCATATTTCACTCACTAGGGGGCCTTTAATGCAAATAACACAGGTCCTCATTCGAAACATCCCAACCATAAGTTCAATTGTTTCTACGTTTAGCCCCTATGAATTGAGACAAGAAAAATCTATTTTTATTCCTGGGGTCAAGAATATTTTTATAATATCAGAGAACAATATTTTGCCACCGAAAATAACCTGGTGCTAGTTCGGTGCTGGTGCTAGTGCAACTGCTTAGTTGGTTCAACCTAACACCTCCTGTGAACTTAATCTGTCAGTGCCACCACATTACACCACGTTACCCCTTTTCCATCGAGATGTTCCAAGGCTGGTTTGGAGCCAGAGCCTAACTAAGCACCAGTTCTTTGCTTTTCGAAAGCCTAAGCACCAGCTCCTGTCTCTCAAAACTGGTTCCAGACAAGCACCAACTCTTTACTGGTCTTGAGCCAAGAGCTGATTACATCAAGGGCCGGTGGCGGGGTTGTTATTACCAACAATGCCAGCGCAAACACTGAAACCCCACTTTTAAAAGAACAGCTGAGCGAGTATCATCCAATAAACTAAGCACTAAGTATTTAAATAAAAATTATTTCAAAATTAATAAAGTTATTTATTCGGCTCTGGATCTCAACGTAGGCTTTCACAGCCAAAAACTAGAACCAGCTTCTTTTTAGTAGAAAAGGGGAATGTATATCGTAATCGTATTCTTGACTCTAGACCAGCAAAGAGAGGCCTATTGTCTGGCCCCAGTTTTGAGAGCCACAGATATAGTCAGATAGCCTCAACCAAACCATGTGAGATTTAAATAAAGTAGTTTTGATGACACTTACAATAGGGGAACTTTGAGACTTAGAGCTGCCTCAGCTCTCACAACCATGAAAACAGACCGCATAGAGTCTCGAATCACTTTGGTATCAATCTTAGCTTATTAGTCATTGAGGAATATTTCACTAGTGAAGATCTAGATGAGTTGCTATCGGAGATATAGACAGGAACTTTCTGTCAGCCTTACAAATTAAACATCCCGAAAGTTATCCAGACAGTTAAACAAAGATCTTGTGAGCAACTCTATCCCGCAATGCTTAAAAGCGCCTTTAAAAAAATACAAGCTCTAAAATAATGATCCAGATCGCCAAAAAACTTTATGCCGTAGAAAAAAACCTAAAGATTTGAGAACTGTTTGTGTAATCCTGCTAACAGACAGACAAACAGACAAATCCAGGCTGAGTAAACCATAATCCCTTGGCGGGGAAGATAAACCCTCAAAAATAATCAGACAAGGCCTCCTTAGTACCTGTCAACGTGTGAGTGTGTTTGTGTGAGTGTGTGCGTGTTCGTGTGTGTGTGTGTGTGTGTGTGGGTGCATGCGTGTGTGTGTGTGTGGGTGTATGCGTGTGTGTGTGTGTGGGTGCATGCGTGTGTGTGTGTGTGGGTGCATGCGTGTGTGTGCACTGGGTATGTGTGTGTGTGCACTGGGTATGTGTGTGTCCACCCACGCCAGCGACCGCACTACTCCACCTGTCTTACAGCGAGTGTCAGTCATAACAAACTCTACACCGGTGTGTCATACAGTCTCTACTGATGTTATGAATCTGTCCCCGCTGACTCACAGAATCCTCATAAACTAGGCCCACGCTGTGTTCCCCGACAGCAAGAGGTATGTCCACCAAAAGTCCTCAGTCCCCTGTGTTCTACGGGCAATCCCCCCTGATTGAACTACTATCATTAAATGTGTCTAAAGAAGCTCAATTTAGTGACTAGAATTTGAATTACTGGTGTAGATTTTTACATGTTTGGATGGATAAACTGGAGTCCATTCATATATTTACTTAATTTGGACTAAATCGACCCAGGTTTTAGAGATAATGGCTGAAAAAAAAGGAAACAAAAAAAACACCTCCACCTAGTAAAATAGTATATCTTATGTGCCAGATAAATCAGCTTGAGTGGATTTGTATACTTACATAATTTGAAATACCGCATTTTTCAAAAAAGAAAAAAAAGAAAAGAAAGCCCCCCCTAGAACTATTGGAGTAAAAAAGATATATATATATATATATTATATGCCAGATATATCTTTTCAAGTTAATTCATATGCTACAATTTGGACTAAATCGAACTAACAGTTGTTAAATTATTGGCCCAAAACATTCAGGGATAAAGCTCCCTCTAGTGTCGTAAAATACAAAACGGACCATTCCAAAAATGAATCCAGTTCTTCCCAACATTAAGTTCTATGTGGCTGTAATATTTGAGTTATACCACAAAGGATATACTCCAGATGTGGACGATTAATAAAAAAAACTCGACTTCTCAGTGACATATATAAAACACGATGCTCATGAGAGCCCCCCGGTGGCCAAATAGGCCCCGTGTAATCACTTATTTTTATCTTATCATGTGATCCTCAAAAATATGTTTTTGATGTCAAAATTTATAATTTTTAATTTACTTTGTAAACTTGTATATAGAAATTGTAGTTTTAGTGTCGGTACCCCACCCTTCCATAATAGTGTCAAAAACGACCCGCATTCATTTCCTGTGGTATTTCGTGGGAGCCTTTGATTCTTAAGATCTTTGGCTGTCAGGAATATTTTCACTGTAACACGTCACAAGTGTCGACCTTCAGTATTACCTTCATTTCATACTCAAGAATATTTGATGACATCAAATGGATACATATTCATATATACAAATCTGTAATATATACGTATATATACATATATAAATACACACACATATATATATATATATATATATATATATATATATATATATATATGTATTTCTATATCTATAGAAATATATATAGGTCATTTTGAAATTTTCCAAATATCAGTTAATTGAAAACCTTTGAAAAAAATGAAGAATAAACATATTTCAAACATGGAATTATTTTTGCGTGGACCAAAATATAATTCAAAATGTAATACAAATAATTGATCTCAGCCAAAATGAAGAATAAAATGGTATAAAAACACATTGATTCTTGTACGACCCATCTTTGACCCACTTATGTAAGAACGTAGGATCCAAACCCTTGCGCATCTAAGGGTTAAACACACCCTCCCTGTTTGGTGGTTGACTTAAGCTGCAACAATTACTCAATGCTGCTGCTGCTGCTGCTGCTCCTACCACCAACACCCAGCATCAACCACCCAGCATCCACCTACGGGCTCCTGGGTTCAAGAAGTTCAAAACGTTGGAGCTCATCACTACCCAAAATCTCTCTCTGTAAACAGTTCACACCGTCTGTCTGCACTCACCGACAGAATGTTGCTGCGAGGATTAGAGGAAGAAAAGGGAAAACTATGTGATCAAATGTGATAATTAGCAGCTAGAGAAAGATTTACATGCATTAAAAAAAAAATGAATCGAACGCCATCACTGAAACCAGATTGAAGCAGATTTGCATTGTCCCGGGGGCCTCGTCTGTCCTCTCCGTGTTTTGGGTCTGACTTCCTGGAACGCTCAGCGGCAAACTATTTGAATGAGTGTGTTTGTGTGTAAAATGGAGTGACTTGTGAGTGCTTCGTGTTGAAATGGTTCCGAGCGTTCAAATATCGAGGCGTGTATTTATGGTGTGTGTTGTGTGATTGTGGCACGCAAAGGCTTGCCTTTGCGCAACTGCGATCTAATTGGCTGTTGGAGCATCAACATGTTTACAATATAAGAAGCAGTTTCTACCATGTGTGTGTGGGTGTTCATGTGTGTGTTGGTGTGCGCGTGTGTGTGTGAACAGCTGACAGACACAAACATCCCGTGTAAAAGCATTGTGTCTCATGACACTGCTGGGAATTCAAATGGTGACAAAAAACCCTCAGCACGTGTCTCACGCGGAAGAGAAACCGGGCCTCCCCTTCTTTTCTTTTCTTTCATGTGATGTAACGTCCCCTATGGCGGCCATGACGGAGGTCTGTTTTTGTCTGAGTGTCTTTGTGTCGACTCCTGTCATCAATCATCCAGACAGTTGATTTGTGTACATTCCAGTTGGCTGCGGTACCTCGCCCGAAAAACATCCCCAAGAAATCAGAAATGTTTGAAGTAAATGGTTTGATTCATTTTTTATAACCCTTTATTTTCGGTAGCGACATGTTTGTCTTTTCACTTCTGATTTTTATTTCCCCGAATCATTGAAATCATGACCGCCGCCTCCGGCGCAGGTCCTGAATGTTTACGGGATAACTCAAAAACTGTTTCACGGATGGTTTTTAGATTTCATACGTATATAGAACTTAGTGTGAGGAAGAACTGGAATGGTTTTGGGAAGGGTTGATTTTGTATTTCCAACACTAGGGGGCGCTGTATTTCTAAAAGTTTCTGGACTATAATTTTTAAACAATATATCCAATTTTCATCCATCCACCTTTCAAACATTGTGTTTTACTCTTATAATTCATATTTTATTCACGAGAGGGAGTTGTTTTGGTTTTTTTTTTACAAAAAACTGTTTTTTCTTTTAAAACTTCTTAATTTTTGGTACACGGAAAAATATTGAGTCATTGCATAGTTTGCATCTATTTGATTTTATTCAAAATAATCAAATGTCACAAATGTATTTATTCCAGTTTGACAAAATCAACATAAATGTGTTAATTATTAAAACAGTTAAACAATTTAAACAGAACAAAGTCTACAAAGAGACATATACGTGTCTCATGAGAATACACAGGACAGGTTTTCGTGACTCAGTCATCCATTTTCTTCTGGTTTTCCGAATCATTTTGTGGACAGCAGACTAAAACGGGGACTCCAGACTTCCCACTCCCTCAAACCGGGTCAGATTAGATCTGTAATACCTCCAGAAAATTTTGGCACTCCCCTAGATTGGATTTGTCCAATGAACGACCAAAGAGAGGCTCCCTGGAGGCGTCCCTAACCGGACAGCCGAACCACTTCAATCGGAGAGGACCTGCAGGTCCTTCGCATCGAGACGAGCCCAATCTCCTGAACCGGGCTTCTCCATGATGGAAGCTCATTTTGTACATTGAATCAAAATTCTTTCAAGTTACTATCTACAGCTTAAGACCTGAGGTAATGTTCTGCAAAATCTCCCCAACTCAGAGGGACCTGTCCACCATTTCCCAGAAGGGAACGATGGGCTGCTTGAGTCCAATGACTGATGAAGCCAACAGAACCACATCATCTGCAAAGAGTAAGGTTAGAATTCTGAGCTTTCCAAACTGGACGCTCTCCTCACCTTGAGGTTTGGTCCATGAATATCACCATCAAATCTGGACATAAAAGTCAACCTTGGAATGTGGTTCATACAAGCACAACACTCTCTTTGGTTCTGGAGGGACCGGATGGTTTGGAGCACTGGTCCTTATACTCAAACTGATTCTATAGGAAACATTTTATCTATAATTAGAAGTTGTGATATGTTGAGGAGAGAGGTGAGGATGACAGGAAACTGGATGAGGGATGTTGTGACAGAGCTCATGGGTTTGGACTTGTGATAATGGGTTGTGGTGAAACAGTGTGAGAACTTCAGAGAGAATCAGCAGCGCCTCCGTCTGCTGTGTTTCCTCACAGGAGTCATCAGAGATTTCACTTTTGTTGCAACATTTTCACATTTCTGAGGAGTGTTTCTGAATCTTTCTTCAGTTTCATTGGGTTTGTGTCTAGGAACCCGGCTGATTGACTCAAAAGAGAAATGACCCAGTTGATGAAATGGGATCTTTCCCACGCAGCTGAGCTGACAGGAGTTCACTGTATGACAGCAGACATAAACACAAACTCAGAGGACAACCTCAGACGGACTATTGTTCATACAGAGCAGCATCAGTACCTGTGGTCATCGGACCTGTGTCACCGCCGTCGGATTCTGTTGGGCTTTTAGCAGGATTTACACAAAAACAACCAGACGGGTTTTCGTGAAATTTCAAAGAGAGGTTGAACTTGGCCTGGGTTAGAAACTGTTTCATTCTAGGGGGAGAACAAATTCACAACTTTTATTATACATTGAATTTCACACAACCAAACGCTCTGGTTCCTGTGGCCGTCATAGCTTGGCTCTTTTAGAAATCGATCCATTTCATAGAATAGAATAGAATATCTTTATCATCGTTGAAGAAGTTAAACGAAATTAAGGTGCAATTCTTTCAAGGTGAAAATGAAAAATGAAGAATAAAAATACATATAAAAATAGTAATGTATGAAGGAAATAAACGCCAACCCCAACATTCACATTCTGAAGGTATTGCAAGATTGTCTCTTATTGTTCTTATTTATAAGTGAATACACACAAAAAAAAATGCATTTCAATAAAATAAAATAAAATTGTTTGTTTACTTGTTCAAAATTGTATTTAATTTCTGATGAGCACATATTGAGTCTCTATTTCTTGTTGAAAAATGTGACTGAACCTGTTTATAATGTGACCCAGTGGCAGTATGTATATGCGAGTAAGAGTAAGGGGCCGAGGGTTGAGCCCTGGGGGACACCACAGTTCAAAGGGGCCACGGAGGAGGAGGAATTAACACCACGGCTGTTGAGAAAGTTCTATTCCAGAAGTAGGATTTTATTTGGCTGTATTATAGCGTGTAAGTACTTCAAATAATTATGTAACTTGATACAACCAAAAATAACTAAACAACAAAAAAAAAATGCTTTACCAAATGGTGAAGTTAATCTAATTTAATCCATGAAAAAGCAAAATATTTTCATCATTAAATCATTTTATAAGTCAGATATTTTTTTCTTTTTCTTTTTTTTACCGTTTAAAAGCAAGTTTGACCAACTGAATTTGTCATGTTTATGGTAAATTTAAAGTTTCTAAGATATTAGATGAAAAAATGCACTTTAACAAACTGTGTAATCAAAACGAAAAAAGTCTGAACATTGACTTAAATATGTTTAATGCCCTCACCAAGAAAATAGCTAATGAAATTAATAATTTATTATTTGCATATTTAATCTTAGACACTTTAAATTTTGCGTAAAATGACCGATTGTTTGGACGAGCATGTTATTAAACACTTTTTAAAAAAATCAAACGTTTAAAATTATTTTGTGATGAAATTTTTGTACATCAAGTAAAATTTTCAATTTTCAATTATAATGGCTCAAGTATGTTTTCACTAAACTATTCAACCCTGTTTAGACTTTTATTTTTTTTAAGTTACATAATTGTGTTTAGTAACTCCTCCTGGTCTATTTATTCTTAATGTATAAAAATAAATCCTAGAAACGAATATGACTTTCTCAACAGCCTTAGATAAGGACTCTTCCTCAGTGGCCCTTTTGAACTGTGGCATCCCCCAGGGCTTCCTCCATGGCCCGTTGATGTTTAGCATATAAACTCTGCAGCTGGGTCAGATTATAAACAGGTTCAAACACATTTTCTGTAATAAATAGTGGCTCAAAATAAGCTCAACCCAACATCTGAGCAGGACCTTAAAGCGTTATATATTAAGTTTCTCTCAGAGATAAGTTCAAAAGGTTTGGTTTGACTCCCAAATAGTTTAACACAGAAATACGGCTGTTTCTTTCTCATTTTTCCAAAAGACTCGTTACATTAGTGGATGATTATGGAATCATAGACCTTACTGTGAGGAAGAATTGGATTGATTTTGGGAAAGTTTGGTTCCGTACTTCAGACGCTAGGGGGACCTTTCATCTCCAATAGTTTTGAAAAAAAGGCGTCCCCTTTAATTAGGGGTTTTTCTATTATGTTGAGTAAGCGTAAAAAAAAAAAGTATTAACTCGCCCTGATTACATTAAATCAATGCAAATGTATACAAGAAACTAAGATGTTTATTAAATTATATATATTAAATTTGAGGGGAACTTCCAATATAATATAATGTATCTAACTGATTCAAGTATTACACATTTGTTTGTTGTAAATAATCACTTTCACTTTATCTAATTCATTCATGTTGGTTCAACAACAGAGTATACTTTTGTTCAGATGGACATGTTTACTTTTGTGACCCGTTTTGCTGTGTCTCCATGTCAATGTAAGGGGAGGTAAGCTGAGCGCCGTCAGGGGAACGATGGTGCAGCCGAACTCAACTCCCCGGCCGTGACCTCTGACCCCGAGCAGAGGAACTGGAGACGTCGCTCTAAACACACAAAACAGAAGAAGTACTGCTGATGAAAAAAGTTTGTATGGTTTTACAAGTATCTGTGCGCTCACAGTCGGTGTGTGTGTCTGTGTGCTTACTGTCCGTGTGTGTGTGTGTGTGCTTACTGTCCGTGTGTGTGTGTGTGTGCTTACTGTCCGTGTGTGTGTGTGTGTGTCCATGCGTGTGTGATTGTTCTTGGGTGCTTACTGTACGTGTGTGTGTGTGCTCACTGTCCGTGTGTGTGTGTGTTTCCCTACTGTCCGTGTTTGTGTGTATGCTTACTGTCCGCGCGTGTATTTGTGTGTTTGTGTGCTTACTGTCCGTGTGTGTGTGAGTGTGTGCTTACTGTCCGTGTGTGTGTGAGTGTGTGCTTACTGTCCGTGTGTGTGTGAGTGTGTGCTTTCTGTCCGTGTGTGTGTGTGCTTACTGTCCGTGTGTGTGTGAGTGTGTGCTTACTGTCCGTGTGTGTGTGAGTGTGTGCTTACTGTCCGTGTGTGTGTGAGTGTGCGCTTACTGTCCGTGTGTGTGTGAGTGTATGCTTACTGTCCGTGTGTGTGTGAGTGTGTGCTTACTGTCCGTGTGTGTGAGTGTGTGCTTAATGTCCGTGTGTGTGTGTGTGCTTACTGTCCGTGTGTGCATGTGTGCTTACTGTCCGTGTGTGTGTGAGTGTGTGCTTAATGTCCGTGTGTGTGTGTGTGCTTACTGTCCGTGTGTGCATGTGTGCTTACTGTCCGTGTGTGTGTGTGTGTGTGCTTACTCTCCATGTGTGTGTGTATTTGTGTGTGCGCTTACTGTCTTTGTGCGTGTATGAATGTGTATGTGTGTATGCGTGCAAGTGTATTCATGTTTGTTCGCTTGTGTTCGTGTGTGTGTGCGTGATGGTGTGCATGTGAGTGTACGTGCATGTATCTGAGTTTGTGTGTGTGTGTCGGTGTATGTGCGTGTATTAGTTTGTGTATGTGTGTGTGTTTCCAGAGGAAGCCGATCAGTCAGTGGGGTTGAAGGTAAACGGTATTTAGTCTTTGCGTGCCCTGTAGTCATGACTCTTTGATCTGAGTATGGAAGTGTGTGCGTGTTTCTGTGCGTGTGTGTTTGTGAGAGTGTATTAGCGTCTGTTTTGGGTCACCGGAGAACAACACCACCAATTTTGCCACCAGGTGTGCCCACTGATTGTGGGACGGACGACAACTTCAAACAAGGCCTTCATCCTCTTCCTTCTCGTCGTCGTCAGACGGATGAAGGGACAAACCAGGAAGACACAACAGAGACGGAGGGATGGAGAGAAAGAGAGGGAGAGAGAGAGAGAGAGAGAGAACGGAGTGAAGGATTGAAAGCCAAAAGAGAAACAGAGGAAAGAGAAAAGGAAGCACGGAATAACAAAAGAAATCAGAGGAGTGAAGTGAAAGAATAAATCCCAGTGTCAGGCGCTGTTGAACGGGTTCTGATGCCTTCATAGGGACTGGTGGAAATCAACCCAACAGCAAATCTCTGGGCTGCCATTTCTTGACGCGGAACAAGTTGGAGTTAAAACTTAAAACTGAGTCTACTGAGTCTAAAATTCAAGGACATGCAACTATCAATTACGTAATTAGACATGGAACACTAAAAAACTAGACTCCAGTGCTCAAAACACAGAATATTGGTAGAAATTTTGAACGGAATGTTCCTTTAGCCCCTGTCTATGTCTAGGAGCTTCTTTTTCCCGCCAGAATTTATTTGATTTTCTTTCGCAGTGATGAGACCATCAGACAGAATTCGCTCTTGCTACTTCCAGCGGCGTAATCTTTTGAAGACGCCATTGAGTCCATCAACATGTAAAAACTGTCATTCCTGGCAAAATTATTTTGCATTTTGGGGGAACATCCCCCTTCACTCCCGGCTGATAGGATTTCAGCCAAATAGCCAGGTATGAACAGAACAACAATAAAATCGAAGTCCACATGCCAGGTGTTCTTGGTGCTGATTCTGTTGAGTTTATTTACGTAACACATGTAAATTTTTGAGTCGCTACTGCGCTAGGTGGGGATAGTCTTCAGCTCCTGGGCAATCGTCTTCTGTGGTGTTTATTTACAAAAACTACGCTGCCAATTACTGGCTACAAGTACGAACTACAGTGTTTTCAGTCATCCTGCGTTCACCGAATGTACAGGGATTGTTTTCACAACGTTGTCGTCTGAACGCAGAACTTTCAAAGAACTTTTCCGATTTTAGCTAGAATGGTGTCACATAAGTGGAGCCTTCGTGGCAAACAACAATTCACGCTTTTTGTTTTTTGACAGCGGCCGAAGAACCTGGATTGAACCTGCTCTAGTGTATTCTGGTATTAACTCAAAGACCAAATAATGACTTATTTCTATTCAGTTATTTGACTTGATTCATGAACACTTGAGCCCATTCAGCGGACATTAATGAATTCACTCATTGTTTTAACCTCTTATTGCGTTCATGCAACCACAAAACAGGTCCATGTTGCAAAAACTCTAGTGGTCCGCCATCCAATCATTACAGTTTATGACACACCGAAAATAAGTGGGTTTATTTTCTTGTTTCCATTTTTCTGCCGCGGTGACCATAGTGACGATCTCTTGAGTCATGTTTTTGCCGATGGAAGGAGTATGCGGTTGGGAAACCTCCTGTCAGACAAGGTTAGAAGTTTTTCTGTGAACCCGGAGACCGTCTGGTTCACTGCCTCTCCTTTCCCTATCAAAACCGCCGTGTGTTAGCCAACCAGAGCAACAATGGGAACTAATCACCGTTAATTCAGGAGCGATTAGCCACGTATGGAGGCGCAGGGTGAGTCATGCCCAGACAGACACAATCGAAAGCTAGAGGGATTGTACCATTAATAACCAGCTCCGCCGCCTACACCCACACACACACGTACACACACTGTTCATAGAAATGTGATGAGCGAAAACACACCCTGAGTAGGTGGGGTGTAGAAGCCGTTATGAAAAAAATAAAAACGGACTGATTGACAGGTAGACTGACAAAGAACACAGACTTTGTTTAAACTAAGCCTACGCTGTCGTCCTTGACAGCGAGGCCATATCCCCGCAAAGTCCCCAATCCCCTGCGTTGTGCAAGCAATCCCCTCCTAAAATCAACGGTGACGTCATGAAAACAGTATTTGTACACGAAAAGCAGCCCGGAGTGAGTTAAATATCTTTAAATATTTCCTGCCTAAAGCATTGCACTGTAAAATAATTCACTCCTCTCCAACAGATGACCTACTTAAGCACAATAATAACTTAATCATTTTTGCATTATTATATTTATTTACCTCTTTGCAACTTGTTTACTTCAACAACACGAGTAGGAAGTCTGTCTAGGTCTAAGTCTAATTAACAAGATGTATCACCTCGACATTCCAGTCGAAAAACGTTGGGCTTCAATTAAAAATAAAAACTCCCCTTAGTGGGTACAATGTGAACTAAGAGAGTAAAATATGATATATATATATACATATATATATATATATATATATATATATAAGATAGATCTATCTCCTTGAGTTGATTAAAATGCACCAAATGTGGACTAAATCTGACCAAGAGATTAATTTAAGAAATTATGGGCCGAAAACGTTTAGATAAAGCTCCCCCTAGTGTCGGTAATGACTAACATATCTTTCCAATAATGAATCCAGTTCTTCCTCATACTGAGGTCTGTGTGCTTATACAATTTGAAAATGGTTCGTGAAATAGTTTTAGAGTTATCGTTAAGACAAAGGACATGCGGACTCAACAGTTATTCAATAATATGCCAGATTTGTTCAGGTATATAATTAGAAAAACTGGCACGACTTCCGTAACCCATTTATATAATGTAAAGGACTTATTCTTAGCTAAAGTAATTAATATGTGCAATTATGTTCAGCTGATTTTACACTAATAAAGAATAGTTATGATATTATATTCCATTTATTCAAAGAGATTACCTTAAATTCTGCAGACTGCACCTTTATGAAAAGTAAATGGAGATTAATTCTGGGCCACAACAATCACATATATTTCTCATGATGGTGGGACTGATGGTCTGTCCCAGTAACAAACATGTCTGTTAGCTCTTTCTGTCCATCAGGACCAGATCCCACGCCATCCTGCCATCTGCCGGCGACCACAGCTGACAACCGACCGCTGCATCAATTTCCCGGCACGCGACTCATCAAAAACACATCAAGGCCTCTGACGCCATGCTGGCTCACCGCCTTCTTAGGGTGGGGGGGATGGCCACCAAGTTGTTATCTCATCTTGTCTTTGGTTTTTGCGGACTGTTTCCCTTTTTATTTTTCTCTTTAAAGATAAAACGCTCAGCCGAGTGAATGAACGCGGCCGCAGGCAGGAAAGTACCGGTAATAACGGCGCTGGATCACATATAGCTGAGAAAACAGGAGAAAATGTACAGATTGCCGGTAAAAGTAAAAGCATGACCAAAATGAAAGGCTACCTGAACCAAACGCATCCTTAATGAGAGAGAGAGAGAGAGAGAGAGGGAGAGAGAGGGAGAGAGAGAGAGAGAGAGAGAGAGGGAGAGAGAGAGGGAGAGAGAGAGAGGGAGAGAGGGAGAGAGAGAGAGGGAGCACCAGTCACATCCAGCACAGTGATTTCCACACAGTCGGATAAACTGCTGACAAACAAACACGTCTATGAGCGTACTCTAAACAGATCAACACAACAAACCTCCTGGTCTACACACAGGAAGTCATGCAGTCATGAAGTCCATGCACATCTACACAAAATAGTGTACACACCTGCAAAGGGGTTTCCACAACAGAGCAGGATCCCACAACAAGACCAGCACTTGTGGAGAGGCTCTGAACCAATTGTTTAGTCCAGCAGTTGAAAACTCTGTTTTGACAAAGTACTTTACAAATTCAGCTACCGGTGCTGGTCCACAACCTAGTAGTTGGATGGAACGTGTGCTGGACCCAACAAGGCCATCAAACTGCTTCAACACTGTGAATCCACGAACCATCCAGAGGAGCATATTGGCCATGTTCCAAACGTTAGCCGGGATTTCAGGAAAAGGAGGTTGGACCCCATTATCCCACCAGGCCTTGCTGTCCACTGAGTTTGAGCGTTGGGTTCACCTCATGCCTAATATATCCCACCCACTGATGGTGTTAAGACCAAAGAGCAAATCTCAAAACGGATCATTTAAATCACGGAGATGTTGCAAACAGGGAAACAACATGCAACCTTATGACGTCAATATCAAAGAGACGTACTCCGAGTTTAAGAGTCCGTCCATTTGATGCCATTTAAATGTTTGTGGGGTTCAGTGACAGGAGGTTTACATCAATGGACAGTTCGGAGATGGTATATTGTCCAAAAAGCAACAATAAGGAACTAATTAAAAAACCAGGATTATCTTCTGTCAGGTTTGATAGGAGATGGAGATGAGGTGCAGTGAAGAAGCCTACACCACCTGGTGGAGCCAAACAAACTCACTGACAAGTGGAATGAGTGATGGAGTTGGGGGGGATCCCGCAATGTGAAGGACATTTTAACAGACGGGTGCCGTGATAACAAGATGATCCATGTTTCACTGACCTCACCTATCAGTGGTTATAATGCTATGGCTGATCAGTTTATATATTCAGCAATCATGTTCATGGAAAACTCCACTCTCCTGAATTTCTCACAGTAAAATACGGTAAATATGAATCATCTGATCCACTTCACATAACTGGTGTCTATCAAAAAAAGAGAAGAATTATTTATCTAATATTAGCCAGATCGGTATAAAAAAAGAGGCTCCGCACCCTCAAATACAAAGTCCTAAAAACTGCATTAAGAATAGATTCTAGTCGGATTAGACCCACCAAGAATCTAACCAACAACAGCCCTGTTCAACCACATCATCACTTCAGTAGACCATCTTCAGAAGCAGGAAGTTGGCTCCTAGGTTTTCACCTAGGTTTCACCATATGCCAAAATCAACAGAAATTCCCGATTGAAATCCAGCAGTGTGTGAACGGTTACAAAGCTGTTTCTGTTGTTCTCGTTCTCCACAGATCCACAGTGAGACACATAATCTACATATGTAGAAGACCTGGTAAATAACTGAACCTCCACAGAAGTGGACCACCTTCCAGAATTCCTCCAAGAGCACGGTGAAGGTTCCTTCAGGAAGTCACAGAAGATCCAAAGAGAACTTCCTAGGAAACTTAGGAAACTAGTGAAAAGAAACGTGGCTAAAATGGCATCAATGGGAGAGTGGTGAGGAGAAAGCCTTTGCTGACCAAGAAGAACATTAAGGCTCATCTGAATTTACCCACAACACACCTTAATGACCCTCAGGGCTTCTGGAATAATGTCCTCGGGACCGATGAGTGGAGAGCTAGAACTGTTGGAAAACAAGGTTCTGTTCCATCTGATAAAAACCAAACACAGAATTCCACTAGAAGAACATCATGTCCAACATGGTGGTGGCTGTGGAATGTTGTGGAGATGATCTGCTGCTTCAGAACTACGAGGGCTCTCCATTAATTCTGCTCCCTTATAAAAAATGTCATCAGTCAGTCAGTGTTGAAGCTCATGAAGGAAGACAATGATCCCAAGCAGAAAAGTAAGATGACCTCCGATTGGCTCCTAGTCGAAGTCGGGACCTGAACCCTTTGAGATGCTGTGGTGGGACATAAAAAGATCAGATCATGCTCACAGACCCTCCAGTGTTTCTGCGATAAAGCAGTTCCGCAAAAAAGAGTGGGCCAGTACTCCACCACAGGGATGTCCGGCACGGATCTCCAATTTTCAGAAGTGTTTTGGTCCCAGGTGGAACAACTTTTTGAAGATGAGACAGCGTTTAGTTTGAGATGCACACAAAGGTAGAAGAAATAAGGAGGGGTCTAATAGTTTTTCATATAACTGCCGGTATGTAAGGAGTTAGCGTCAGATAGGAAGAGTGACATGAATAGTTGGGTGTCATAGCACCCAACGGTCATGGCAGCGGAGGAGGATACCTGGGGCAAATGGAGGAACCACGTAAGAGAGGCAGGTAGATAAACGCTACTACAGGTGTCTCATCAGCTATTTTGAACAAAAAAGGAACATGTATGTACTTAATATCTGTGTCCAGTCACAGAGAATGTGTGTGTGACTGGACACATCACCTGACTGCTGGTGCGTCGTCTGATAGCAGAGTGACTGTCGGTCACAGACGGTCACACAGATCGACACGTGGAAGTAAGGAACCTGGATCCGTGAAGGGACTTTCCAGCTCTCCTCTTCCTCCCTCACTCCTTCCTCCTTTTCTAACCCCCCAAAAAAGTGTTTCTGCTTTTTTTGTTTTTCAGATAGGAAAGAGTGAGAGGAAAGTTAGGAAAAGATTGAGATATACATTACTTGTTTTTACCTAAATCTATATATGTCAGTTTTTTTTTCTTCATTTGGAAACAACATGAAATCAGTTTTTTTGAAACACTTTAGAACTGAATGACTTCTCTTAAAGGGACAGTCTGTACATTTAGTTGTATTTCTTGGATTATATAACCATGTTTTTTTTGTGTGCATAATCAGCAGATAATCAGAATTGTTGTTGATCCTAGCTTAGAATGAGTCCTTTATATCTCCATGGGGGTGGGGGTGGGGGGGTCTGTCCCATCAACAGACCGTGGACAGACCAGCCCTACAGAGGGTTTTCACATATTTTAGGTTGAAGTGGCAGGAAGATGATGGAGAAACGTTTTATGACGGTGCGTAGGTCACAGGGCCCGCCGAGGAGGAGACCTCAACTATGTGAAGACTTTTTATACAGAATAATGGGGTCAAGCAGTTTTCCAAAAACATGCTTTAGCAAAAGTTTTAGCTAATCTAAGTAGACTAATTTCTTTTTTATTTGCTGAACGCAATGCGTGTCCGTACTTCACCAATAAATGTATCTTTCCATGTTGAATTTAGACGGTCCGATAGTTTAATTGAATAAATGAGCCACAGAAATATTTTGTCCAGAGTTTTTCATTGGTGAAGACATTTTAAAATACTGGGAAAAAAAACAAAAAAAACATATGAATTTATATTTACGGTAAAATATATTCTTTGGGGTTACTGCAATATTACAAATGTATTTTTATAAAGTGTAAACAGTCCTGCGCTCGTCCTGCCCTCTTTCTTCCTGTCCGTCTTCCCTCTCTCGTGCAGCTCTCACACGGAATGAAGGAGAAAACACTGACAGACAGACGGACGGAGGCACGGACTTCTATTGTCTGTGAACACGCTGGAAATGAAAGACAGCAGGACGGAGATGTTCTTCCTCATGTTGGACCAACATCTCTCCACCAATCCCTCCATTTACAAGAATACAAAACAAACAAACAAACAAACAAACAAACAAGAGTCTTTACAACGAAGATAACGGCAGAACAGGAATAACATCCTGTTCATGGTGCATTTGATCCTGGATTTAGCTCCAGATTGAGTTTAAGCTTTGACTGATGAATTTAACTTTAATCCGGTTTAATTGTGGAAATCTATACCCCCTGTTTGATGGTCACAAATCATATTCACTGCCCAGAACATAGTCTGGGTCAGAGATTATGTTATTGACCAGTCTTAAAACATTATCATGATAGGTTGATAGGTAAAGTTTCTCTGCTAGTTTGGGTAACTAATCCTGGAGGAATGAGAACAAAAAAGTCTGAGTGACCTCTTACTCTTACGCTTCTACAGAACCCAAGCTACAAAGAGAGCTCGGTCCAAACTAACCTCGGTAAAAACATCATGTGATTTCTTTTGCATTATTACTTTTGGCATTATTACTTTTTCGCAAATTGCCCTTTTTAGGGTCAGCAAAGTTAACCTTGAACGTGACCTTGAGGTACAGTGAGAGGAAAAGTTCTGTTATGCTGATCCATACAAAGTGGAGAGAAGAAAATGGCATATGTATCACACATCGCAACATACGGGACTACGTAGTTATGAAGTAATGACGATTTAGATGAGAAAATTTCACAGCCGGGGAAGAAGCGTGGATCCGATCTCTGCTCTAAATGGATGCTTTTCAGTGGAAATGTAGTCTGAGTTTGTTTCTAGGGAAGTGATTGAATTGTGACACTTTAAACATGTGAATAAGTTGTGTTTATTTCCTGTAATGTATACAGAGAAAAACTGCCATTCTGATTGTCCTTCAGCTCTGATGCAGAATTCAATTATTATTATTATTATTATTATTATTATTATTATTATTATTATTATTATTATTATTATGATTATGATTATTATTATTATTATTATTATTATTATTATTATTATTATTATTATTATCGTAATTATTTTATAATAATAATAATAATAATAATTTTAAATTTCTGTCTCTCCCCCACTCTCACTCATATTTCTTTTTCTCTTTTTGGTGAATCGACCACACTGAAAAAAAAACAACTTTGAGCATCAGAAAATAAACTTGGACTATGACAAGAATAAAGTCACAATATAAAGAGATTAAAGTCATCATATTACGAGAATAAAGTATCTGAATTATGAGAGTGAATTCACAAATTTTAAGAGAATGAAGTCACAATATTACGATAATAAGTCTCTGAATTACGAGAATAAACCCAAAATATAACGAGAAGAAAGTAAAATTATTCAGAGAATAAAGTCATTGTATTATTAGAATAAAGACACTGCATTACGAGATTAAAGTCACAATATTACGAGAATAAAGTCACAATATTACGAGATGAAAATAAAAATATTACAAGAATGAAGTCACAATATTATGAGAATAAAGTCACAATATCACAAGATTAAAGTGACTGTATTATGAGAATACAGACAGAATATCATGAGAATAAAGTCAATATATTACAAGAATAAAGTCACAATATCACAAGAATAAATTCACTGTATTATGAGAATAAAATCACAATATTACGGGAATAAAGTCACTGTATTATGAGAATAAAATCACAATACCACGAGAATAAAGTCAGTGTATCAGGAGAATAAAGTCACTCTATTAGGAGAATAAAGTCACAATATTAAGAGAAAAAGTCACAATATTAAGAGAATAAAGTCACTCTATTATGAGAATAAAATCACAATATTACGGGAATAAAGTCACTGTATTATGAGAATAAAATCACAATATTAAGAGAATAAAGTCACTCTATTATGAGAATAAAATCACAATATTACGGGAATAAAGTCACTCTATTATGAGAATAAAATCACAATATTACGGGAATAAAGTCACTCTATTATGAGAATAAATTCACAATAATATAACACCCAATAAACTCTTTATTTGATCAAAATAGCACCATTCTCCTCTTCTTCAGCTCCAGGAATTTTCCCTTTACTATTTCCTCTTTTTCCACTTCTCTTTGACTCGTCTGATTCAGCCGGTGATTTATTTCCTTCGAGCGGCAGCAGCCATCCACTTCCTTTTCCATTCTCTCTTAATTCTTTTAATTTCGTCTCAATCTCTTCTCTGTCTCGGCTTCACCTTCATGTCTGTCTGTCTCTGCTTCTCTATCTCCGTCTGTCTCCGTCTCTCTGGGTGGTCTGTGGTCCAGCAGCCTCCTCTTCTTCCTCCGGTGCTGGTGGTGCTAGTGGTGGTGTTGGGTGGGAGTTTTTGGGAAGGCGGGTGGGGGGGGTAGAGGGGGGTTGGGGAGAGGGGCGGGGTGGGGGGTGGCTAGTGGTAGTGGTATAGGGGTAAATGTTGGTTATTGGGGGCACTTACATCCTCACCCGCTGTACTCCCACCACTACTTTTCACTTCCTCCCCTCCTGATTGTTCCGGGCCCATAAAGAACATAACGTGCCCACACATCGACGACGCTCAGATGCCCCCCAACCCCCCCTCACCTCATTGCCTCCTACGACCCATGAGAAATAAAAAGTTGAAGGTTTAACCGCCGAAATACAGAACTGATCCACACAGACACACACACACACACACACACACACACACACACACACACACACACAGTGCCACCCAATGCTCAATTGTGTATACATAAACAGTGTTTGCACACGGGGGGGCAGGACCCTCACAATGCACAGAAACGTATACACACAATATACACACAGACATATACACGCCACATAAGGAGAGACCGTCCTCAAACAGCGACACGTCCCTTCCTCTCTCCTCCTCGTCTCCCTCTCCTCAGGTCTGGCAGCCATTTCAGCAGCAGTGGCCTGGTTGCGTTTAAAGGGGGATTTTTCCCCTCAGATCTGGCAACCGCAGCCGCCAAGGAGGCCGAGAAAGGAGAAAGCAGTGAGTGATTGGCATGTGGTGTTGGCAATAACGCCTCTTCCTACCCCCCCTTTCTGTCTGTCTGTCTGTCTGTCTGTCTGCTAAGATGCCAAATTACAAAACAATCTCAAACATGGACAGGGTGGCGTGGACCGAAATCGTTCTCACATGGCGCGCTGTAAGCGCCATAGTCCAGTCAGAGGTGGCCGAGGGCGAAGTACAACCTCAGCGGCGGTTGGATCGGATCTTCAGGGTGGAGCTCATTGGAAACAAACTTTTTTTTACTTTAGCGAGGTTTCTGATCAAGGTTTGGCGTTCGGAAAAACATAATTCAGTGCAAAAAAAAAGAAAGAAGAAGAAAATGTAGCATCTTGTTGTGCTTGAAGAGCTTTAATGTTCCGCTGCAAATAAAATGTTGAATCAATAACAGAAAAGTTACAAAGATCAGTCTGAGTATTTTTTTTGTGTTTAATTGAAACTTTTTTGCAGGTGGGTTTTTTAACAGATTTGAGAAAAAGTAGATTTCCAATTAAAGTCCGGTTGCCAGATTTATTAGACGTTGTTTCTTTTTCACTACAGAATGTTTTGTTAGAAAATGTGCCTAAAAACCATGACAGAAAATACAAATCTTCTTTTTTTTTCTGGACTCATAACTCAGAGTTACCTGTCACCACATACTTAATTAAATGCATAATAACAAAATTAACAGTGTAATAATGTTGGTAATTACAGCGATTTAATATTGTTTATAAATTAGATATTTGAGTTGAGTAGTGTGAAGTAAAATTCAAGTTGAGATAACGTCATGACATCACATCATTTCTATCAGCCTTGATGTGGTCCAGATCATTCTACACTGTAAAAACAAAACTGACAAAAACGGTAACAAAAAATTAAATTCAGATTATTGATTCATTATTTTTTACTGAGTCTAGTTAATGAAACTGTTTCACTGTGCAAAGGTTTTATTTAAACACCAACAATTCTGTCTTAAAATGCTGCAGCAATGAAATAATGCCATAATCACCAACAAATAATGAATAAGTATCTTTTCACCCTTTGATGTTTTATGTTTTATGAAGGTAAAACCGACAAAAAGAAGGATTTTTTTTAAGTTTTAAAGACTTGATTTAATTGAGTGTTAGCAGTTTAAGTGACTTTTTTGAGATCATTTATTTAACAGTGTGCTTGACCATTTATCCGGTTTTCAAAACAAAATGTTCACTTAATTAGTTTTATAAGTGTTAAATAGACCAGCAACCAAGACTGCTGCTTGGAAAAATGATGATGTTGAAATGAATGATGTTTATTTGTTTGCTGTGATGCCTTGTAAACAAAGCTCATCAAACTCTATTAGATCTGGTTTCTTAAAGTTAAATCCGTCATTTTTAACTCATGAAGTCGTTAGGCTCATATTTTCAGCTTGTTTTGTGTCACTAAAAGTTAGTATGAATCTATTTTTGAATGTTTGCGTGATAGCATGTCCTGTTTTTACATTTAATCACCTCTGACAACATGTTTTGGGCCGAAAATGGGCAAAACAAATTCGGGAAATTATAATATTTTATATTTTGTGGAATTTCAAAGAAAAAAATAATGTTTTCAAAACATACAGATTTTTTTTCCCCCTTCATTGTGAAATGAATAACATCCTAAAAGCTCAATGTAACAGACTTTACATTTAAAATGACCTAGCTCTGTTCCTCACCGGTTCTCCAGTTGTCCTTATCAGAGCACTTTAAAAAGGTTCTGAACACTGCAGACCAGGAACACCCAACAAGGCCTGCGGTTCTGGAGATGCTCTGACCTTAGAACACATCCCATTCACTGACGGGCGCCATGGTAACGAGAAAATCCATGTTATTCTGACTGGGCCTGTCAGCGGTCATTATGTTATGGCTGATCGGTGCATATTCTTCAAGACTGTAAATATGTTTATTTAAAACCGTCAAGCTTAACAGTCGAGATGATTGTGCTGCGGAAAACACGTGTGTTTTTTTGTTTGTTGTTGTGTTTGTATGTTTTTGTGTGTTTGTTTGTTTGTGTGTTTGTTTGTTTGTGTGTTTGTTTGTTTGTGTGTTTGTTTGTTTGTTTGTGTGCGATTATGCTTCGTAAATAAATTTAAAGGGGCAACAATCCGGGAAAAGTAAGCCGCCGCGTCTGCTCCATTACGTAAGCGGTCGTCATCGATGCGAGCGCTGATTCATGATGACCAAGCATCCATCTGTAATCTGTGGTGATTAAAGCATTTCACAATACACACACACATAAGAACACACACACACACACACCAATTAAGACGCAGCAGCTGCAGACACAGTTCTTAGTTAGCTTCTCACAGATTATCCATCGTGTGAGGATTAGCATGATCCTCAGCTAGCAATTAGCACGGCAAAAACAACACGACTGACTCATCGCTCGGGATTAGCATTTAGCTTCATTAGCAATTAGCTATGAGTCTCAATGACTCATAAACCAGGTATTAGCATCGATTCAGCTTTTTAGCCCAGGCCCAACCAACATGAGGCGGCGTTTATTAGGTTTACGGTCAAATATTAAGCTTGACGTCCATCTGGAGGTTTGAGTGAGTCATCGTTGACGTCACTGGTTCTCCAGTGGACAGGTTTCCATGGAAACAGCATAAAAATATAGAAATCTATGTAGGAGAAGAGACAGACACTGAGTCAGAGCCGCCTTCCTTAAGACACTTCTGGTTTTCAGCGGTTTGAGGAGGATGGAGAGTGTGTGTGCATATGTGTGTTGTGCACGTGTGTGTGTGTCTCTGTGAGTGTGTGCGTGTGTGTGTGCGTGTGCTGTGTGTTTGTGTAAGGAAAACAGCTTGAGTTATTTTGGTGCTCGTATGCATGAGAACAACGTCACCGCAGCGGGTTCCTCCTTTTTCGCACGCCAAAGCAGACGACCCGCTCTCTTTATATGGGTCCTGAGAAGGAAGCATTGACGGACACGTTGCTGTTTGCGTTGTTTTCCACGTGTTGCTCCACCTTTCAACACGCCGTTAGCCAACCTGCAACCACACGCAGCTGCAACACTTTTCACTTTAGCACCGGCTTTGCCAATCGCTTTCCATCGGAGCCCAGTCGCTGCACACAAGCTTCTGTTTTTACTGTCTTTCATTGCACTGCAAAGAAATATTTAAGCCTAATATTTAAGATTCGTGTATTTTAATGTAGATGCAAAAATGTCCATGAAATTTGGATTATGTCATTTCAAGATGAACAAACTAATAAACTACATTTGTCATTGAATTATGAATGACAAAAGTAAATAGGATATGTACGTTATAGTTTCAATAAATCTTAAATGTTTTATATGCATTTTATGCATTTCCTATTCGGTACGATGTAATTTCATGAAAATAACATGTTTAAGCTAATTAAAATCCTTATTAAATCCATATTTTTTTGAACTGTTTTCATAATAAACGGATTTTTTGCTGATTCTGTGAAATTTGGATGGAATCAGATTGAAAGTTGATTGAAATTTTAAATTATGCATTTTGTAAAAAAATATTATTTAAATAAAATCAAATAGACACAAGTACATAAACTTTATCCATGCGATTTCTTTGAGTGCAGATTTCATCCGTCATCCTCATTTGGTTTTTTCTCTAATGCTGTTCAAAGGAACCACATGACATTGTGAAATAAAAATTTCTAAATTAGCCTCCTCTTTCGATTTTTATTTATAAAAAAATATAAAAATCCATCAATGCCTAGTTTAAGTACTTGAATCTTTTTCCTTCTATTTAAATTACCATTCTATTCAAAGTTTATTTTCATCTGGTTGGATGTTTTTACAGATTATCTGCTATTATTTATTAATATGACATTGCAATATTTTATATAACTAATTCATATATTTGTATGTTGGTTTATATTAAGTACCCATAATCTTGTACTTTATTATATATTAGGGTTGAATGATTATCCTGTATTCTTTCTAATTTCGTCACAATCAATGAATCAAAATATTTCTGTTAGTTATGAAAAAATTCAATTAATGAATTAACAAATGTGAACAAGGTTTTAAATTATTGTTGTACAGTTTTTCATTGGATACAATTTATTTATTGGATATTTATAAAAGATTGGTTTTCATTGTGTGAAGGGTAAAACTATAGTCTATTAACATAAATATACAATTTTCTTGTTCCATTCATGTTTTGATGCACAACACACAAAATATAGAAATCTTAAATATTAGGTTTATATATTTGTGAAGCACAATAATGAGATTTAAAAAAATAACAGTCCAAGAAAATAAATCTTAAAATCTTGAATAAGATAGAAAAAAAAACAATAAAATAGCAAGATTTAGTCATTCTGTTTCAGAGGCATTAAAACACGTCATCAAAAATTATACCCAACATTTTTCAGCTTTTCAGTACGGAAACTGTGCAAGTCAGAAATTCGAAAGAAACTACTAACAAATCTGTCCTACATTTGTGGTTGAGCAAAAATCAGAATATGTCAAAATATACAGCCTCGCAGAAACAGGAACTTCAAGGTGCATTTTGGGTAAAAGCTTCCGACAGACCATTTCAGCACAGATCAAACTGCAGTGAGCAGGATGTTCTTTCATTCATCCATCCATATTCTTTTTATATTTTAGTTCAAACATCATGAACCAATTTTGAACAATTTCAGCTTGTTCAACGCTGGGGATAGGGTTCTTCTTCGGGGACAAACCCTCGCTGTCCGGGACGACAGCGTGGGACTAGTTGTTCTGTGATGCCGGTAACTCTTGACATAGTCGACACTATTCATGAGTTCCGGGCAGAGTCTGTAAGAATGAGTACAAGGATGCGGAACGGGTTCCTTCATGGGGGGCTGGACTTTGATGCAAAAATCTGCAGGTGGAAAATCTAACAGAAATGCAAATTTGTGCGACATTTTGCGTTGCAGACTGAACGACTTGCTCAAACTCTGCTGTTAAAAAAACAAAAACGCACCCGGGTCCATTGGGACTCCAACAGAACTTCGGATTAACTCAAAGTTCAGGACCTTTCCCGGATCGTGTCAATCTGAACACGTCATCCCACATCTGCTGCCGACAGCTGACACCGAGAAACACAACTTTGGTGTCGCATTTGTCTTGATATTCCAATAGTTTGAAGATGTTATTTTCTTTTCTCTCTGCTTTGTGCCGACCGTAACCCAGACATCTGTCGGGGGTTCTGTCATATGGAGCCCATTGTGATAACAAGCCTGCGGTTGACCGAGACCAGCCGCTACTCCATTCTCATTGTTCCTCTGACTGTTTACGGACCTCGCTGCCACGCACAGCCGCTCTGCTCCATGTATATTTGTGGATGTATATGTCTAGTCTCCACTCTACACTGTCATTTGCTGCAGGGTGTGGGGTCCCGTCCCCCTGCTTCCTCCCCACGTGCCACCGCTTCACTCCCGTACCGCCCCATAAACCCTGAGGAGCCTCCATCCATGGGCCGTTAGAGCGAGACGCCAATACCAGAACACGTGCGGCCAAAAAAAGTCCAAACTCTCCACCACTAACCCTCCAACTTTCCGGGGAGCCGAGCCTCAGTACAAATATTCTGGAATTGCTCTTCTCGCCTTTCACCTTCATCTTAATCAGCCGGAGGGAAAAAGTGAAGCTCAAATTATATATTTGGCTTAAAACAAAGTCTTTGTTTTTTCATCTGAGGACAGAAGGAGACGACGCCGGTCTAATCTACTGGGATCCAGTTAGGAAGCTTTAAACTTTGATTCAGTTTCAGATTTGATTCTGATGAAAAACGCCACCAGGTGGACAGGAGAGGCAACATCAGGACAACCACTCAAAAAAGTTCTGGTTCTGCAGGTGGTGGCCACTGACAATTTCTCTCACCTCATCTTTTCTGACAATTCTCCTTTAATCTTCCTCATCTCTACCGGTACCGTAATGTGGTTCCTGCCGCCAGTTCATGTGGTCCAGCTCTTCCAGGATGGAACGTCCATGCGAGACATCAAAAGAAGGTTTGTCATGTCTCCAAGAACAATCTTGTAGAAGATCCTCAAGGACACCATCTCATCAGGAGGTCCAGATGTTGTCAGCAGGGCCTTTAGGCATGCAGGGGTCAAACACACCTCTGGGACACACGATGAGTTGTTGTGAGGAAATTCAATCCAAAATGATCAGAACCTGTGATTTCCGGTTTTTCACTTTGATATCGGGTCTTATTTAGAATCCAGTCCTCAGTGGGTTCATGATTTTAGTTTGGACTGAGCGATCTCACGTCAATTAGTTCAAAACGAATTACACAATGTTTATCAATAAACATTTTCAACTTAAATGTTTCATTCATGGCGATCCGAACTGGGATTTAAGTGTCACCCTTCATCTAAAGGGGGCGGGTCGTCTTCCATGGAGGGAATTTTCATACTTACTTTATTGATCCCAAATTTTGAAATTCAAAAAGCAAAGAAGTGAAAACAAATATCCGACTTGTGAAACCAATGTGAGGTAAGTGATGGGGTCCGTCCAGGTCGCCTGCCCCCCCCGACGTTGGCCGACCCTGCTTGGTGGATTTCCTTTACAATGGCCTCCGCTTGATGTTATGAAATTTTACACACTGCTCCTTTAAAAGACTTAGAGACTTGCTAAAAGTGCTCCCGGTGATAAAACGTAAACACACAACTGAACTGTTCCCTTGAGAAAACAATCATACAAACATGGCGTCTAATGCTTCTATATTATTCCTCTCTCTCATCCCTCCCTCTCCCTCCCTCTTTCACTCCCTCCCTCTCTTTCCCTCTCTCTCTTTCGTACGATTGATCGGCACATGAGCGCCCGCAGGAAGGCGAAGTGAAAGTGTGTTGAAAGTGAATGTCTTTGCTCGTTCTGTCAAACACACAGGAAGTAGAGAGAGGCAGAGGAAGTCAGATGTGTGTGTGCGTGCGTGTGTGTGTGTGCGTGTGTGTCTGTGTGTGTGTGGGTGTGGGTGGGTGGGTGGGTGTGTGTGTGTGTGTGCGTGTGTGTGCGTGTGTGTGGTCTCGGTGCTGACTGAGCTCCCCGGTCGCCAGCGAGCCACTTCACAGTCTGCGGCTGCTGAGGCTGATTGAAAGCAGCTCGGCGCAGCGCCCTAACAGCGAGGGCGGAGAAGAAACTCAGACCCATAATCGCTTCTTCACTCCTACATGATGGCCTGTGATATGTTGAGAAAACACGATTAAAAACAAATCATTTAATGTGGCTTCAGAAAACTTCCCCCCTCCTCAGGCCCATAAAATAATTCACAGCGACTCGGCGCTTTGAGAACTTCCTGTTGTTTGATGTCATTGAAAGTGGAGGATACAGCAGGATGTGATTCCTCCACAACTTTGTCATTAGTCGGATCAGAAAAGTCGCTCTCTCACACAAATGAGCCATAACAATACAACCCGCTGTCTAGATACTGGATGATTCTGTCTTGAATGCATGGCCGGTCCTGTGGTCAACTGCTAAGACCCCCGAGCTACAGCCTGTACTTTGACTCTATCTGGGCAAACGTGTCTCAAATATAAAGCCTGTCACTGCGTTCACGGCACCAGAGCCAGAACCAACAGTTGATCAATGTGGGAATACAGCGTCACACCACGTGATACCACTTCATGCTTAACCCACCGAAAAATACACCAATCAGCCAATACATTAAAACCACATGGCTTATATTTCACAGGTTGGCCTTGTGGGATGTCACAGTGGGTTATGACACCTTTCTATCAGAACCAGCGTTAACTTGTTCTGATAGAAACAGTAGCTCTTCTGTGGGATCAGACAACACCAATGCATGTGAGAAGCTAACCTCTATGACCATGTCACCGGCTCACCGGTTATCCTTCCTTAGTCTAGTCTGGAAAGTTCTACCCACGGCAGTCCAGGAACACCCAACAAGACCTGCAGTTCTGGATAAGTGGATATCTGTCACCAGGAGCTCTTTTTTATCAATTATTATCAATTGTTTTGATTGATAGAGTCTGTTCTTGTGGTCACAATTTCAGATCCAGGGTTTTTCTGTTGTTTTTTTTTTTTTCTCTTCTCTTTTCTCGGCAGGATCTGGTGTTTCATCTCTGTGGTTTATCTTATTCTGGTCTTCTTTGGTCACCCTGAGGTTGTAATTGCTTTCTTCTTTTCATTAATTCGTCTTTGTCTTCTGTGTGGGTGTTCTCTCTCTCTTTTTCATTTTGTTTTGTTTGTGGGTTTTTTTTATTTGGTCGTCTGGATTCAATGTTAACCGCTTTTTTGTTGTTATGTAACGATTGTGTTACAAGTCGGGACCCTTTAACCTAATAAATGATCTTGGACCTAATTATATGCAACATTTTGCACATTCAATGCAAACTGCTGTCCCTTTTTAACACTTTCAATTGCACACATTCTACATTTCCTCTTTCAGGAGCTTCTTGTTTTCAAACAGGGTTACTCTTGTCCATCCGTTCGGACGGATTTCCATAAGTTCGGCACAACAATTCATTTAGTTTCATTGTCATTCACGTTAAAATTTAGAAGTGTTCACATTGAAATTTAACATTTGAACGTTAAACTGTTGCATTTAATATATTAAAAGGTTGCATTTACGTTACTCTTAATTGCTATTCTATCAACAACAAAAAAGCTGTCACAGCTCTCATAGTGGCACGAATGTGGAAAACGTGTCAACCGTAACGCAAAAAGTTATAGTTGCAGCATGATGTTTGAGAAAGACATCTTCACAATTATAAAGTATTATATCTCAGACAACTTTGAACATGATGTTTAAGATGCATAAGATCCAATTAATCTTCTTTGTAGCATCACTTACTCAGAGGCTAGTGAACATGATGAAGTCGGGACGTTTCCAGCTTGAGAAACGGGTCGAGATCATGTGACTGAGTGGCACATCATCCCTGTCCTTCCTGGTTTCTAGCCTCAGATTCTTCTCACCTGCCTACCATCAAGCTCATCAGCAAGTAATTAATCTACCCAGCTCTCCACTCACCACCACCGTCTCACTTTCTTTAGCGCTTCAGAAGAATTCTGTGCCACAACCTGGTCCAACATAATCTTTGATATAAATAGTTGTTTTGCAGGAAATCCAGCAAATGGGTCACAACAGATCCCTTGACTAGTCATGACAGGATTAATGTTAGCGTAAATCTCCGTCCTCTGGGACACAAAGATCTGACTGAGGTTTAACATCTTGCTTGTGAACATGTCTCCAACATGTGAAACTCATTCTTGTACCTGCTCTTCAAGAACCATCAGAACCTTGTGCGATCTGTGCGTCTTGACGGAAATTTTCTTGAAATTCAAAATGCAAATCCTGCTGTTAAACCCGTCAAAAGCTCCACAGCTGTTTCACAAGTCTGCATCTATTTATATCCGCTTTACTCGCTCGTCCATCGCATGTGCTTTTCAGATGACTGTAACCCTCAGGGCGAGGAAGAACTGGATTAAGTTTTTGGGAAAGGTCAGTTATATATTTCCGACACTAGGGGGAGATTTGTTTCCATAAGTTTACTAACCATTTATTTTCACTTGTTGGTACAATTTTAGTTCAAAATTTGTGCATATGAGTCGACCTCAACGAGAGAGAAAAAGATCGGATATTACTGAAAAAGTTAATATTTTCCTCACTAGGGGGAGCTTTCGACAATAAAACACTTGTTTTTCGGACATAACCTCCTAACCATTATTCTGATGTAATCCATATTTTGTGAATATTTGAATCGACTTGAGGAGCTTTATCTTGTATGGCTGATGATGAAGAGTGACAGACCTTCATCATCAGCCTATCATGTTCTCACTGCAGTTTTTTTTTTTTTAAATGATTCTCTCAATTCATCTAGTTCCTTCATGCGGCTGGTTCAAGCGCCCTGTCCTCCCCCGTCTCCACCCAGCCTTCACAGGTCCGTCAGCCTCCTCATTCTTCTGTCTCAGCAAGAGGCATCAGCCGCCACCACCAGTATCTAAACTCCAAAGGGCTTCTGAAAGACTAATTGTCACAGATCATCCGTCATAGTCAAACATTCATCTTTATTTTATTCCCCCACTCTCATGATTGAAATGTATTTTCTTATATTTAATACAATTCTGACAACATACATTGAACAAAAAAAAAGAACATCCTAAATAGCAAATTTATTTATTTTTAATAAAAGTCAAATTGATTTACTCTCAAATGAGGAAAAAATATAAAGGCCAGATCCAACTATGTTACTACACGTTACTACATGTTTTGCATGTGTTTGATTTGGTCCCTTGTTTGATGAGTAACTCGGTATTTGTACTTCTGTCTGTCATGTTCTTTAATGTTCTTATCTATAATGAGCCGTGGTTAGATCCATTATTAGATTAAAAAATATACAAAAAAATATCACAGGTCAAATGCCCAGTGACTTCTGCAGAGATTGTGTCTACAAATTACTCAGCCATAACATTATAACCACTTACAGGTGGTATGAATAGCATTGGATATCTGGTTACCTAGGCAGGTGCAGTAGGTGGGATATATCAGGAAGGAAGTGGACATTTTGATCACTTAATCTGTTGGATAGTAAGGTATCTGAGCAATTAAATAATAATGAAGAAAGAGCTAGACTACTCACGAGGTGTGTAATGGAGTTCCGAAGAGGACTTTTCTGAACATTACAGACATTTTCGCATTAACAAAAATGTCCTCTTGATTTTCACTGAAATCCTGCAATTCCATAGACTTAGCAGGAGGAAAATCCTCAAGGTGGCTCTTCTTCCAGGAACAAAGCAGAATGTTTTCCCCAGCATTTTGCGTTATGGAAACTGAAACAAAAAGGTCAAAACTGAACTGGTTAAACTGAAACAAAAAGCATGGATATTTTCCTTCTTGGTTGCTGACCTGTTTTGACCCATCAGTCAATATCAGTTTGGGATGAAATGAGTTTGGACAACCGGATGCATCACTTTATGTAGTTAAAAAGACACCAGGAAGTGAAGACCACTGATGAGGTGAAGTCTGACGAACAATGAAGTGAGCGATTTGTCCTGAAGTTGGAGAAATTGGCAAGCAGAAGGATCTGCGTGACTTCGACCAGGAATGAATTGTGATGGCTACACGGTCTTGATGGATGTTCCTGGTCTTGGTTGGCAGTTTCCAAAGTGGTCTAAGAAACGGCGACTAGAGAACCCGTGACAGGGTATTGGACACCAATTACTCTTTGATGCAGACTTAAGGAGAGGAGGAACATCTGAAGGGAGCTGCTGCACCTTCGCACCAAAAGTGAACCAGTTATAGGAGGAACCCTGAAGCCTTGTAGAGGTGCCAACCGCTCTACATGAAGAAACCAAATGGACGAGAGCAAAGGAGTCTGTGGTGATGCACCAGAGCGCCCCCCAGTACGAACTGTGGAAATGGCTCCAATATGTTATGTCGTCTTTTCTGTTGCACAAAATGCTAAAGGAGTTCATGCTGGTTCTGACGGTAAGATGTAAGACAGACTAATCCACCAATCCCTGCAAAACTCTTTTGAATAAGGTCTAATAGTAAAGGATTACAAAACATGAACACAAATTATTGTGTAAGACTCTCAGTACTTCCCATCAGTCCCCGTGGTTCTGAGCAGATCGGAGCTTTTCACTAGTTCATTCCTACGGTGAGTTCTTCATAGATGAGTCGGCCGCTGGTGATTCATCAATGAAAAAGACACTTGTGATGATATAGGTATAAGTATAGCCGTACTTCTGTCTTTTAGGTTCGTCAGACTGACTGACATATAGGAGTGGAAAGACCCGAGTATACCGCTGACGTCCTGACTATGCACTCATTCAGGATTAGATCACCAAATGCACAAATACAAACAGACACACACACACACACACACACACACACGCACACACACACACACATTCTCCATCAGACAGATATGCAAAAATCAATAAATATATAGGTACGAGTTTTTTCATCCCAATATATGCAGAAATGTGCTGCTGGTGTGTGTCTGTGTGTGTCTCTGTGTCAGTGTGTGTGGCTGTGTGTGTGTGTTTATGTGTTTTTATGTGTGTGAGTGCGTGTGTCAAGTGTTGGAAGGGTCTGTGGTCCGTTATTGAGAAACAGCTGAAAGTTCTCTTACTCAATGTATGGTTTTGACATTTTCTGAGTGTGCGTTTGTTTATCAACCTCAGCAGGGAACTGAAAGCCCCGCAGAGTGTTTTTTTATCCCATATACAGACACAAAACACTCACTCCACACTAACAGTCTCATTTAATCAAATATTTGTATATAGCTAATATTTGTGTATATCCCCGCAAAGTCCCCCACCCCCTGTGTTGTACACTCAAGCCCCCTAAATGAACTCCTCAAATGAAATCAATAATCAATAAATATAAATCAAAGATATGTCCACAGTATTTTTCATTAAAAAAAAAGTAACCCCTAGTGCGTAAAATGTGAATTAACAGAATAAAGTAGGATGTATATGTACGTTAGATTTCCTCGAGTTGCTAGGAACTAACTGTTAGGAAGTTCTGTCAGAAAAAAAAGGGTATTTTGTGAAGACGTTCCCCCTAGGAGTAAAACAGTATGTAAACAGAATAAATCTCCCTGAGTTCATTCATATGCTTCACTTTTCAACCAAACCGGATCTTTTGATAAAGTATGGCCCGGAAACAATTGGAGATAAAGGGATGACTACTCCCCGTAGTTTCAGGAATATACAGCCAACATTTCCCGACATCACTGCATTTCTCCCTCACATTAAGGTCTACCTGGGTATAAAATTTGAAAATGAGCCATGAAATGGCTTTTGAGTTATCGCTTTAACACAAAAGATCTGCAGATGTACTGGACGCGACCTCTGACGTTTAAGTAACGAAACACCAAACCGTATTTGCAAACAGTTCAAAGAAATGCAAGAACAATCTCTTAAGAAACAACCAAAATTAATTTAATGAGCTCAATCTGTAACCATGGCAACATTGCAATTCTCGATCTTAATATGAAATACCTAAATGTCAAAATGAAATCAAAGTCATTGAGCTGCATGCCACAGAGGAACCAATACTAATATTACAAGACAGGAAATTGCTGTAGCTCAATTGTTTCTGGTCCAATCCGCCCCAAACATCAAAAGTTTTCTTCTTCTATTGTAGTAATTTCAAAACTACCACTCCTTGTTGTATTGAAGATTCATACATTTGAACAGTCCAGTTCAGCCAGTGAAACAGTCCAGGTTCATACAGTGAAACAGTCCAGTTCAGCCAGTGAAACAGTCCAGGTTCATACAGTGAAACAATCCAGGTTCATACAGTGAAACAGTCCAGGTTCATACGGTGAAACAGTCCAGCTTCATGTAGTGAAACAGTCCAGGTTCATACAGTGAAACAGTCCAGGTTCATGCAGTGAAATAGTCCAGGTTCATACAGTGAAACAGTCCAGGTTCATGCAGTGAAACAGTCCAGGTTCATGCAGTGAAACAGTCCAGGTTCATACAGTGAAACAGTCCAGGATCATACAGTGAAACATTCCAGGATCATACGGTGAAACAGTCCAGGTTCATGCAGTGAAACAGTCCAGGTTCATACAGTGAAACAGTCCAGGTTCATACAGTGAAACATTCCAGGATCATACGGTGAAACATTCCAGGATCATACGGTGAAACAGTCCAGGTTCATGCAGTGAAACAGTCCAGGTTCATACAGTGAAACAGTCCAGGTTCATGCAGTGAAACAGTCCATGTTCATACAGTGAAACATTCCAGGATCATACAGTGAAACAGTCCAGGTTCATACAGTGAAACAGTCCAGGTTCATGCAGTGAAACAGTCCATGTTCATACAGTGAAACATTCCAGGTTCATACAGTGAAACATTCCAGGATCATACAGTGAAACATTCCAGGTTCATTCAGTGAAACAGTCCATGTTTAGACAGATTCTTCGGTTTGACCATCTGGCAAACATTAAAGTTTCTTGAGAAATGATCAAGTTCAAAGATGTTTTCCTATCCTCGTTTCCGGAGTCATAGTTGGACTCTAGGTTTGTGCTATTGTAGATTGACGTGTACTGTTCCTACCCACACTCCTTTGCACCCGACTACGACGCCCATCCTTGCAGGTGGTGACCCCACAGGGTGACGGCTTCATGAGGCTTCTTCAAGCTGAGCGTCATGGACAAAAGCTCGGCCTCCAGACGCTGGTCAACCAGCTCCCCTCCCAGGTCCCCTACTCTGGGTCAGCTCTCACAACCCCCTTCAATCTGTTTGAATGGGGTCTTCCAATCGTTCTCAGTCCCACCTATCCCCCTGGAGCCATGGTTCTGTTGTACATGAAATAAAGACAAGGCTCGACTAGCGATGAGATCTATCTGCAGGATTTGAAGAGTGGAGTTTTCTGCTCTTTTTGAACTTCTCAACTTTACAGAGCCTGTAGAGGATTTTCTCTGAATCCTCGCCATGCTGCGGAGCGAGCATGAGGAAACCCTCAGGGGTTCTTAGTTTTTTTTCTCAAACGGCTCATCTTACAGGAATAAAGCAGAATGTGCCAAAACAAAAACACACACATCCTTCTCTCCTACTTGCTGACATGTTGAGACCCATCAGTCAGTTTCAGCTTGGGATGAATTGATTGTAAATGACAGGATGCATCACTTCATTCATCTGAAAGGACTTCAGGAGGAATGAATGATGAAATGAGGAAAAAGTCCAGCCTTTCCTGGTACTATCTCTGACAAACTTGGACTTGTTGTATTTGAATGTTAGCAGTAGAGCACACTAATGGATTGTCTTTCCTGTCCACTAAGGATCTGTTTAGAAACGTGCCACGACTGATCTCGCCGAATCCTTCAAATCTGATTGGCCGTCACATGACCCTCTGTCTTGAAGAGGGGGGACTTTTATTCAAACCAACTGTGTCGCAAATATTTAATCTGCCTTGCTCTCTTTCAAATAAAATGGATGTTTTGATTACTAAAGTGTTATTTTACTTTTTTAACCAACTTTGGGCTACTATGGTAACTCAGTTCTGCGTCTCAAAGGGACCCAGCCAGCTACAGGGTCATTTTAACACAGCAGGGTTGGGTTTGTGACGTATTAAAAGTATTGAATTAAAACATCCAAAAGGCGGTCTGAAAACGTAACATGCAATCTTATATTACATGGCCATGAGTTGAAATTACTTTTTCTCAAAATCTTATGTCAAAATTTGATGAATTAACTAGATAGCTCAAAAGGTCGCAATACTGGGAAGTTAGTGAGTGAGCTAGCTGGCAAATGAAATTCCTGCATATTATAAAATAATTTTAGCAAACTGTAGCTAGCTCGCTAAGTTTGACCGCGATGGTCATCGATGACCTAATTTGACATTCCATGATGCACCAAATAAACTTTGAATATATTACTTAATCTGAGGTAAAGTTATGGTTAGTTAATGTTGCTTATGTGAATGAAGGTTAATACTGATTCTGGTAAAAATGAATTATTTTTATATGATCAAAAGAGGAAGAAGAAGAAATCCTTTATTGATCACATAGAACCGTACACAGTACAACAAAGTGAAATTATTTCTTTGGATTTGACGCACCCCTGTGGGAGCAGTTGGCGGCCCCTTTGAAGCGCCTGGGGAGATAGGGTTTCAGGGTCTTGCTCAAGGACCTTACGACAAGTAGACCCTGGTGGGACTTGAACTGGCTACCTTCCGATCTGCAGATCTTCAACCAGGCTTTGAGCTTACTAAAATGACCCGTCACCTTTTAGTGTTTGCGTCCTCTTTTCTGAAAGACAGCGCAGTGATGTCACTGTGTGTCGTGACACCTTTCTATCAGAAGCAGCTTTTTTTTCGGTTTTCTATGTCCCTCTAGTCTTAAGAGAAAAATGTATGAAATGAGTTGGTTCTAACCGCTGATCTAAACATGATTTCAGTAATTGATTGCAGGAACACTATCTTATATTGCTTATGGTCAGCAGATGTGGGAAGATAGACTGCAGGACTAAACTGAAACCTGGTCGCTTGAGTTACAACAAATAGATAATTTGCTTAAATAAAAATCCAAATGATTGAAGGTCCTCTTGTTCTCTTACTTTCACAGACACACACACAGACACACACACACACAATCCTCTGTCATCATTTCACCTTTTATGTCTGTTACTCAGTCGATGCTCCCGATACTCTCTCTTCTCTCTCTGGGTCACAGATAAAAGGCTTCAGTGTAATATGAGGAACTAAAGATGGACTATCTCACAGACATGCACACACACACACACACACGCAGCCCTTAGTCATTGTTGGTGACGTGTGTGTGTGTGTGTGTTTGTGTGTGTTTGAGACTATTAGATAAATATACATGCAGGATTTGCAGACGAGTACGTATTTGGTCAATTTTAGTCTTTCAATATGTGAATATGTGTTTGGACTCACAGTCATCCTGTTTGTGAGTGTGTGTATGTATGAGTCTCCGTTTTTTTGGGTGTGTATGCTTGTGTGTGTGTGTTTTTTATACTTCAAAGTATAGCATGCTTCAGTCTTCTTTCAGCTCAATGTTGATTTCACATGAGCTGCAGACCAGCGTCGTACAAAGATGCTCTGTGACTCCCGCGCGTGTGTGTGTGTGTGTGTGTGTGTGTGTGTGCGTGTGTGTGTGTGTGTGTGTGTGTGTGTGTGTGTGTGTGTGTGTGTGTGTGTGTGTTGGTGTGTGTGTGTGTGTGGGGGGGGGGGGGGTGTTTGTGTTAGAAAAGAGTGGTTGAAAGAATTCTTCTATGTATGAGAGAGGTCAGTTTTTTGTATGGCGCTGAAATGCATTAAATGTTTGGGGACATATTTGTGCCACAGTCCTGAACGTACAGCTGCTCATGTCGAGCATAAAGTTCGAATTTCCCAGAAAATGCTCAAAACAATCAATCCCTTCGCGCAACAAAAATAAAATACTCAAATTAATTGTGTCACAGGCGGAAATTTTTTTTGTTTCCACCAATCAGCAGCAAGTACCTTTTTACAGTGTATGATATCCATCCTGAAATGCTGCAGGAATACAATAATGTCAATTTTGTGTACCAATAAAAAATATATTCATTTACAGTTTTATAGTTTAACCTTTTTTTTTTAAGCGAAGGAAGAGTTTCCCAATCTGGAATTTCGATTCTTTTTTTATTTTGCAAATTAAAGGTTTTTTTTTTTTTAGTCTAACTATAATTCATTTTACTTGTAACTTGTTACTTAAATCGCTTCAACTAGTTACACTCAATCAATGTTTTTTTTTTTATTTTGAGTATGACTTGCAAGCTAGCGATGAGCTGCTAAAGCTCATAAAGCTCAAACGTCTGCTATCAGGATAATAATAATAATAATAATACATTTAATTTAGGATATTAATATTGGAGCGCTGCAATATTGGATAATGAAATAATCTTATCAATATTTAAAATGTTAAAATGGACCTACTCTGTTATTCAGAACGGTTTAAAATGTGAGCCTCAACTGTCAGAAGCCAAGAATCATTACGAAGAAATAAATATGTACAAGAAAGAAAGTGTTCAGGCAGAAGTGGATAATGGTGTGTACATAGAAGGAAGACAAGGACTTTATGTATAAATATGTAGATAAATATGCTCGTGCACTATAACACCCAAAAATAATTTATGTAAAAAAAAAAAGGGATTGTGCATCACTGGCCTCCTTCTCCTCCTCCTCCTCCTCCTCCTCCTTCTCCTCCTTATCCTCCTTCTCCTCCTCCTCCTCCTCCTTCTCCTCCTTATCCTCCTTCTCCTCCTCCTTCCACTATTATGCGAAGTCAGTGTTTGCTACGTATTCTATGTACTAGTTTTTACTCAGATACACGCGGCTTTTCCTCCACAAGTCTTCATGGTCATAAGTAATTCGGCCTCGCTGTGTTCATTTCCCAGCGGTTCCATTAGCATCGATAGCCTCCTGGGCCTCTGCAGACTGAAATGGAAACCCATGAGTGAATTAACCTGAACAGAAACAAGAGAAAACTGCAACATTAAATATTCACAAGTGACACCTTTAGCTGTGAAACTAAACGCCTCCGTCCTCCTTCGCTAATCCCTCATCTTCACCCTTTTTCTCCCTAATCCTCCTCTCTATTTCTTAAAGACCCTCTCTAACTCTCCCTCAGGCTGCCGTTTCAGCTTTTTCTCTCTCATGAGTCCGATGTAAAAACCTTGATAATTGCTTTATCAAAAGTCCAAACTAATTAATCCTGAGTGATGGGAGGATTTTTTAAACGGCCCGTTCTGTGTTCACGCAGCAGAAATGTGAAGGAAAACCTGAGATCGATTGTTTGGACTGAAGTTGTCCAGATATAAACGCTACATCTGTCCTACTAGTAATCCCTCAGGTTTACAGGTCATTTCCTGCAGGTTTTGATTACAGTTCTGCTTTTCTGTTGCTTCTTTCACCCTCTTACCATTCTTTATAAACGCAACCGAGAGACGGTCTGAGTTCCACCTATGACACGGCAGCAGTGCTACTGAAAGAACCTAAAAGCAGTCAACAGCTAAACCAGGCGTACACTATACAATGAGACCGATTCACACTTGCAATTGTGCCTCAGGACCGCCGGTTCTGATGGTGTAGGTCCTTCGTCATTAGTGTACACTGGTCACGACGGCCAATAAGCAGCCCACCTACAGGGCTTGGATGACCGAAAGTTTTTCTGGCTTGTCAGAAATTTTGACAGGGTCTCGACTCGATCGGGAGGGGCGGCTCCGCTGCTGCCGGCCAAGTCCTCAGTCAGCACTACCCCAAGAACCTTTCACCCTCTCCAAAGCGGAACCACTGATGGCCAGTGGTTGATGATGATCTGAGCTGACCTCCCTGAAACAGACCATCTTCTCTTTGTATTTCTCCGCATTGAGGTTTGCTTAAGCGTAAACAATAATTGGCGTCATGAAGATGGCGTGCGGCATGTGTGTGTGGAAAGGCCCGTAGACAGGGTTAATACGGAGATGTCACCCCCAGAGATGTCTGGGCGATTTATTGCCGCCTCCGCGGTGACAGTGAGACGAGTCAGAGCAGGAGATGAATGAATGGCCAGCTGCTTTTTGCTCACATGAACACATGACATATCCTCTTCTCTTCATTCATCATCAAGCACACCCTCGCTTCCTATCGCATTCTCCTGCTGCCGCCGGCTCCTCCGCCCGCCATCCAGCGCCAGGCTCCGGTTAAGGGTTTCATATTGGCAGTTGCAGTTAGAGCGTTAGATGTGATGAAAAAATGTCGGTAAAACTATTATTAGTTACCACAAAGTTCCATCAGTACAATATTTAATGTCTCATTAGGTAATTTAAAGGCTGTGAATTTTAGTTTTTTTTAGCATAGCTGAAAATGTGCTCTTTTAAATATTTTTTGACTTAAAGATGATTGATTAAATTATGTACCTTAAAAAAAGTCGGGGATATCATGGAACCGTCATCGCCGGCGTAGTCCATCAACGTAGCGCAGTAACTCTAAAAAGTTTCATGGATCATTTTCACATGTAACTGCATACACTTAAGTGCGAGGAAGAACTGGAGTGGTTTTTGAAAAGGAGGGTTGTATATTTCTGACACTAGGGGGAGCTTTATATCCAAAGTTTTTTGGGTTTGTTGGTCCGATTTAGTCCAAATGTAAGTGAATATGAATCGATTCGAGCAGAATAATCATCTCAATCCCATATTTTATTACAGCAGTTCATATTATCAAATTTTATACAACCATGGACCAACCGCTTAATTAGTTCAGATTTGGTGCGTTTATGTCCAAATCTATCATCTATCTTCTAAATATCATAATTTAGTCTCTAGGCTGAGTTTTCTTTATGAAAAACACAGTTTTTTGGGCATAACTTCACATTTAATTTGAGTTCAATCAGGGGTTGCTTGTGCAACGCAGGGGATTGGGGCTTTTGGGGGCCAAATCCGCTTTGCCTCCCGGGACGACATCCTAAGTCTCTTTCATAGGATGTGAGATTTTGGTTTTCTTTTTACTGATTGATGATTCAGACATGACAAACAGATCTCCCATGATTCCATATTCCCTCCCAGAGTTTTGTCCTAAATAGGTCCGGGGTCGGCGAGCGTCTCCTGTGTCATCTCCTATTTTTCCTCCTTCCCTCTCGCCTCTTCTCTCCATTCTTCTTCTTCTCTTTCACGGCAGCTGTCAGAGTCTGATCGCTGTTACAGGACAATGCCCCTGGGCTCAGGTTGCTGCGTGTGTGTGTGTCTGCGCGTGTGTGTGCTTGTGCTAGTGTGTGTGTGTGTGTCTGCGTGTGTGTGTGTCTGCGTGCCCGCATGCGTGTGTGTGTGTGTTTTTTGTTACAGTATCGGACATGCTGACATTCCTGGATGTTTGGCCCCCCCACATTCTGCTTATTCAGGCCGCCGCTGCAGACGGCGTGGGGGGATTAGAGGGGGTGGGTGCGTAAGCGGGGACATCTCAGACACACGACTTACCATAACACAGACGGCAGAGCCGCCCGCCACAGGGCCAAGAAGGAGGTTATTTTAAAAGCCCGGGTGCGTGTTTCTGCTCCTTAAGCCCTCCTGGCTTGCAGAGGACCCCAGGTGGAACAGAAGCCGAGGAGCCGGTGGGGGGTGCGTGTTTGGAGACAGTCGGCGCGGTACCTTTTCTATCTGCACAATGTGAGGAATGAAGCGCCGGCCGAAGCCTCCGTCAGTTGCCGGCCGCAGATAATGGCCGACGGAAGATTTACCCCCCAAACCTCCGAGGCCCATTACACGCTGACTTACAGGCCGATTATCACGGATACATCTGGCTGCCTCTGTGTGTCAAAGGCAGAATGTACTTTTTGTCAGGAGTTTTAATAAACGGTTTTAATATCTGAGATAAAATACATAGAATGAATAAATTCTAACTTTCTGCTCAGGACTTCTATCTGATACCAGGCCTTCTTGGCCTCTGGGGTCTGCTTGAGATCATAGTTCGTTCGGGAGGTCTCCCAAGATTCAGCTTCTTCAGATGTCAAACTCAAGAACCCAATTCTATCCACCCCGTGAGACAATATCAAATTTCTACAATAAGTTCCCCGCCTGTAAACAGCACAAACAGCACAAACACCACAGATACTAGAAGTCCCAGAATACACTGCGATAGCCAGTGCTTCAATCAAGAGAGCCAGCGCCAGAACCCTGCCTGCTCCTCTGGTGTCAGATACCAGCGGTCATCCAGTATCTCTAATAAACTTTAAGCTCATCCGAGTCCGGATTTAGGCTCATCCAGGGGTTTTTCTCATATAAATGAGAATTTTTATTTTTTTTTAAATAAAAATGTAAGTAAGTCGGACACAAGGTTTAGAGAATAGAACGCACGTTTTAATGAACTGGCGTGGTTCGTTCATGTCCCTCAGCTGTTTGTTCTATATTTCTGACACTAGGGGGAGGTTTATCTCCAAACGAGCCATTATTTCTTTACCGTTGGTCCGATTTAGTCCAAATTTTCTATCATGTATTTACCGTATTTTACTGTAATAGTTCGTATCTTACCGTAATAGTTCATGTTTTCTTTCACAATCAAGCTGTTATCTCTCTCTTTGATAAACATCCGCACCATGACCCAGCTCGGACCCTGAGAAGTCGAAGCACTGGTTTGGTGAACACCAGCAGTTTGCTGGGAATCACGGCGCCCCGGCCCGGCAGAACTCCTGGATTTTTTTCCTTGCGTTTCTTCCTGATCTCGCTGCCAAACTCTGCGAGGCGAAGGCATGACTCGAAAACAGACGGAGCGCGTTCTAACACGGCTGCATCTCCTCTGCACGCGATTCCAGCGGCTGCTGGTTGCTGGTTGGCTCGCCAACCGGAAGCGTTGGAACTCCCAGAGGCGCTGGAAAATCGTGCAAAGTACTGTTGATGTAAATAAAATCATTAACAGGGGGTGGAAGGAGGCTATATGGCAATGAACTCGCTTCTACTCTGAGGTTTACCCATAATGCAGTTTGCTCTGCAGCTTTTAGAAGTACCGGCTGTTTTAGCCCGCATCATTATCATGATGAGACGAGATTCACTTGACGGCTTTTCGACAAGCATCATGGAGGATCAAAATAAATCAACTTTTTAAAATCACCAATGTTTAATTCTCTTTTTACAGTGCCTAATATTTTTCTTTAAATGCTGCATGAATAAAATTCATAGTCAGATTCATCCATCAAACATTAACAAATATTCACTTAAGGTTTTATTACGTAAAGTACGTTTTGAATGTAAAAACTGTAAAAATAAATAAATAAATAAATACAGTTTTTTAGAAAGACATTTTTAAGAATTTCCAAGGCTGTAATTTTCTATTTTTATGCTATGGGGTCTAAACATGCACTTTAAAAAGAACATCGATGAGGAACTTTTCAGTCCAACGTATTGATTTAAGTCATAAATACTACATTTAATTGAGTGTTACCAGTTGAAGTAATTATGATTTAGTTGTTCGAACAATTCTCTTTATGTGAGTTTCTGTGGGTCCAGTTTGACGAGCCGCCATCACCCCTCTGCTACAGGACCCTCGCTGTAACCATCAGGCCACCCTGCCAGGGAAAGCGGCCGCTTCGTGTAACGACATGTCGCTTCGGTGTCGTCTCATTAATGTGTGTGGCAGTTCGCCGGGACGCCACTCAAGTGACATCTTCCCGCCGCAGCCGCTGTGTCACTGTTTTCACAGTCAGGAATGCAGCGGCACAAAATGGGGACAAACTGGTCGTTTTTATGGGACTGCGGACCCTCGACCCCCAGGAGCAGCTGCTCCACACACAACACACACATCACACACATCACACACATCACACATAAGCGCCGATTGCGTATCTCTGCGGTCCGAAGCACCAAAAATCATAATTTGCTAAACTTTGCAAAGTGTAAAATATTAGCGGCGGGCTCCTGTAGGCGACGCAGACCAGATCGCCAGACCACAGAGAAAGAACAAACGATGCAGGGAGGTCGGCTGTCAATCACAGGGGGTTTGGAGGGCGCGTAACGACAGCCAGCGGCCCACCCAACCACTTAACACACACGTTAAAGTTTAAGTTTCATTTAAGCCTCACGTAGCCGACAAGAAAGTGACAAACACTCTCACTCAAAAACTTCATTTCCTGCAGCAGACGTCGCTTTTTACCACTTTTAATTAGCGGTATTTTTGCAAACCAGCAGAGGCCTTAATGATTATTATGGTATGTGTAGGAGGGTTGGGTACTGCAGTCAAATTTTATATGATTTTATATGATTTATATTTTGTAGCACATATACTTCAATATATACATGATAAAATAAAAATATAGAATATACTATGAAATTTCCAGAATATTCAATATATGGAAGAAATTCATATTTTGACAAAAAATGCTCACAAACAATTGGGAAATATTATGGATTTACTATTTATAGTATATTCATTGTTAAAAAAACAATTATTTTTAGGCTTTAGTTAAACAATAATACTTAATAATAAGTATTATTCTTATATAATAAGTTATCTTAAAATGAATAATAAGTGTGTTACGTTGTTCAATTTTAGAACTATCATAACCCTTATCTCGGTCTCATCCTACGTACATTCGTAATGTTTTCTGTCCATTTAATACCTTGGAGTCTTTTGATAAAGCATGAAATAACAGATTGTTTTGTCAGGCATATTTTAAATGCTAAAGCTCAACGTTTTGGTTAAGCATGTTTTAAGAAAACGATTTTAACCCTCGTCTGACTTTTTAAGGTGCATCAATTAACTGATCCGTAATTTCTGGTACGCTTGAAAGATAGATAGATAGATAGATAGATAGATAGATAGATAGATAGATAGATAGATAGATAGATAGATAGATAGATAGATAGATAGATAGATAGATAGATAGATAGATAGATAGATAGATAGATAGATAGATAGATAGATAGATAGATAGATAGATAGATAGATAGATAGATAGATAGATAGATAGATAAATTGATTGAAGATTAAAAATTGCTTGTTGATAAAACACAACCTCTGCAGCTTGTTTTCTCCTGTTTGATGATGATCTGAAATTGGAGCTGACGGAGATTTATGATTCAAGATTAATGCAAGTCAAAACTTTCTTTTATATCCAGGTTTTGGTCTTAAGGGATCATGGCTGAGAGACAGAAGAGAGGGAGATAAGAGACGGAGACAGAAATAAAAATCTTAACCTCCACGGCTTTGTTTGGACATGCTTTTTGAGCGTGTGTGTGTGTGTGTGTGTGTGTGTGTGGTGCGTGTGTGTGTGTATGTGTGAGTTTGTGTGTGTGTGTGTCTGTGTGGCATGCTGTGCAGGATTTACAGCAGGTTTGGCCTTGGGAGTGTTGAGCTGTGTGTGTGACGGCTCAAAGCAGGTGTGTGTCGGTGTGAGCGCGTCAGTGTGTGTGTATGTGTGAGTGTGTCAGTGTGTGTGTATGTGTGTGGCTTCCATCCAGGCCAGGTGAAAAGTTCAGAGTTCGTTTTGGAAGGGAAAGTTAGCCGGCGGCTCGAGCTCTACCGGCCTCGGATCAGAACAGAAAGTGCGAGAGGGGAGAAAAGATCCACACTCACACTGCACGCATGTTTGCGTGACACTCCTGACATGTGAAGATGTCAGAAGTCCAAATTTAGGTTTGAGTCCATGAGCAGGTTTCAGTCGGCAGAGGCGCAGCAGGTCACAGTTCTGATTAGACCGGATCATAAAGTAACCTTTGGCAGTAGTTATTCAATCCTGTGAAAACGTAACTTTACTCCTGATGATTTTAATGGTTGGATTTGCTTTTGTGAAGGTGACCCTCTGCGGTCAGATGATAATGTTCTCCATGGTCCTCAACCTCAAGATTCAAGATGATCTTCACTGTCAGTCAGTCTTTGTACCAGGGAGGGACTCCCCAGAACTAAGTCACTTTGCATCTGGGTCCTTAAACATTTTTTAGAAGAATACAAAACAGTAAAAAGGAAAAAATAAGAACAAAAATTAGGCCAGTTCCATTGTAGCCGACATCAAGGGTATGTCCCCAAGAAGCCCCCAGTCCCCTGTGTTGTACAAGAAGTTACCACAATCGAGGTCTTCAAATTAAAGGTGAAGTTGTGTCTAAAAAAAAGAAGTTCCCCCTAGTGAGTAAATATGAACTATGAGAGAAAAACACAATGTAGATAAGATAGATCCCCTCAGGTTGATTTATCTGCAGCAAATTTGCACTAGATCGGACCAACGGTTGAGAAATTATGGACCAGAGATTTTAGAGGATAAAGCTCCCCCTAGTGACAGACATGTAGAACCAATCTTTCCCAAAATAAATGCAGTTCTTCCTCGCAGTAAAGTCTATGTTGTTTTACAATTTGAAGATGACCCATGAAATATTTTTTGAGTTTTGGCGCTAAAACGAAAGATCTGTGGCCATTTGTGTTTTGTCCGACCCACCAGTTCCAAGTGTCCAGATCGCAATCCAGTCCAGCATCTGTGGGATGTGCTGGACTATCAAGTCCAATCTTTGGAGGCTAACCCTTACAGCCTCCTGGACTTAAAGGATCTGGTGCTGGTCTATTGGTACCATATTCCTCACATTCCAAGGTCTGGTCATGCATCGACAAATAGGAGCTGCTTTGACGCCAAAAAAGGGGGCCCTACACGATTTTAGGCTTCTTGTTGTAATGTTATGGCTGATAGATATGAACATATTGAAAAAATGAAAAACAAACGTAAGGTATGAACAGTAAGTTAAGACACTGAGATGTAGAAGAAGAAAAGATCAGCAGATTGACATGAAGGCGGATGATGACATCACATGATGATGACCTCAGGTTGGTGTCCACTGTTGGCGTACGGCGTCCCTGTCTGGATAGAAAACACAAACCGGTATCATAGATTTCCTTCCTCATGGCCCCAGCAGGAGGATCATCATCTGACCCACACATGGGGTCACATTTGAACCTCCAAACCTACGAAAGTCATCACCCATGTCTGGTGTTCCCACCCACAACAGCTCCTGCTGTTGTGGGTGGGAACGTCGGGAGATGAAGCAGCGGAAAAAAGGTTTGGGTCACATGATGATGTCATACGGCTCAGATTGTCCAACATATCTGACTGATTCTGATCCGTTCGGACTGTGAAGTGAAACAGGAAGTAGAGAGGAAGACAACTATCAACCATAACATTTTAAACACTGACAGGTAAAGTCAGAGTCGATTTGAGTAATTCTTCAGGATGTCAGCTTTCAGTGGGCGGGATCTATTAGTGTGATGTCTTGTAATTTTTAAATTATGTGAGAAAATATTCCGGGTTCAGCTTGTGGTGAAGGATTTAAAGGATCGTGTGTGCGTGTTCCCAGCTGTAGAATCCCCCCAGGAGGAACTGGACAGAATGGCTCCTGTGGGAACCCCCAGATGGATGGATTGGATTTTCATATAGTGAAGTGGTAAAACTGTACTCATCTGTTCACTGTGTCATCGTTTTATTGTGCAGATCTAAGAGTTTCAACCTTAAATGTGGCATCTTGCAAGGAATTTCTATTCTCCAGTGTTTCTCTTCTCAACCGCCATCTGAGTGAAACAGGAAGTTGAAGAAGATTCGTTGCTGCCAAACGTCGATCGATCCATTTACCTCTTCAGCTTATGGCCACTGATCTTCATCCGTCAGGTCCACCTGCTTCTCAGCCAGAGGGTGGAGTCACACATGACACTAAAGTAATGTGATTACAAGTGGAAGCTGTCAGGTTTAACCTCAAGACGGCGGGAGCAGTTTTCTTCAGAGTTAAAATCCTCCGGAAAGACCTCCGTTTGCTTTTTACATATTTTATTAGTGTTTAATCTGAATGAGGAAAGCAAAGTATATAACTTTAGTCATTTTAAAGGGAAACTTTTTGGTCGGTTGGTTGGATGCTGGAATGATTGGTGGACTAGTCTGTTGATTACTCCGTTAGTTGCTGGCTTGGCTGGTTCATTGAGGGGTTAGTTGGTTTGTTAGCTGGTTGGCTTATCCGTTAGTTTTTGGGTTGTTTTGCTGGTCAGCTAGTTTTTTGGATGGTGGGTTGTTCGGGTGGTCGACTTGTTGGTTGGTTAGTTGGTTGGTCGGTTGGTTAGTCGGTTGGTCGGTTGGTTAGTTGGATGGTTGGTTGGTTGGTTTGTTGATTGGTCAGTTGGGTGGTTGGCTAGTTTGTTTGTTGTTCGGTTGTTAAATGAGTTTGCTGGTTTGTGGATTGTTGATTATGTGAAGTGTCGATTGGTGTGTTGACAGATTGGTTAATTGCTTGGTTGGTAGGTTGGCTGATTCGTCAGTTTTTGGGGTTGCTTGGGTGTTTAGCTAGTTTCTTGGCTGGTCGGTTGTTTGGGTGGTCAACTAGCTCATTGTTTGATTGGTTTATTGATGGTTTTGTGATGTGTTGGTTGGAGTTTTGATGGATTGCTTAGTTGGTGGGTTGGTTAGTTGTTTGGTTGGTTGGTTGGTCGGTTGGTTGGTTGGTTGGTTGGTTGGCTGATAGCTGTGTAATAGATTACAAGCTGAACCTTCTGGTCCTCCTCCGAAGCCTCCGGTCTGACTCAGCCTCTCTGACCGTGTAAGTGCTTCATACAAAGAAGCAATCTGTGCGCAGCCATAAATAAAGTCCCTCCACCCCTGGGTGTGACAGGACAGGTTGAGATGAAAGGTTCTGATCGGCTCCCTTCCCCCACCGCTTCTTATTAGAGAGCTTTTAACATGTAAACACAGCAGAGACACACACTCATAAAACACACAGACAGAAAGAGGAAGAGGAGACATGGAGTGTGTCCCACGTTCCTTCCTCGAGATGCTTCACTGTCTCGTGCTCTCAAATGTTTGTTTTCACCTGAAAGTAGCATTTCCACTTCTCGGCTGCAGACATGTCTGTCGCCGTGGAGCCGATACTGAACCATAAAGAGCAAAAAAAAAACACTCACCTTTGGAACGGAGCATTTGTCAGTTTCTGATGAAGTCATTGCCTTCGAAACGTTGCACAATTTATCCGGGGCGCTATTTACATGACATTACATGACAACAGTTTGTGCATAAAACATTTGACTGTTAATTACATAAATAATAATAACCTCTTAATTTTGTTGCAGTGGGCCTGTCGTTCCCATGACAACAGCGTTTTCTGGGCCCTAAACTCAGAAACTTTTGTCGTGTTAACTTTTATGTCAACATGGCAACTCAACAACTGTTTCATGGATCATTTTCTAATTTTGAACCCACGTAGACATCAGTGCTTATGGCCACCACTAGGGGGACCTTTATCTCCAAAGGTTTTTAGGCCATCATTTCTCAACCATTGGTCTGTTTAGTCCAGATTTGGTGAATAGAAAACCGTCTCACGGAGATCTATATCGCATACGTCACACTAATGTCATCTAATATTTTATATTTTGCTCACTAGGGGGAGCTCTTTTTTTACAAAATGACTATTTTTCCGACATATCTGTATGGGGGGTGATAAGTGAATTTGTAAAATAGAGAGAAACGTTACCAATTCAAACTTGGAAAAAACATTTATTAAATAATATAATTTTCTTTCTTTCTTTTTTAAAGAGTAGCAGAAGTTGCAACCAGTTGAGGTGAATAAAGGTGATTTAATTAGCTCATTCTTCTACGTTTGACACCCTGGTTCAAAAAACTCCCCATCATTCCTCGTTCAGATTCAATTCCATTTGGTTCTGTAATGTGGGGGCCGGTCCCTTATGATACAGAACCTGTTAGAACAGGCAAAACTCTCTCCAGTGAGATGTTTGAAGGTCAAATTCATATTGAGACGTGAAAAAAATATGGATCCTAACTTTGTTTGATGCGTCAGTGTCTGTTGGGCCGTCTCTTTCAGAACAGCAAGGTAACGCACACACACACACACACAGACTCCCACACTCAGTCAGTCCTGCTGGGTGGTGTAGACACAACCCCACTGAGCGGGTCGGGTCCCACAATGGACCGACGGCAGGGAGGACACAGCAGTAATCCGTGTTAACATAATAATGGAGGAGAGGCACACCTCAGACCTGAGTACACACATCACACCCACTAGCCCCCCCATTCACACACCAAACCAACACTCATCAGGTGTAGAGGGCATCCAGGTTCTACAAAATACATCCTCACGCTGAATGTCCAAAGGTCTAATGGGTCCTCTGAAGGAGAATATAGAGAATGAGAGAACACACACACACACACTCATTGAACTTCCACATGAACACCATCCGTTCTTCTTTCATTGTTGCCGTAAGACCCCCCCCCCCCCTTCATCCATCCTTCCCACGTGCTGTGTGTGTGGGTGTGTGTGCTTCCGTGGCGGTGATCCATAATCACAGGGGCTGATGGGAAGGATGGATCCATTTAGGATGGACAGGTGTGACCTCAAACGTCTTGTTCTTCATGTTGACTTCCTGGAGGTTCAGTCTTCACTTTATCAGATGAGACCACTGTTTAGGCTTCAGGGTGGGGGTCATGGGATGAGATAGGTTGGGTGGGGGGGAGGGGGATCTTAAGATGTACAAGATAATTGATTGATTATTTCTTTAAATGAGCCTTAGTCCTATTTGCACGGGACCAAAACTACCTGCGGACCTTCAGTCTGAGGAAGTGTGTGAATTGAATCCAGTAGGAACAGACGCTTATCTCCCGTATTTCACCAAACGTAGAGGTCCTGTGATCACTTAGGTCACGAGAGTCGTCTTCTTGCTTCACAGCCAGAACCCACAGAGAGAAAAGAGGATCAACATCATCAGATGAGTGAAATCTCTAAATATGGTGAGATGATGACATCATAGCAGGCAGTATGGAGAACATCTTCAGCTCTGCCTCTTGACTTCTGGCGGGAGCCGCCATCTCTTAAACATCCTGCAGAGCTGCTCTCACCACCATCTTGGAAACCTTTCCCTTCACGTCACTGCTTTTCTGTCACAGATAACTCCTCACACTCTCCTCCACCCTGCTTGCAGTCAATACTTCACCTCTTTTCTACACTCCCTGTTGAAGCCATGTCCTTAAACTCCTGCACCTCCTCAACCGCTCCTCCTTCATCCTCACCGTTTCTCCTGCCTCCCCTTCAGTCTCACACTTGAATTCTGTCTCGCTAACACTGACCTTCCTTCCACTTCTTCCTTCCCATGTTCTCCTCCACCTGCTCTGTCTCTCTCTGCTGTCAGTACAGATCACAACGTCCTCCAACAACACTACAGTCAATGGAGTCTCCTGTTCGACTCATCCGTCAGCCTGTCCATCACCATAGCAAACAAGAAGGGGCTTGGAGCTGATCCTTGATACAGTCCCACCCACGGTTTTTAACAGAATAAAAGAATTTTCAAAAAATTGAATCTTAAAATCTTCATCTCTGACACCCCCCATACAGTATACACACGTGCCTGTGTGTGTGTGTGTGTGTGTGTGCGGGGGTCCATATATTCTTGGATAGGGAGAGGAGAGCTGAGATTTAATATAGATTGAAATCTTTAGCTTTACTGCCAAATGCTTCACACACTGCAGCTTTAGAGGAGATCTCATTGAAGACCCAGTGTCAAAACTTACTGAAACATGATTGCAGCATAATCTGCTGCTCTTCCACACATTTAAAACGTTCATATTCAATATTTCATCGTTCAGAAAGTAATTTAAGAACAGTTGACTTGGAGGCTCGGCATCATTCTCCTAAATAACTTAATAAGACGAGGACTTGGTTTTTTTAGAGCGTAAACGTCCATGACCTTCATCATAATCATCATCATAACCTTCCTTTCTCTCTGTCTTTCTTTGCTCCAGAACCTGAGGAAGAACATGGACTAGATCATTTGACTGCGTCCATTTAATGGCATGGAGTCAGAATCATAACTAGTTAAATCTGCAGCCCTTCTTTATATCGCTCCTACAGAGAAGGTTGTTGAACGTATCTCAACTTTTTTGTGACACTGTGAAACTTCTGCATCTTTTTCATTATTGCATCTTTTCTTTTATAGGGAGTTTTACAATGAAGGTCATCTTTCATGGCTCCAGTGTGGACACAAAAATAAGAGTCTCTAAATGTGTCTGCAAACACACACACACACACACATACACACACTTGTACACATACACACTCACCTGTTCGGTTGACAATGGTGGAGATAAGATCTTTGTAGCTGCCAGGGATGTTTCCTCCACACACACACTAAGCTCTCTAAGAGGCCTGGGCTTCCATGCCAGAGTCATTAACTGGGAACAATGGTCGGCCAACACCTTAGGCAACACATGAGTTAGAAATGTAAAGTGGCTCAAAAGCACGTCTGCTTTTTATTATATTTATTCAACCTAATAAAATGGACACTATTTATAGCGAGAATGACATGTTTTCACCCCTTGCTGCTCGTCAGTGTCTGCCTTTCTCCTTCCAACACAAACATCTGCACACAAATACACACAGAGACACACATATCCACGCGCACACATTCACAGAGACATTAACTCTCACGGAGACACGAACAGAGGGGCAGTTGTGAGTTCAAAGCTCTGCCCCGGGCCGCTGATGGAGGGAGGAAGGGAGGCGCAAGTGAATGAAAGGATGAATGAAAGGAAGGTAACATACCTGCAGGGGTCAAAACAGGTGAGCTTTAATGGAGCCTTTCCCTTTCAGAGAGCAGGACACACACACACACATACTAACATACACAAACAAATGCATACACACACACATACACATTCACACACATATTCATGAAAATACACGCATACACATTCCCACACACACATAGAAACACATACATACTGACAGACATACATACAAACAGACATATATAAATACAAACACACGCATACACAAATACAAACACACGCATACACGTACACACACACAGAAACTGACACACACATAGATATACACAAACACACACATACACCGAAACAGACACACACACGCATATACACACACATACACAAACAGATATACACGTACACAAACAGATATACACATACACATACACAGAAACAAACATACACACACATAGATATACACAAACACACACACATACACTTACGCAGAAACAGACACACGCATATACACACACATACACAAACAGATATACACGTACACAAACAGATATACACATACACATACACATACACAGAAACAAACATACACATACACATACACACACAAACAGACATACACAGAAACATACACACACACATAAACATACACAAATGTACAAATACACTCACACAGAAACAGACACACACAAACACACACACACAAACAGACATACACATACACAGAAACATACACACTCACACACATAGACATACAAAAATGTACAAACACACTCACACACAAACAGACACACATTCCTTCCCTCTGCAGAACCTTCGTCTGAATAGATGATTAAGGTGGTTGTAATGTTTGGTTGTGTGTCTGTATAACTAAAGTGCGTTAATATTCATTGTTTCTCTTTTGTTTGTTTTTTTAAACACTCATACGTATTCATGGTTGAATGGCTGTTTTTGTGACCTTTGACCTCGCCGCTGTTTCTTCCTTGTGATCTACAGGAGGTGAAGCTTCCTCTCACTGTTGCCTCCGAGACTCCATTGATCCAGACTGGAGGTAAACACGCGGGTTAGATTCCAGCTCCGCTGTTTCCACTACGGCATTTAAGTCCAGAGGTTCTGGGTTGCGTTTGAGGGTAGCAGTGGAGTGTTGGAGAAAGAAGCAACCCTCTGTCCTCGCCTTCCACTCTGGGTTCTCTATGATCTCATCCAGGTTTCCAAGCTGGATGGAGGAGGAGGAGGAGGAGGAGGAGGAGGAGGAGGGAGAGGGGGATGCAGGTGACTCTCTCTCCCAGCAGTCAAAGCTCTTCCCTGGGGTGCTGACAGCTCCGGGCCTCTCCGGGTCACTGGAGCTAACCTCAGGCTGGACCACATGTTTTTTTGAGTGCTTCAATTCTTAGTGGGAAAAAAATAACTTCTTCACTGTATTTGTGGGATTCCCAGATCTTAACTTTCTTTTCTTAGTATGAAACCTTTACGTTTTTCACCATCTGTGAGAAGTGTTAAAAGAAAATACTGAAAAAACGTGTTTTATGACTAGTAGCATCATTTCCATCGTTGCTTAGCAACGCCAACATCTCCTGTGACATTCGTGCAGAAAGGTTTGAACTTCAGTCGCTCTAAAAATGCTGGTTAACACCAAGAAACACAAAAATAATGGAAGCCTACGCCGTCACCAAGATATAACCCCGACAAGCCACTTGGGATTGCTTGTAAAACGCCGGGGCTCGGGGACTTTCAGGCCTCGTTCACCATAGATCTTCTTTTTTATATACATCAACGTTTAAGGCTGCTAGTTTGTTTTAGTGTCAAAGTGTTTGTAGGTGAATAAATAACAAATTCCCATTACAGATATTTTTGGGCTTTTTTTTCTTCACATTTGTGTTCTAAATGTGTGGGGTGCAGGGGGGTTGTGGTGGGGGGGTCAGGATCCCACACACAAACCCCCTCATTGTGCTCCCGAAGCTGAAACAAAGCAAAAAGGGAAAAAAATGCCCCTATTTACCTGAAGCACCTTTGCGTAAAGAACGAGGGCTGAACAACACCATGCTTTTTCTCGTTTACTGCCCCTTCATCCCTTCATGCCCCCCGTCCCACCTACCCCTGATCGCCCCATTGTCAGAGAGGACAAAAGCCAGGAGAGAGAGAGGGAGTGGTGGGGGGGACTCACCTGATAAGAGAATGAATGATCCTGTTCACTGTGGCATGAGGAGGAGGAGGAGGAGCACAGAGGAGGAATGATGGGTGTCTCCTCCTCCTTGTCTTTCATTCAAAATGTTTTTTAATTTATCGTCATTTTTCGGCGGAACCATTAAAAAATCAAATTAGCTGCAGTTAGATGAATCCGCGCCATTTAATTCAAACGTGACCACGCCCACTTTTAGCATCCCCATCAGATAAACTAAGAAAAGTAACAGGATTACACATAAAGCCGATGCGAAGCTGCGAGTCGCTGCGTTGTCACCGTGCAACGAAAAATACTGCATGAATTTTTGCGTCGTATGGTATCGCATGGTAGGACAACAACATCGTACCAGTCAGCATGGTTACGTTTTTTTCGCAAAGTAGTGCTGAGTCAGCAATTTCCTGGACAGTTAGGTTTGGTGAAGTTACGTAGATAAAGGTGTTTATCATCAGTATAAAAAGATACTGCACAACATGAATATCCCTTGATTTCCTGGAGTTTATGGATAAATATCCAACAGTTGGAGAACATGCAGAGGTATTGTTTGTCCTTATAAAGATTGTTTTAAAGAACTTGACTGAATAAATATCTAAAATGAAAATCGGGAATTGCTGTTAAAGAGCAGATAATTGTTAAGTCTATTTTACATTTATGTAAAATATTATATATATGTATAATACTCAATTATTATACACATATTATATTATATATTATAATATATAATATAATAATTTACAAATACATTTTCACATATTTAGATCTTTTTTGGGGGACATCATTATTCAACACATATATTTTTTTATTTTTTATAAATGAAAAAAGTTTGTTCTGGCAGAATTATGAAATCATTTATATTGTCCGTTAAAAAAACAAAACATATCGTTTAGAATAATACTATTACTTTTAGGATAATCACACAATTGATTTTTTGACCATAGGTTTGTATTTTAGTGTCAAATTGGGATTTTGTTCACATCTTATGAACTGAAAAATGTTCCTTTAAAAAGTTTAAAGCATTATTTCTTCACATAAGGGAATAAAATATTTGTTGAAACACTAGTTTGGCTTTCAGAATATTTATAATGTTGCTATTCATCAGCGGAATCTTTGGATATTTTTACATTTTACACATAAACTTTTGTACTGTACTTGTATATAGAATTATTCTTATATAAATGTATTATTAATTCAATTTATTTCTATTTTTTTCATGTATATTTCATATTCTTTCTATTTCTCTTCTCCTGGTTTGCAAGGAGAAAAGGGAAGTACTTCTGATTATCTGTGTTTTGCTGTGTTTTCTACAAACAGTTTTACAGTGCATTATTTGAATCACTGCTTTTATCTGCAGAATAATAACAAACAAACCTCTTGACTGCACTTTCTAACTTTTTCCCAATTTCCCAGAGAAGGGCGGTTTTTAGATCTGATGACCTCATCATCACAAACATGTATTCCTAACGGTTGACTTTTCTGAGTGTTGGGATGGAATGTTAGAGGATAGTAAATTCAGGAAAAGTTGAGAAAGGGGTGAAAGGGAGAGAGGGGGGAGAGGTGAGGAATTTTTATGAGCGGGAGCTGTAGGTTATGGTGAATTATCCTGAATTAACAGTTTGTTTACTTTAGCTAGGAGGCTGCCGAGTGAAGCCGGGGAAGTCGGGGCGTCAGGTGACCCTGCTCTTTGTCATGGAGAAAGGAGGGCCGGCAAACGCAGCCCCAAATGACTGGCAGGAATGTCACCTGGAACAATGGCGTGATTCTCCGTCCATCATCATTAGAGCGCAACAGTCCTGGCGGAGAACTGCTGTGAAAGATTTCAGTCATGTACTGTGAAGATACTATGACTCTGAGACGTGACCTCACCGCTGGGATCGAGGAATAGAAGATGAATCCACCTGGAAGGTTCTCCCATCATCTCTGTCTTCACCGCGGTGGAATTCACGCCCACTGTTCTTTGCAGAACTGCTTCAATGCAGCAACATTGGAGGATTTGATCTGATCTCATCAGGTTCTACCACAGCATTTCAGGGAGGTTCCAAGTCCAGACTTTGAGCAGACCACTCCAGAAGCATTCAGAGGCGGACTTACTCTTCCACTTGGAATCCTTGTCCTGCAGATCTTCAACTCACAGACCGATGACCGGGCAGTCTCCTTCAGATGGTTCTGGTTAAGAGCGGATTCTGTGGTTCCCTCTATGATGGCGAGTCATCCTGGTCCTGAAGCATCAGATCATCTCCACAACATTCCACAGCCATCTCCATTTTTGAGCTTAGGTCTAATGTTCTTCTAGAGGATGCTGTGTTTGGTTTCCACCAGATGGAACGGGACCCATGTCTTCAAACGGTTCTAACTTTCCACTCATGAGAGAAGATTCTCCAAACAAAGTGTTTGTTCTGGGTAAATCCAGACCAGCCTGTATGTTCTTCTGGGTCAGCCGTGGCCTTCTCCTCACCACTCTACCATGATGCTGTTTCTGCACAGTGTCTTTGGACTAGTGCAGCCATGACCTCTGACCTTTACTGAGGTGAGAGAGGCCTGAGGTTCCTGCGATGTGACTTCCTGAATGAACCTTCACCTGGAGGAATTCTGGAAGACCTTCTGTGAAGGTCCTCTAGTTTTCCAGGTCTTCTTAATGATGTAAAACCCGTATTTTGGGTTCACTCATTTCTTTTTATGCCAAACAGTTTGGTCTGAGATGCAAAGGAAAATAGAAGAAACCAGGAGGCTCCACCCAGTCCTTACATCACTCATTTGTCCCAGTAGGGTCATTAGCCACCACCACTAGTAATCAGGCTCGAAACGGAGATATGTATCTGCTGCTGCTCAGTGCAGAGACTTTCCATCTGAAGTTCCCTGAAGAGTCAGACTTTCTGACGGACCAATTATCACAAATAAACATTAATTACCTCGTCCTCTACCTCTCCTGGTTGAAATACATTTCAAATAAACTAGAATTACACTCAAAAGTCGTCTTTTATTCAATCAAGCCTCCCCGAGAACCAAACTCCTAACCTTCTAATCTTCTAACACCATAATATGGGCCTTAGAAGTGAGAGAAAATGACAAATATTGCCCTGTTTTTTTACTACTCTAGAAACTGGGAGAAAAAAAATAAATAACAAAAAAAGCACCTGGGTCAGTCCTGGTCCGACACTGTGCTTCTTCTGAAAATCCAATTGACATTGCATGAGGGTGGGCTGACCGGCGTTTCAAAAGTCCCCTCATCTCTTTCTTATCCAATCACCTTTGATTCTGTCAAAATTAGATGCCTTATGCAGATCCTGCTCCAGACAGCGCCGGGATGTGCACCGGCACCATGTTACTTCTAGATCGGATTTGAAACTTTTGGATGAAACCAGGTCAATTGTTCTAATGTGAACACACCGCCTGGAACTAAACCAGTTTCATAGGAATCCAGAGGAGAGTGGCAGGTACTGCGGTGCCGCAGGATGATTCAAAACTAGGAAAAAGACCTTCGCAATCATTTTCATAACAGTTCATGGAACCTGATTTGTATGGAGGGTACACTTATCGGGTCATCAAAATGCACAGATTGTGGAACCGGTGGTGAACCCCCCCCCCCCCCCCCCCCCAGTTATTTTGAGTAGTTATGCAACCAAAACACAGACTGGACACCTTAAGAGAGTGTACATATGTACCCTAATACAGACACACACACACATATGCACACATAAACAAACACCCACACCCACACACACAGTGAGACATGCCAAAGTTAAATGCAATCCACTCTCCTTCATGGTTTGTTCACGTAGCCAGCGTCCCCAAACGGCTAGCATTAGCATTAATGAACTAAAGAACAAAGGCGGTGAACAGGTCCGTGGTAGTATTGGACTCTGCTGGCTTTTTATTGATGCTAGCTGAAAGTCAGCTGCGCTGGAGTCATTAGCACTCAATTTACATGTCTTTACAGGTTCAACTTTGCTTTTTGATGTGTGACAGCGGCTTCGTTTCATGTCTCTTTCTGTGAAAACAGCGGCGGCGGCGGCTAAGATTCCCAGTCAGGCCTCGGGACGTGTCAGAAAACCAAAGCTTATAAAGATTTATTGTTCAAACAGTGTTCAGGTAGAAGTTGTCCTTTAAGAGCAATTGGTTTTGATGTTTTTTGCATCAGATGTTTTCATCTTATGAAACTCATTAGATTCACAGCATCACATTTGGGGAATACTTCTCAACGTCTGAGTTGCCGTGGCAACATGGCGCCTCATGTGGATAATAAGTAACAGGCAGTCATGAAGCAGAATGTTTGGGTTGTTGCTGGTAGCAAGTGAACTGCAAGGAAGAAACAGAAAAAAGCTCTTAGCTGTCAAAGCGGTGCTGGCTAATAAGTCAACACGCTATGCAGTCAAAGGTAGCTAGCTTACCCACGACCCTCTCTGCTGAATAGACCAGCCACACTGTCCATGTGGTCCTAGTCATGTACTAGTCCCGACACGCCGACGCACCTTTTTTGAGAGGTTTCGATACACTGGATGGCGAAAATTATCAAGAGAGCCTCTCTTGATAGGCTCTCTTGTTTCTCTCTTGTTAGCATGCTGCTAGCAAACAAACGTCTTCTTGTCTCAGTGCTTTCAAACCAATCTTTATTGACTGTTGTCAATAGCGACAACGGGCTGCATGGTCCGACAGTTCGTACAGTGTAAGCCCAGCTTTTGGGGAAGGCTGGGCTTACACTTTACGACCGGTCCAGCTTCCTCAGCCCATTGTCATTGTTTGCAATGGTTTAAAAGCTCCGAGGCAGAAAAAAGTTTGTTTGTCAGCAACATGCTTAAGATACAAAAATGAGCTGCATGATTATTTTTTTGCCATCCTGTGTGTCAAATCTTCTTCTTTTTTTTTTTTTTAAAGTTGCGTATCTGGACTCGTAGGTGTCTAGAATGCCGTGGACAGTTTGGCTGGTCTATTCAGCAGAGAGAATTGTGGGTAACAAGCCACGTTTGACTATATAGAATGTTAACTTTATAGCTAAGAATGCTACCGCTCTGACAGCTGTGAAACTCTCTTATTCGTCCTTTCCTATTAGCCACAAACTGCACTACTTTGTGACTACTTATTATTTTTACAAAACATGTCGTGTGGAAACTCAGACGCTCCGCCACAGGCGCAGCGAGAAATAAAGGCGAAGACGTTGGCCAATTGAGTCGAGACCCTACCAAAATTTTTTACAAGCCAGAGACCTTTCGATCATTTGACCGCTGTAGGGGGGCTGCTTATCGGCCGTCGTGACCCCACGAATGCTAGATAAATAATATGCGATGAAAACGGGACTGACCTTGAGACTGAGTCTGAAACATTTTCCTTTTTTGTTTTATTTTAATTATTTTCTATTCTTTAAATAGTTTTTGAAAAATATGTCTGGCTAAAATAATTGCAATAACTACCTTTCAACTTATTTTGTTGACACACACAAACAGGAATATGTCACTAAAAAAATAAGTTGAAAAGAAATTAATGCAATTTCTTCAAAACGACGGATTTATTTAATACTATTTTAAAATTAGTAAATAAAGATTTTACAAATTTTTTTTGTTTAGATCAGCCCCACATCTGAAATCCTTTCACAAACCGAGATGAGTTCTCCTCGTTACCATGGAAACAGAAACAATGTTAAAAGTTCACAATTAGCAAAAAGCCCATCTTCCGTACTATAATCAAATACTATAATCAAATACTATAATCAAAAGTTGTAAGTATGAATGTATAAATATGACAAATAAAGTAAGAATTGTCATTATTACTTTTATTAGTATTATTATTATTATTATTAATTATAAACATATTCAGTGGTCTTTTTTAAGCGACGCTTCCTGGTGGTTTTATCCGGACCATAAAACTAAGACCGAATCTCTTCTTCCAGAACAAGCAGAAGTTCTTGTTTGAGAGAAAGTTGATTAAATTAAGGGGCGACTCAAAGACAAACATTTTAACAGAGTGACTCCTGAGTGTTTGTTCACTCTGAGGAAGTGATTTGTCAACTGAGTGGCGATTAGCTAATGTTTGTCGAGTCAATTAGCACGTGCTAATAGTCTCCGTTCACTCAGAGCGAGGCTCGACAGGAGAGGACGGCACTCCAACACAAGAACCGGCGTTGGTTCTCTCAACTTTATCCTGAGTTTCATTATTCGGTACTCAGGATAGAAGAGTTTTCCCCCGATCTCCTGCATTGTTCAATCAACCCCCCTGATTGAACTCCTCAAATCAAATGTGAAGTAATTTCCACAGTATTGTTTTGTAAAAAAGCTCTGTAAAACTATGGCTTTAAGATATGAAATATACAAAATACATCCTCGAGTCGATTCACACTACATACACACTACATGCTACACACTTCATTAAGGCAATAACTTCAACAACAACAAAAAAGGACAAGAAGGTGGACTGTACCAGAATAATTCTGCTTCTTATTATCTGATAGGGGATTGCTTGAAATCTCTTAGGGATACAAAAGCTAACTGGACTCTTTGAGGTAATATAATTTCGGCTGATGCACGATTATGGCAGGAAATCAGAGAGTGAGTGAAAATGTGCAACCAGTCAAGAAGATGGATTTGTCAGGATCTTAAAGAGATTTGTTTTATCACAGACTGCTTATTGATAGTTTGTTCAACCGGGTAAATCCAAAGATTTGTAAATATGACGCGTTGGGTCCTCTTATGCTGGCTACAGACTTTTCTTTTATATTTTGAAAAAATATAAAAGATTATATTTTGAAAGAAATTGCAAAATATAATCTTTTAAATTTTTTTATTGTTTAATTTAGAATTTTCTTTTTTTTTATATATCTATATAAAATTGAAAAATAAATTGAAAGATAAAATAGAAGTCTTTGTCAAAGTTTCTTTACCTCCCTTCACTGAGGGTCACGACCTCATATAAAGTTTAATGCATTCACTTTGTCTAGGTTTTCCCTTTAAATGTATTTATTTTTTTATTTATATTTATTTTTATATTTTAAAATATTTTCTGATAAATTAAGTTGAAAAATAGCAAAATAAGATCATTTGTTTCATCTTTTTATTTATTTAATTTAGAAATACAAATGTTTTTTTGTTTTTTTAAATATTAAAATTTAACAGAATTAAATTCTTTTTTATAAAAACCTCGTCAGAGTTTCTGTAAATATGGCATCAAAGTAGAAAGTCGTGAATCAAAGTTTCTTCCAGATGGATTATTTCTGCTGGGAGCTTCTTTTTCTGATTATTCCAACATGTCCTTATTCTCAGTACGCGGGATCCTGGCGTCAGACTGCCAGCAGCTTACAGGTTTTTTGGGGAGGGGTTGTTTTTGGTGCTGAGAAAACTCATCAGGCTAATTCTTCTCCCATTTAATCCACTGGGTTTATACCAGAGTCTGAGACAGTGAACTGGTTTCAGAGGATTATGAAGGAGGACTCGCCAAAACAAAGACCACTCTCTCTGTCACTGTAGAAGGAGGCGGGGTCATAGAGCTAGAACACAAGGACAGGAAAGTATGAGATTAAGATCCTTTTTTACTTTACATACAGTTCTGTGAAAAAAGTCTCCGCACTTAAAAAACTAAATCATAAAAACTACCAAACTGCCTTAATAACTGGACCTAACCACACCTGATCACCAACCACATCATCACTGAAGACGGACCATCTTCAGAAGTAGGAACTTGGCTCCTAGGTTTCTGCAGTAGCACACTGTTCCGAAATCAACAGAAATTCCAGAATAGGATTGGAATTCCTTCCCAGACGGTTCTGAAGCTGTTTCTGAGTTTCTGGGACGTGAAGGATCCACAGTGAAACACATTATTTATACATGGAGAGGACCTGGAACAAAAGTGGACCTTAGATACGCAGATTTTCCAAGTTCTATGTAAAATATTGGTAATATAGAAGAAAATAATTGAATTAAACACAAATACTGTATTAATAATTTGTATTTTATGAAGGAAGTCCTTCAATAACTCACTTATAAATTCAAAACAGTTTATTTCTGTCCAATATTGAGTTAATATTTATTACTTAAATCTGTTATTATAATAGATAAATATAATTAATTCATTTGATAGTCGTTTTATGTGATTAGATTAATAAATCTATAGATAAATGAAAATAAATTGTACTTTTTATTTTGATTAATCTTTCATTCAATCATTTATCATTTTCAGCTACGAAGCCTTCCTGCTCCAGATCCTCTTCCCAGTAATCTTCTTCAAACTGTTTTTCTTTTCTTTGTCAAAGTGTTTTTTTTTCTCTGTCAAGGTGTTTTTTTTTCTTTGTCAAACTGTTTTTCTTTAAGATAGATAGAGAAAATCAGGCTACAGCCCAAATGCTCCACCCTGCCTAAAATCCCCCTGTCTGTCGATTCAGGTAAACAGCTGAACGTACAGAAAGAATTAAACCCCACCCAAAAAATCCCACTCCCTTAAACACAACACAATGTAAATTTGTGCGGGAGTTTCCCTCTTTTATTTACTTTGTGAGTTTGGTTCAATCCACTGAGGTTCTTTATTCTCATCTCCTGCATTCAGTGGATCCGACTCCGCTCATGATCAACCTTTGATTCTCACACAGTTACATTTTAGCTTAGATATGTTTATTATTACACTGTTTATTAAGCTATTTACACTGGGTATTATACAATTATTACAGTTTTTATTGCACTATAACTACACTGTTTATTGCAATGTTAATGGTTATTATACTCTTACAGCACCGTTATTACACTATTATGCTATTATAACACCATTATAACACTCTCCATTACACTACTATTGCATCTTTAGTACACTGTTTATTACACTGCCATTACACTGTTACTACGCCATTACTACACTATTATTACAAAACATTTATTTAACTATTCTTACACTTGTTATTACACTATTATAACACTGTTATTACACTATTATTACACTGTTAAAACACTGTTATTACACTTTTTTACACTGTTAAAACACTGTTATTACACATGTTATTAGAATATTTATTACAAAATTTATTAAACCATTGTTACACTGGTTATTAAACTATTATCACACTATTTTTACACTTTTTGTTACACTATTTATTACACTATTATTAAACTGGTTATTACAGTTATAACACATTTTCAGTTGCATTGGAAAATTTATAGTGTCATTTCTACCAATATTTATTTACAGTGTTGAGATTAATAATAGCAGGATTTTTTAGTTAAATTACACTAATATGTGTGATCATGAATGAGTCACACACACACACACACTCACACACACACACTCAGACACACACACACACACACACATCTGCTGAGGATGAGGAAGAAGATTTTTGAATCTGGTTTGGCTGTAGGAGCATGTGGGACATGTCACCTGCAGATTGTCTTCCATTTCCCTGCTGATGATTAACTCAGTTCATCTAATTAACACGCTCACACAAACACACACACAAAACACACGCACACACAGTCACACTCACACACATACACGCAAACTGGTGCTTGTATGCATTTACAAGTTTCCTTTCTATTCAGTGAAACTTTGAGGACACTTTTAAGAGGCTTTCAGAAACAATAAGATAAATCTAATATGCACGTTCAGCAGTTTCTGAATCTGATTTAAGAAATCTCTGCCGCCGTTGGTTGGACCTTTCTGTGAAAGGGAAAACTTGGCATTGGAAGGTCCAAAGCAGTGGATAAACCTTATTCAAATCAAGCTCAGAGCCCTTTTAGCAGGATTTAAGCTTCTTCAAGCCTTGAATTTAAATTTGGTGGTTCCAGATTTAAATTTGGATCTTCACCAAGTCGCCTACAGGCTTTGGCAACGTTCTTGTTACCAGGCGGGAAACCGGTGAACGTAAGTAGCAGATTGTATCAGTCAAAAGTGAGTCACTTTCATATCCAGTCTTTAATGTGTATCAGATCTGGGATCTTGTTTCAACATGAAAGAGATTGTCATCGTTCGATGGGTGAGTAGTGCAGCAAAAACAAAACGAGCAGAGAGGAGATGAGAAAAACAATCCAGATCACGCATGCGTTGACTTCTAGAGAAATTTGGGTTTGACAACCGTGAGTGGTCTCACAAATAAATACTTTTTATTGTTGATGAAACGGATTAGTTCAAGCCAGACTTACGCTGGTCGATTTCAGCCCGATTTATAATTATGAGAAATGAGCCTCGGGATGCCTAGTGAACACGGGGTCACGACGGCCGATAAGCAGCACCCTAAAAGGTTTCTTGGCGTGTCAAAAATTTTGGCAGGGTCTCAAATCAATCGGCTGACGTCAGCTTATTTTCTCTCTGCGCCTGTGAGAAGAGGGGAGCGTCTGAGTTGTCCTGGCGACGCTACACGTTTTGTAATAATACGTAATAAGTAGTCTTAAGTACAAAATGCAGTTTGTGGCTAATAGGAAACCACAAATACGAGAAATTCTCTGCTGTCAGAGCAGTGCTAGCTATGAAGCTAACACTCTTTGCAGTTAAACATAGCTCGATTACCCATAATTCTCTCTGTTAAATAGACCAGTCAAACTGTCCATGGCGTTCTAGACACTTACGAGTTCAGATGAACCGGCATCTTTAAAAAAAAATGAAGTTTCGGCACACGGGATGGCTAAAAATAATCAAGACAGCTCCTTTTTGGATTGTTAGTATGTTGCTAACAAACGTTTTATCTGCCTCGGAGCTTTCGAACAAAACTGTTGTTAATAGTGAGAACAGGCTGCAGGAGCGGGACAGTTCTTATAGTGCGAACACAGGAAGTTGAGTTGAAAGGAAATGGCCCCAACTCAAGAATCATACCGTCTAAGCCCGGCTTAAGAAACAAGATTCATGAATGTAAACCATCTAGATAAACCTGATCAGTGGGGAAAATCTGAAATTACCTGCTGGTCTGATGCACCGGGATTAATGAATATCCCCAGGGATATTGTCTGAATAAAGAAGACTGGATGTCTGAAAAATTGAAAAAATAAATAAATAAACAGAAAATAGTAAAATAGTAAAGTCTCTATTCTTCTATCTCAACAAATAATCAACAAACTAATGGATATCAGTCACCATAAGATAAGATAAGATAAGATAAACCTTTATTAGTCCCACAACGGGGAAATTGCGGTGTAGGGGCGTCTACTTGCATCATTACAGCAAAACCAGGTTCAAAACAAGTTTGCATGAACTCAACAAGAGTTGAGTTTATAAAGAATCATGAGGTTTTCACTCATCAGGTGACCTGCAGAGTTCAGAGGAGCCTCAGAACTCTTCCCTTAACAATGACAACGTCTCGTGGAAGGATGAGCTCAGCCACGATAATGGCTGCCAGCTTGCAGAGACGCTGAATTTTCCTTCAAAGGTCAGGAAACGTAATCGGTACAGCGTCGGTTATCACATTTTCATGACCTGGAATAAATAATGGATGAATAAACTGATATTAACATGTATCAAAACACTTAAAATAATTAGCTAGGAGGAGTTACAGACGGAGGTAAACATTTTATTTTGAAACTCAAAGGCTTAAGTGAACATCTAGGAATTCATGCTAAAACACAGTCACACACATGCACACACACATGCACACACACAACCCTGCTCACCCCCTGTGTGGCGGCTGCAGGCCCAGATTTGAAAGGGATTTGTTTGACCTGAGGAGGTGTTGGCATAGGGGTCAGTGTGTGTGTGTGTGTGTGTGTGTGTGTGTGTGTGTGTGTGTGTGTTTGGGGGACGACTCAGACAGACAGTAAAACATATGTCACTCCCAGGGAGGGGCCATCTTACTAATTTATCCATGGCGGTGCTGCGCCGTGCCAGTCAATAGTTTGGATGGTCCACACCCTGAAAACCTGAAGACCTGCTGCTTTACAGCTCGCCAGAGGCACGGTGCAATATTGAGGGGAGGAGGACCCCCCGAGAGTGAGCTCGGAAATTCTCCCTCGGAGGCAGAGAGAGGACTGTAGGAGGTGTCGCCCGTCCGCCGGTCTGCTTGTCTCACATTCCCGCTCCGATGTTTCTATACTTTATGATGGTGATGGCGTGACGGGGAGCCGACACCATCTTTGTTAGGAAGTCTGAACCATCAAAATCGATTATTCTGTAATCTACTGCTTCATTCCTCGGGTTTGGGTTTGGGTTAGGGTTAACAGCAGTGCTGACGGGCCGATACTCAGACAGGATTTAAATAAATCCCCACTTTAATCGTATTATCTAAAGTAGAGAAAATTAAGGTAATCACAGATGCAACTTCCTGATAGTCGGGGTCGGCAGTGAAAAACAAACTGAAGGCGACTCTGGTTCGTGAGAAAGGGCCCTGCTTTTTTATTTATTTCTACATGGGATAAACCAGACCGTTATAATCTTAGGTTGAAGAAGGAGAAGTCAGCTGGGAACAGAGGACGACAAGAGGAAGAATGAACTGGAATAAGACTCATCACAGACAAATAGCCGGTAGAGAAACATCAAGAATTAAAGCTGTACTAAACTGGGGGTCTATGTGTTTGTCAGTAGGTGGGTTTACATGGACAGCCTAATTTAGGATAAATTTGGAAAAAACACTTGATAGGACAGAAAATGCTGCATTTAAAGACCCTTTTCCGAAAGAAAGTCCCTTTCTGAATGTTCATTCCTGTCCAAGGAGGTGGTCTAAGTCCTTTTGAACAGCCTTTCTGATAGCCAGTCGCTGCAGGTAAACCGTTTCTGAAAGCTCTCTGTGTGACTTCTATCTGCACATACCCAGCGTCGTGAGGTGACGCTCCCGCTGGGTTTTTTTAGCGCAAGCACAGCGATGCATTTTAAATACGGCGACTTCAAAACAGTAGCGGCCTACATCAGAGAGTCATCTACTCATCGCAACTTTGAAAGAGTTTAACATAGTTGCACGTTCAGATTGACAGATTGACGTTTTCAGATTCTGCACTCTTTGTCGTATTCTTCTTCCGGACGCATGTGGTTGGTCGGCCCCCAGATCATCTCAGTATTATCGCCACCTTATCGACTGGAGTGTGTATCATCATTTCCTTTTTTAATTCTATCAACTCATATATTTTTTTTTATTTGTTTATTTTCTTTGATTTTACTTAATAATTTATTTTTTAATTATCCTTATTTTATTTATTCTATTTATTAATACATCTATTATTTATCTATTATGTTTATTCATTCATTTTATTGTCTTTTTATATTTTTATTCAATTTTATACATTTATTTTATTTATTTGTATATTTATTATTCATACATTTTCTATTTTTTTATTAATTGTATTTTTTTCTATTTTCATTCTATTCATTTATTCTATTTATTTGTAGAGTATTTACTTGACGACAGTTGGGTCTTCGGGGTCTTGGTGGGGAGCTACAACCAGAATGGGCTAAAAACCATAAAGTGCAAATAGCAACATGGAGAAAACGCAAACAAACACCAGATAAGAAGCAAACAGTTTGAAATGTTGTGATTAACACTAGTTACATTTATTGTCGTGTTTTATTGCATTGAATTAATTTGTCCATATTTTTTGTCTGTTTAAATCTTATTAAATAATGTTTTTATTCCCTCTCTATTGATCCCTGAGGGTTTCGTCGTAAACATGACGATCTATTACGCTGTTGACAATTCTTTCAATAAAATAATTATAACAAAAAATAAGTGTAATGGAGATCTATCAAAAACAAAAAGGGAAATCTGAACGTTTTAATATATAACAGATAAACTGGATTGTTGGAAGAGGAAAACACTTAAAACTGAGCCAAACTAGGTACTAAACGTGTCTCTTCCTGCTAAATGTAGGATATACTGTTCTAAGTTCATTTCTGCTGTCCTGTTTTTACGTAAAATACACTTTTTAACACATTTAATGAAACAGAAATAGAGAAGAATGGCAGCCAGAAAGGGAGGAAATGTCTTTCTTTTGCCATTGTTAACGGCACACACATTTTTTTCATAACTTCCAGCTGTTCTTTCCTGTAGGTTTAAGGAAAAAAAAAAAAAATTCACCTCTGAAAATATTCAATTGAATAGTTTGAAGTGTCACAAAATCCATGAAGTGTTTTATTTTTTACCATCTGTAATCTATTACTGTTTCTATTGTTTCTTGTAACTTCTCTCTCTCTCTTTCTCTCGTCATTGATGGATGGTTGAGTCGACAGATTGGTCTCGGCCCCTGGAGGGGAAGGGGGGGGGGCTGATCGACACACTGTCCCTAAATAACCGACCTGGATCGTAAGTGCTTTAAAGTGGGTTGAAGGGGGAAATGTCTGTCAAGTGGACGAATGTTTCCACATAAAGTTAACTTTAAACTGGTCAAGATTTCCCCCACCACCCTACAAATCCCATAATTCACCTGTCAATCAGACAGCAAGCAGGACGTTTCCCCTAGACAAGTTTTCTTTGTGTTAAATACGTTAATAATTGCTCATGATGGATCTCAATGCTAATGCTAATGCTAACGAACCAGCTCCATAAACATCGATCGAACTGGATCAGTGAGTTGAAGAATTCTTTGGGTGACATCACTAATAATTCTGGCTCTATTTAAATGGCACGATTATTTAAAAGAAAAAACAACAACAAAGCCTCAGTCAAACGTCGATCGTTTACCCACAATTCACTCGGCTGAATAAACCAGCGTTCTAGACACCTAGGAATCCAGATACACCGACAACTTTAAAAAAATAAAAGAGGTTTCAGCTCTCAGGATGGCAAAAAAATTATCAAGACAGCTCATTTCATTGAGATGAAGAAGAAAGAGATGATAAATTGAAAAACAAGATGAAAAAAACCCCACAAGACGCTGAGATCAAACACCCAGAAATGTGGAGGAAGGAAATTACATCACAACATAAAAGCGGGGGGGGAAAAAATGGAAGAGAAAGAATGGAGGATAAAAGATGGCAAAGAAAAATGATTCATTGAACAAGACGGAGAGCATGAATAAAATTAAAAGGAATTTAAAAAATAAAGCACAACATCTCATCGAGGATAAAAGCAATGAAACCGAAGGAATATAAAAAATATAAAATAAAAGATAATAAAACCAAAGATAATGAAATCAACACAAGAACATCAAACAAATAAAATAAAATACAAAAGTAGATAAAAAAAGAAAAGTAGGATAAAAGCAATGAGGGAATATGAACATTAGAAAATAAATGACTTTATATCACTAAGTAAAGGCAATAAAACCAGTGGGAAAAACAACAATAAATGAAAGTAAAAGACAAGAACACATTTCTTTTTATTTCATTAAACTTTCATCTTACAAGGAAAGTCTTAATGAGATTAAAAATCTCTTTCTGAAGAGTTTCCCAGCCAAATCAGGCCGCAGCACTCAGCATATTACCTCAACGAATAAAATCAATACAAGAAATAAACATTATATCACAAAATAAAAGCAAAAAAAAGTAAAATGAAAAAAATGACAATACATGAAAATGAAAAAAAATAAGGATAAAATAATGTTTGATCACAGAATAAAATCAATAGAACCAAAGGGAATTAAAAATATAAATGAAATACAAATGATATCACACAATAAAAGCAATAAAAAAAAAGAAAAAGAAACGTTGATAAATGAAAATGAAAGACAAAAATGAAACAGAAAACATGGGATGAAAATAAACAACAATGTTTCATCACAGAATAAAATCAATACAACCAAAGGAAATAATAACAATGCATGAGAGTAAAAGAAAAGAACTGACATAAATAGTGTCTGGAGACACTCTTCTTATATCTCCTTTTTTTCTCGTAGTTTCAATCATTACTTCTTTTTTTTTTAATACTCAAGTCGTTGCGGCCGACGGTGACTAATGTTGTATCATCCCATCGGCAGCATTTAAATGTAAATACGGAATCTGACATCTAGGAATTCAAACCATTCCAGATTAGCACCTTGGCTAACTCTAGAAAAAGCCCCCTCTCCGTCGGCAGGCTGAGGTTCGTCGGCTCTTGTTCCCGTGAGTCACAGAGTGGTCATCTACCTGCACGGGTGACGCACACACACATTGAAGTGGGGTTTTCCGGCCTGCAAACACACAGTCATTTTAAAAGGTCCAGGACGTCAGAGATCAAACAGCGAGACGAAAGGGGGCGTGGCCTCCTGGCTCCATAAGGGTGCTGCAGGAGACAGTCCCCGAGGAAATGCAGCCAGCGGCAGCCCTGTCGTCGGGCCACAAATTACAGGCTTGATGTCCGGGTAAGTATCACCTGGACCGGCTCACTCTCCCTGCCTTTGTTTCCCCTCTGCTCCTCTGTCGCTAGGATGTCTCCTTTATCTCGTCTCCTTTATCTCGTCTCCTTCTCACGGCGCCAGCTTCAATACTGTACGGTTTTATAGTCTAAAATCCCAAGGTTTAGGAATGACATGTTTACCCTCCTCGCCGCCCTCTTCCTCTCTCACCTGTTGGCGCCGCCCTTTCTGAGGTGTTTTGGAGGCGGGATGCGAGCGTTAAAAAAAACGAAAAAAACTGCGAGAAAGTGAGGTGGTTGAGGGCAAGACGAGCAAGTAAGTTAGACAGCAGGTCAAGGCCTATCCTTACATCCCTCCCTCCCTTTTCGCCTCCGAGGCGCTCGCCGTGGGAGCTGAAGGTGTTTTTACAGCAGGTGTGGTTCCGTCGCTCGTCCCACTGGCTCTATAATCACAGAGCTGAACGACGAGAACCACCGATATTCAGATGTTACCGCCGCTGACATCATCGGCCAACTTCACAGACTTCAGCCATTCAGCAGACGATCGTCATCATACCTATGTAGGATATTCCTGAGTGCATTAATACTGTTATTAATGCTTAATCACCATGTCCGTATCTGTGCGGGAGCGTTTCATTCACATTTCTGGGTAATTTCTTTCTACCTGGTAGTTAGAATGATGCTGCCTGGAGCAGGAAGAAAAATTTAACACTCACACAAGAGATCTTTTATATTTTTACACAAACAAGCCCAAATTAAAAACTACTGTAAGGAATACATTTTCAATGCTAATCAAATTTAGGACCAAAATGTATGACTTCCGAGCACGCCATCTTTGTCGTATTATTCTTCTGTGAGCTTGTTGGCGCTGGCACCCAGCTCATCGAAGCATTATCGCCACCTTATGAACGGTAGTGTGGATCATCTGTGCGTGTCAGAACGCTGTTTCCCATTAGATGAGTCGATGCATGTAAACCCCGGGTCGGAAAAGACCACAAGTCATGTAAACAGGTGACCGACATCGTAATTCGGAAAGGTTTAATTCGGATAACAGAAAAGTGTCCCATGTTAACTCACCTAGTGTTATACGCTGTCAAACAGAACCAAACTCATTGAACTAAGTCACCCAATCGTAATGACTGTCGTCTGTGACGGCAGTGAACCAATGAACACCGAAGAAGAAGAAGAAGCTCATCTATTGGACGGAGCAGGGGAACCATAATCCCGCCCCCTTTTGCCGACTTATCCACCAGAGCAGGAAACTTTTGCTTTGGTGACAATATGAAATATGTGCTTCAACAAAAAGCAATCGCAATAAGATTCCTGAATCAACCAAAGAGGCTTTTTTTGACATGCTATAACTCAAAGAATACAGATTGTATCATATTAAAACCGTTTACCCACAAAGACCTCAGTGTGAGAAAAAACTGGATTGATTTTGGGAAATGTCGGTTCTATATTTCCGACACCAGGAGGAGCTTTATCTCCAAACGTGTTTTAGACCATCATTTCTCAACCGTTGGTCGGATTTAGTCCAGATTTGGTACATTTGAATCAACTGAAGAAGATCAAACTTGTTTATTTCAGGTTTTACTAATTTTTTTGACGCTGGCATCCATGTGACATGGAGGTTGATCGTGTCCCCCGCTCAGAACTCACTGACTCCCTGATTCTGGGATCTTTCCAGGTGGTTTTCCTCCTCCTTGTCTCCGCTGCTGGTTCTTGGATCTCCTGGTTATGGGTTTTACGGTACCTTGAAAGCTCCTCCAAAAGACCCCTTGCCTATAAATATGTAAATAGAAAACCTACTGTTTTTCTCTCTTGGATTGATTGGACCCAGTCCGAAGCGCCGTCCCCCTCAGGAGCCGTCCCGCGGCCCTGAGCCGTGTCACCATCCTGACTTATTAACTGCCTCCCTGACAGATGTGTGCTGGTTGTAATCCCTGCTGCTCCGATTAGCGTCACGGAATCCGTCCATTCCCCAGAGATGGGCTGTCAAAGAGAGAGAGAGAGAGTGAGAGAGACAGAGAGAGAGAGAGAGAGAGAGAGAGAGAGAGAGAGAGAGAGAGAGAGAGAAAGAAAGATCCAGAAAACGTGGGGTAAAAAGAAGAAGAGGGGGGGGAGAGCGAGTGGCGATGGTGGAAGAAAACAACAAAAAGTGAGAGGGACATGTGGCAAAGAGAAGAAAAAAAGAAAGAATATATATATATATATATATATATATATATATATATATATGCCTTAAAAATATAATATATATCTATAGATGGTCAATGATCAATACATTATATAAAACGATATCCTACAATCATTAGATAAAGTATAGTTGGAGGGAAATGAAAAGAAGAGTAGAAAAAGGAAAAGCAAATGAGAGCAATAAAGATGGGATTGCTAAAGAAACATCTACGAAGAAGAAGAGATAGAGAGATGGAGAGATGAAGGGATAGAAAGGAAAACAGAAAGTGCAGACGAGATAAAGGAGGGAGAGTTTGTCCTCCTTCTAAACCGACTGCTTGACATAAACGCAGCTTCTCTCCTAGAGAAAAATAATGAAAGCACGTTACTCAGCCAGATGAGCGCCTACAGTAGATAAAGGTATACTGTACTGTAAACCATCAGAAGATACTCTGAATAAATACCAGTGATGATCGTAGCTCTCATACAACACAATGTTTCACGCCGTTATCTCAGATCTCACTTTTTGTTTCCTGGCTTTAAAAAAATTTAGATTATTTATTATTAAATATTTTATTTTTATTTTGGATTATTCAAAATTTCAGGTTAAGGCCAGATTTTATTAATTATTCCCATAATTCCCTTGACTATTTCAAAGTCTCAATTGTGACAAAAATTATCAACACAGTTTGTTTCCGTCCAGTTAGCATCTTGCTAGCAAACAAACTTCTTTCCATCTAAGAACTTTCAAACAAATCTTTGTTTATAATAATCAATAGTGACAGCGTAGACTCCGAGCATAAAAAGAAGGAGGTTCTGCAAACTAATGATCCGTACAATGTGAGCCCGGCTTAGGGGGTGGTCCGAATGGGTCACAGATCCTCATAGATTCAAGCGCCACACGTGAATTAGCCAAATGATTAACATGAAATTTACACAAAACAGCGTTTTCATCTTTTAACGTCGATGGTCGGAGGTGAGACGCCACGTGTTCTATGGGCCGCAAAGCCCGGAGGGGTCTGAGCCAGTCAGACTGAAAATGACCTCAGAGCAGCCAGTGGGTTGATTTAGTGCAGGAATGAACGCCGGCAGCGTTCAGCACAGTGCCGCTGTCTTCAGATCTTTGTTTGAGCACTTTTAAAAGCTGGGCTTTGCTTTTTTTTTTAATCATATAAAAAAACCCGTTCCAGGGCAAACTCAAGGCCATTCCTGTTTTACAGGCTGACCTCTGACCCCTGAGGCCACGGAGGAAGTGCTTGGTAAACAGGAGGAGGCAGGGGGGTGGATTGGAAGGACAGTAGATAGAATCTGAGAGCGATTCAATCACAGCAGCGTGGGAAACAAACAGAGGCTCCGCCCTCCAGGACGACGGCAACACAGGAAGAAGCGTCTAAGTGGTGGCCAGGACCCTCGCCAAGAGTGTTTGTGAACTTTTACCCCTGAGGACTAGCGTGCATGTGTGAGAGTGTCTGTATGTGTTTGTGAGTTTGTGTGTGTGTTTGTGTGAGAGTGTGTGTGTGTTTGTGAGTGTGTGTGTGTGGGTGTTTGTGAGTGTGCGTGTCAGTGTGAGAGTGTGTATATGTGTTTGTGAGAGTGTGTGTGTGTGTGTGTGTGCGTGTGAGTTTGTGTGTGTGTCTTGTGAGAGTGTGTGTTGTTGAGAGTTTTTATGCGTGTTTGTGAGTGTGTGTGGGTGTTTGTGAGTGTGTGCGTGTCAGTGTGTTTGTCTGTGTATGTGTGTTTGCGTATGTGAAACTTTCCTTTTCAGCAGAACTTATAACTTTAATTAACATTCCTGCTTTTTGGTCATGTTTTTATACAGTTATTATTTTATTTTTTTATTGATGCTTTTATCTGCTTTTACCTTGTAGCACTTTGAGATTTGATCCAAATGTAAAGTGCATTATAAATTAAATGTATTATTATTATTATTATTATGTGTGCGTGGGCATGTGTGTGCATGTGTGTGTGTGTGTGTTTGACTATGTTTATATGTTTGTGAGTTTCTGTGCGTGGGTGTTTGTGAGTGTGTGTGGATGTTTGTTTATGTGTGCTTGTGTGTGCATGTGTCTGTGTGTGTGTGCATGTGTCTGTGTGCGTGTGTGTACATGTGTGTGTGCATGTGTGTTTATGTCTATGTGTGTGTGTGCATGTGTATTTGTGTGTGTGTGTGACAAACTGAAGTCGCCGGCGCTCCTTCAGCTCAGCATGTGGTCCGACTTGAGAAAGTGGAGGACACAAACACACTTCAAACACATGCTTCCTTTCATCAGCGCTCTTCAGATGACAAAACATTTCCTCGCCGTTTCCACATGAAATTTTCCGCCCTCCTCTCCGCGTTGATGGATGTGGCGGTGGAGGCGGCCGGCGCTGCGTGTCGGGAGAGTTTTCAGGGTTTTTATGTGCTCTGTGTTTGGACTGCGGCCTCTTGTTAACGTCTCTATGGCTACAAACACACTGACATGTGATTTATGGAAATGAGCCATGGAGGAAACTCGGCGGGATAAATCAAACACGCCCGACCTGTACAGTGTGTGTTTGGATGAGTGAGAGAGAGAGAGAGAGAGAGAAGTCAGGACACGACTGTAATAAAAAAGAGAGAGACACAGAGGGAAAGTGTGTGAGATTGATGCTCTCTTTTCTCCTCTTCTGATGTTCTTTAATGTAGCGTCCAACAAAAAGAAACCGTAAATCCACATGAGGATGGGATTAAAGGTAAAGTGGTTCATAGATACGAGGCACGGCCCAGACTTTGTTTTTATGTCGCAGACACGCTCGCTCAAATCTGACTCATCATTCAACAAAGCACAAAATCGTTCCTTCCCCCCTGAAGCCAGAATCTAGATGTACCTCCTCCAGCAGCAACAACACCGACCTGGAGATCCGACTCTCAAGCCACTCTGGTGGAATTCTGGCCCATTCTTCTGAACAGAACTGCTTCAGTCACAGCCACATTTGAGAGTCTATGAGACCATCCCACAGCATCTCAGCAGGGTTCAGGTCCAGAATTTGACCTCACTAATTCAAAAAAACATTCCTTTCGAGCTATTAAGAGGCGGATCTAGGCCCGTTTTTACGGGAAAAGGTTTTATCGAGGATGTTTCAACCTCTCATCCGAGAGGCTCCTTGAATCTGAGCGACTGTTGGGGATTCAGGTGTTCAACCTCCAGTGAGAAGTTTCATACGTAGAGTCAAGAGGTCATCAGAACAAGGACTTCAGACAGAGAAGTCTATGGATTGAATGGACTAAATGGGCCTAATATAGGATGTGGTTTGTGTTTTGTCAGTCGACTTTTGATTTCTTCGTCGGGCTGTACGATCCTCGTCTTACTCTCACTTCATGCGCTACACAGCTCTTTTTTTTTCAACTTCCTCCCTCCACGTTGGGTTTTTTCAATGAGCTTCCCTCATGGGTGGGGCTGGACTCAGACTTAGAGATGAGGGGAGGAGCTCAGAGAGGAGTCACTGCTCCTTCACGTCCAGAGGAACCGGTCCAGGTGTTGCAACATCTAATCCTTCCGGGACGCCCCCCTTTGGAGGTTTTCCAGTTGCTGCCGACTGTGAGGAGACCCTGGGGTAGATGCAGAACTCACTTGAGGGACCGTACATCTCATCTGGACTGGGAAATGCCTCGGGAGCCTCCAAGATGAGCTGGAGAGTGTTGTTGGCAAGAGGGACATCTGGAATACCCTTCCTAGCATGACCTGTGCCTGGATAAGTGGAAGAAAATGAATAAATCGATGGATGGATGAATTGATGTTTATTGATTAGGAACTTCTTGCAATTGGTCCGAAAGTCAAGACCATCCAAAATTCTCTGACCAAGTCCGCTAGCCTTCAGAATTTGGTTCCTGTAAAAGTCACTCAAATCGTTTGAACGCTTTTCCTGCATCCAACACATGATCTTCAGGACAAATGCTGCCAAATGTGTCCCGACTACTGACGGTTACTACGGTAACAGGATTATTCCCTGCCAGTGGTTGTAATGTTATGGCCCTAGACTTCAAACTCGTGGGTTATCTCGTAGGCTGTTCAACTCAGCAGAGCAATATCAGACACTTTTCCAAAAGTGAAGCTCAATATTTGAATTTTCTTCCGCTCCCTTTGTCTCAACATTGAACGGTGCTGCTGAGGAAGACTAAGGTTGAAGGTCCTCAACAGGTCAGCCTTGCTTCGGAACGGACTTTAACGTTGTCTTGGTGCTATAAATGAAACAGATGAAGAGAGAACGCAGTCTTTGGTGAAGACCTCCTGACAACAGAATTTTCTTATACACTCTCTGGTTTGAGGTTCTGAAGTGTCCGAGCAGAGGTTCCTCAGACCGGACCTCCACTACATTCTCATCAGGACTAGTTCACTGATTCTGAGTATTGAAATCTTTTCACCAAAGACATTAGATAGATGTTTCTCTGCAAGTTCGGAATTACTTCGTTCCTCAGAGGGTTGGAGAAACATCTCCCGGAACCATCCGACACCTTGGCGGGTCATAAAACATCAAAATGCGTCACGTTGATCCGTTTCATCAAAGGCTCCTCGGGCGACTGGATCTGGAGCGACACCAAACAAAAACCGCTCTTTGTATCCGGTGAGTGAAGTTGGTTCCCCTCCAGACCGTAATTGGAGTTATGGACCACATCTGAGACGTTTGACTAGAACCAAACCGCTTCCTGTTCTCGTCTTCTTCTTCTTCTTCTTCTGGTTTTGTAATTATTGTTTTTAACATCGTCCTGGGAGTAAAAGCTCTTGTTGACGGTCCCGGCTCTGGTTCTGAACGCGTCCTGTTGAGTTCTCTCACAATAGCAGCAGAGAAACTGACCGGGTTCAAGCGGGGGGAAAGGCCGGCCGGTTCACCTCCATCTCGACCCAGTATGGATAAGATCATCATCCCTTATCTGCTTAAACTGGGAGATCAAGGGGAACCAGCTGATGGTTCTTCAGGGTGTTGATAGCCGTCCTGGCCTTGGAGGGTTTAGGCTCTGGGTGGAGCATAAGCAGGTTAATATCAACCTAAAGGTCGACCCGAGTCACCCCGGTCACCTGGCAAACCGACCCAAGAACCCGATGACCCTTCCTCAGCCAGATTACAGTGGGTGGGCGGGGTGGGGGGCGGTCCGATCGTAGATGATGACCCTCAACCAGTTTTACAACCTCCATCCCCTTTAAGAATGTCTTATCCTACGTCCAACCGGTGCTAAAGTTCAAGGCTCCATGTTTGAGGGAGAAACTAAAACTGGAAACATTTTGTCAGAAAATCTAAATGTTTAAAGTAAAAAATGTACACTATAAAAACTTGTAAAGTTAAAAAATAATGTAAAGAATTGTTTGATGAACTCGAAAAGGTACTTGTATTTGTAAAACTCAATTAAATTAGGTAATAATAATAAGTATTTACAACATAGATTTACGAAACTACACTCAAAATTTGTGGTAATTCATTTAAGTATACCAACTATTTTCTTCTTACAGTGCATGATTAGCTCCGTAGTTTGCGATTCTTTGGCGGTTTATGAATGTTTTGTCGAAAAAATATGACACTTTAAGTGAAAAACGTACACTGTAAAAAGAAATGTATGTCAAAAAAATACAAAGAAGGAAATCTAAAAATGCAAATATTCATTAATAAGCTAAATTCAAATCTATTTGGAGTAATTTATTGAGGTTTATCAGCAATTTTCTTCTTAAAGTGAATAATTAGAACCCAAAATCTATTATGAAAAAGGTGACATTCCAGCTTTGGAAATTCTTATTCAAAAACATTTTTTTCATGGATTTACCTTAAGAAATACTTTCAAGAAGAAGAAGAGAATATACAAATATAAATGTAGTATTGGGGCACAAATCTGACATTAAGTGTATAAAATTAAACTCATTTATACTTAATTTAGTTGTGTGTTACCAGTAACCATTTTAGTTTGGTTTTTCTAACACAAATTATTAAGATATATAAAGTAACGTAAAGGCTTATTTTCGAGCAATGGCTCTCTAGAATGAAACAGAGAGAAAACTATAAAATTGGTATAAAAAACACGACATTACAGATTAATGTTAGAATACATGCTGTTTGTGAGCTGAAACAACAAAGACCCTTCTTTAAAACTCTTTGTTCAGGGAGTGTAAAGGGTATGTCCCCAATCCCCTGCATTGTACAAGCAATCCAAATCTATTTTTTTGTGAAGAAATAGACCCCCCTGTCATAGGCGTCTCCTAAAGATCTCAGTGGGCAGGTGGAAGGTGGGGTTGGGAGGGTGGGGGTGGTTGGGATCAGAGGATGAACCCAGCGACCCTTCTGTGACTTTAAATCATCATTTAAGAGGAGCGACTGGTGACGAAGCTCCAACAACTCTGAGAAGGCGTGTTTGAATTCACGCTTAATGTCGGGTCATTCATACGCTCTACGGTACCGGCACAGTCTGGGGGGTCTGATTGTGACGAATGAGGGGGTCCGCAGTGTGAAAAAGTCACCGAAAGTTACTTCGCATTTTGACATTTTGTACCTGTGTTTATAATATATGTGTGTGTGTGTGTGTGTGTGTGTGTGTGTCTGTATGTCTGTGTGTGTGTGTGTGCTGAGTGTGTGTGCGTGTTTGGATGTGTGGGTGTGTGTGGGTTTGTGTGTGTGTGGGTTTGTGTTTCCAGGTGGTTTAATCAGCAAAGGCCTTGTCCAGGACAAATTTGTGGCCCCCGGCCTCCTAATTCATCCTCAGGCTGCTGGCCTTGAGCCACTAATGAAACCCACCAAGGTTACCACAGACCTCTTCCTCTACATCTTCATCACATCCATCCATCTCCTCCTCATCCTCCTCAGTGTCTTCTCTCATCTCCTTTGTAAAAAAATGTTTTTCCTTCTTTTGATTTAAATTCATGTCCAGTTTGCTTCACACTGAATCCACCGTCAGAATGTGAGAATTTAGTTTTGTCTTTTATTATGGTAACAAGTGTTTACAATAAAAGGTCTAAGGAGAATAATACAGGAGTATATTCAACTCACTGCCTTTTTACTATAATTTGCGTTGCTGGTTTTTGCATCAGCCATTTATTTAAAATCTGCCGACTGCATATTTGTCTGCAAAGCGAATTAAACAGACGATTACAACCTAATTACGCCTTTATAAATGTTTTTCATTAAGATCCATACATTATTCACTGACTATATATATATATATGACATATTATTAATCTTATCATTCTTTTTTTTTATTTTCATCTTCGTTTTAGCCCACGTCCCTGTTCTGATGCTTCTCTAATTTCAAAATAATCAGGTTTCTGTTTATTGTCTCTTCCTGTTTTTATGTCCTATTGGTCTTCTTTTTTTTTCACTATTCTGTTTTTGTAAGCAATCTGACCTGCATTAGACAATAAACTAAGTTCATTACTATAATAATTAATATAACGATACAAGTGGTAATCAGGGACCAGAAAAAAAGAATGTGTCGTCCGTCTGTCATATAGCGATACTTTACGGCAGCTTAACGTCACGGTTAACTGTTGACCCTAAACGATAACCAGGGCCGCCCCTAGAAAAATTGGTGCCTTAAGCAGAATTTGGATATTGTGACCCACCCCAGACATCAAAGAATGACAATAAAGACTATGAGCTTCAATGAATCTCCAGTATGAAGGGTTATGAAGGGGCGGGCCTCAGCCTCAGAGATGAGGTGGGGAGCTCAGATTGGAGCGGCTGCTACTTCAAAGGATTAAAGTGGGTCATCAACTGATCTGGACGTCTCCATTTGAAGGTTTTTCATGGACGTCCATCTAGGAGGAGACCCCCCAGTTGGACCCAGATCTCTCTGGTGGGATTATGTTTCCAATCTGACCCGGGTACGTCTTGGGATCCCTAAGGATGAGCTGGAGGGTGTTGCTGGGGAGACGAATATCTGCAATAGCCTAGTTAGCCTACTGCCTACGTGATCAGAGAGAAGGCTCAGAAAATGAAAGAATGAATGAATAAAGGTGCAGTGGGATCGCCTCACATCGGGTGTTTGAGCCCCCTCTCTATCGGGCCATCAAAAGCCGCCGTTCTGACCACGGTTCAGAAACACTGTGGACTTTTATACTTATATATTCAAAGTAGTGCAAGGGCGAGCTTCAACTCCCAATGCACTTAAATTACACTACCAAAAAAGATATTTATAAAAAGAAACACTTGTACTTTCATGCCGATAATTCTCTGGCCGCAGGATTTTGGAGAGAGAGAGAGAAAGTACAGAAACAGGGACACAATGTTGAGAGATGTGAGCGAGCGAGGAATAAAAACAGGAGAGAGAGAGAGAGAGAGAGAGAGAGATAAAGAGAGAGAGAGAGAGAGTGAGATGGGTGACAGATTTCCCAAAGGGGTGATTGGGGTTGGAGGGAAGCTGGCCACACACACACACGGACACACACGCACACACACACTATCGTAATTAATTAGACTTCATTAGCGACTGTCGGATGAGACTAATCAGGATGTGTTTTTGTCTAGATTGAGGGATTGTGTGCGTGTGTGTATGTGTGTGTGTGTGGGTTTGTATGTGTGTGTGATTTACTAGCAGGACTCAGCTGAGTCTGAGGAGTGATCAGAGCCCCAATCAGACCCTGTAACACACACAAACAAACACGCACACCTGCACACACATACACACACACATACACACAGTCATCTCATCTGTCATCCCTCTGTCATCTGTTAACATGCTACAGGTTGTGTGTGTGTGTGTGTGTGTGTGTGTGTGTGTGTGTGTGTGTGTGTGTGTGTGTGTGTGTGTGTGTGTGTGTGTGTGTGTGTGTGTGTGTGTGACCTTGGTCAAATGACAGCTCTAATACAGATGACACACAAATCATCCCAGCTGCTGAACCTCTGCAGGTAATCTGTGTGTGCAAAAAAAAAAAAACAACCTCAACGTGATGGATGAAGTCTTACGGATGTGTGCGAGCAGGAAAACGCTCCTCTGAAAAAGTATCCAACCACCTCATGATTTCCCTTTCCCGGTTCTGACACAGGGTCTAAATGGGGTTTGGGAACCAAGTTTTAATTAGACGACAAAAAATGTTTATTTCATACCTTATAAACTGTTTAGATGTGGACTCACTCTTCTGCTTGGGATCGCATATTTGGTCGCCATTTGCAGAACTTGAAAAACTCACATAAGCCCCTCCCCCACAACATGGCAGCCACGACGGCGCTTAACAGCAAAACGAGTCCAGCGTTTCAAACTTTATTTTTATTTTTTGTATACAATTGTCTTTGTAGCTATATAGTATATTTTTGATGTGCTTGTTAGTAAGAACACACGTATACACTCAAAGGTACCTGATGCTAGATGCTAACTCCGACTTTTGCCTATAGCGGAGGAAAACACTGAGGTTAGCCAGTTCAGGAGCTAAAGTTTATAGTAGCCATTAAAGAAACTATCACTTATGTTCAAACTTTTGAAGAAGATAACATTCATGTTAGCCTTTCGAAGGCATTACCTCTGACTATAGCCTTCTCCAGAGGCTTACCCTGATGTTAGCCAGTTGCTGAAGCTAACTTTAATGTTATCCCTTTGAATAATCTCACGCTGATATTAATGTTTTTGAGGGAACTGACACTGATGAAGCATTAATAAACATTAATATTAGCTTTTTAAAGATGTTAAGACTGAAATAAGCCTTTTTTGATGTTAACACTGATTTTAGCTTTTTGAAAAAAGCTAACACTGATATTAGCCTTTCGATGAAGCTAGCACTGATATTAGCCTTTTGATGAAGCTAACTGAACATAGGCTATTGTGGAAGCTAATATTGATGTTAACCTTATGCATATAAACAGATTTTGTGATGCAAAGCTTCTTTTCTTCACTTTCCAATTGAAGACAGAGGGCCACAGATTCATTTGGCTCAGCTTTGAAAGCTACTCACTCCACCGTGATTGGAGAACTGAAGAAGGGGCGGGGCAAATAATTGGACCGTCTCTAACTTTCTTCATCTAATATCGATTTCATTAAGTAAACAAACATTCTCAGCAAGATCTAACAGCAGCCTGATGGTCCTGCTTATTTTCTGATCTGTTTCTCACAAACACTTGTGCACACACATTAGAAGAATAAGACACACACACAAATACACACTCAGGTTTCTGCTGACACAGATGTGGTTTAGTCAGTTGTCTTTTCGGCCGTCTCAGATCTTCAAGCTTCTAAACCGAGCTGAATGCCAGAGAGTACAGACGGACACACACACACACACACCCACTCTTTCACTTCTCACAAATTAACACACACAAACACACACATACACGCACACTAAACATAACAGGCTCTTTTTACAAACGCACAAAGGCAGCTCATCCTCGCCACGCTCCAGGAGTGACAGATCGATTCCCAGGACAGCTGCGGCACAGACAGGTGTGTGTGTGTGTGTGTGTGTGTGTGTGTGTGTGTGTGTGTGTGTGTGTGTGTGTGTGTGTGTGTGTGTGTGTGGGTGTGTGTGTGTGTGTGTGTGTGTGTGTGTGCGTGCGCTTGTGTGTGTGTGAGTGTGTTCAAGCTTTTAAACTGAAAAAAGGAAGTATTTTCTCTCCCTCCCTCTTTCTTCCGCCCGTTCAGTCTCTCCCCGTCACCGAAGACTACATTTATTATAAGAGTAGATTGGATTTTAATTTGTGATAAAACATCAAGAGGTCACTTTAGATCCCTCAAACAATCCAAACTCTAAAACTCAATCATTTAAAATATCACTAAATACAGAATGTAACGATTCGCCAATCAAACTTAATGTAAAGATCGAGAAGACTTTAATTGTTGGTGGTTGAAAGTGGAATTTTGTCCTATTCCAGAAGAACAAGTACTCTTGATGCTTTCAAACGTTTTTCGTTTGGTCCGGACTTTTGAGTGGAATTCAAACCATAATTTCATCAAACAGACAAGAACTTTGGTCCATCTTTAGATAACCAGTTTTTTTTTACTGTTTTCAACTGTGTTTTAGAAAGAGGGTTGCAATTTTCATGCCAGAATTTCAGAACAGGGTTCCACATCTTATGGACTGCTCTCAGTCTCTCTAGTTATAATGTTTTGGCCATTCTTCTTAACCACTACCGGCCCGCGAAATCCATATCTTATCAATCACCATTCCGAACAAAAAATAGCTGTTTTTACAAAAAAACCTGTTTGAGCGACAGGAGAGGGGAGGAACTCCGAGGAGGTCAGCCACATCATTATAACCACACACGTGTTCTTCTGAACTGATTGCTAAATCTTTAGCGTTCATGAATTGCGGAGAGATTGTCTTTGCCCTATAACTCAAGATTCCACACATTATTGGAATACTGCTTATTTAAGAAGCCTGACAAAGAAAACGCATTGGGCGCCCAAACCTTCCCCCCCCCCCCCCCCCCTCCCTTCACCTTGACTTGTGTATTCAGTTGCAGCCTTTTACTGCCTGTAAAAGCAAGACGAGGGACCACTGTCAACTTTGACCCTTGCTACAAGGCAGGAATAGAGACGCAGTCAGGGGTCGCAAACACCCAGTCCGTCTTTGTCTCACCACGCCGTCTGTTTGCGTAAGAAATAAAGGTAGCAGGGAACGATCGAGTCAAGTCATATTAATTACCCCTTTAGGTTATTAATTTCGATGTCATTTATATCACATGTCAAATGATTTATGAGTTTCGGTCAGGCACCATCGGAGCGTGGGGGCGTGGCCTTGAACTCTGGTGAAGGATAAAAGTAATCATTAGTTTAGAGAGGCGGAGCCGGACATGTGAACCTCACCAGACGTTCGTCTCACCTAATCTTGTTGCTTTTATTCTGCTGTGTGAAAAATGAATAGGTCCTTTGGCACCTTTAATCTGTGGAGGATCAGAACATTCAACACGCATCTGCTGACGTGAACTTCGTGGATCATTTAGCTGAAAAACCCAAACAGCAGAGCGCCCCTGCCGACACGTTCCGGTGTTAAGGCGGCGATGAAGATGAGCTCCATATCTTGGATGAGGAAGTTTGTCAAATTTGCAGAAATAATGAAGGGCGCCCGGTCATCATTAAGACCCTTCTCTGAGACGCTGTTTTATTGGTTTACACCGATCTAAAAAGTTTCCTGTCGTAAACTGGGGCCAGAATAAGCACTTTTAAATAAAGTGTGGCTTTATTTAAATGATAAAGGACATTATCATGGAAAACAGTCGAGCATTTACGCCCACAGTTAATGATTGATTGCTCCGGGCTGTTTGACCTTAAGAAATCAGTATTAAAACAAAAAACATGTAGTGTGTTGCCTTTCAGGCAAAGTTATGTGTGGAAAATGTATGACCTCATCTCCCGCTATAAGCTAGCTAAGTCGGTGCACATGCCTTACAGAAGCCGTTCCCATCCACACTGTAACCGCCAAAGAGGCAATGTGTTCATTAATTTCATTTCATATAATTAAGTTAATGTTAAAAAAAAAACTTGATTTACTTAATTGCAATTAAAAGGTTCTATTTCCATATATTTGCATTAAAAAAAAAAACATGCTAGTTATATATAGTCAAGTCAAGCTACAACTACGACTCATCATTTAACTTTGAAAAGTTTGGATGTAGAAAGGTTTGAATTTAACCCTAAAAATAGCAAAAAGGCAATTCGGCATCACTTGTTCATGTATCACTAGCATTTTAGAAAACTTGCAATTCTGCTGAGCCCATGTTCGTGAAATCATCAGTCTCCACCCATCCATCCATCCATTTGCTTCCGCTTATCAGGTGCCGGGTCGGCCCGTAGCAGCAGGCTCAGAAGGGGTTTCCAGATATCTCTTTCCATGAAACACTCTCCAGCTCAACCTAGGGGATCCCGAGGCGTTCCCAGGCCTGATGCGAAATATAGTCCCTCCAGCAAGTTCTGGGCCTCCGTCTCTGGGTTCCCAGTTGGACATACCTGAAAAAGCTCCAAACAAAGCCGTCCCGGAGGCGTCCTAGTTCGATGCCCGAGCCACCTCAACTGGCTCCTTTCGACGTAGAGGAGCAGCGGCTCTGCTCGGAGCTCCTTCCGGACGTCTGAATTCCGTTCCCTATCTCTGAGGCTGAGCCCAGTCACCCTACAAAGGAAGCTGACTTTAAGCCGCTTATGTCCTTGACCTGAGTCTTACCGTCATTACCCAGAGCTCATGATCGTAAGTGAGGGTTGGAAGTAAGGCAACTCTCGCAGTCCAGTTCTGCTAGCCCTTTATTTTCAAAAACACACGTAGTAAACTTTCCACAGATTCTCACATCAAAGCATTTAACACAAAACGTATAATAAGTGAAACTATTTTTAAAAATAGCATTGCTGCTGGCTAGCCACACAAGGGTTAGCTTCTAGCAAGCGTTAGCTTAGCCACATAAGATAAACTGCCCACGTAATCATTTTATGAACACTTTAACAACTCCACTGCATGAAGCAACAATTTCCAAACATTAAAGAAGCTTAGCTATTCTTTTGATACAAATGAAAGACAATTTGATTGATCTACAATGTTGGGAAAAAGACAGGGGCTTGAGTTAATAACAAAAACATCAAAACAAAAAAGGGACGAATAAATGAATTTCAGTGCACACTTTATAATGATCCGGCAGCTTATAATGACAAGGTGAAAAATCAAACCAACATCTTATGACTGATTTAGACAACACGGTTGTCACCTGATTTTAAAACAATGCAGTTGTTGCTAACAAATTCCTTCTGCTGGGCAGAACCTTGTAACCGATGTACGACGATCAGGTCTTGAAGAACGAAGTAATCAGCGAACAGTGAGTGTAAAACGGGACGCCCCATGACAACATTCAGGAAAGCTTAGCATGTTGCTCCCGACACATTCTGAAGTTGACCAATAAGGGGAAAGAGGGAACACAAACATAGCTTAGACAATTCGGCATTTTACTGGAGCTAGGTGGAATAACGATGAAGAAGAGAGGCTCGTCGAAATGTCGCAACAATGCACTCATCTTTGCAACATTTTATCAAGGGAATACCTCGACAGAAAACTGAAAGGGCGTTGTCGGCAGGATCACAGAGAGCGTACATAGCCTTGAATTATTAAAGATTATTATTATCACTACTAAACTGGATCAACAAATAAAACCTAAAATACTAATAATCCCTCGCCACGGGTGGAGGGGAGAAAGATCATTAGGAAGCCCTAACTTAAGTGTTGCCTATTTGCTCATTGAATATCAGAGGAATAATAATTTTTTTATAAATAAAAATTTGACAAAACATAAAATTAAATTTCTAAATGTATCAAAATATTAAAAAAAAACATGTAATAAAAAATGGTCCAGATAACAGTAGATATGTATATAAGTTTAGTGATAAAATATGTATGGTGTGGAGTTGTATAATCTAACCAAACACAACGGCTCCAACCTTTAGCCATGACAACACAATGATACAAATAATAAAAGTTTGGTGTGTGTGTATAAGTGTGTGTGTGTGTATAAGTGTGTGTGTTTGTGTGTGTGCGTGTGTGTGTGTGTCTTAAGTGAAGGTGTTTTGGTGCTAAGCACAGAACAGGCGGGTGTGAAAGTCGATCTCCACTGTGGCCGATCAAGAGAGGGAGAGAGAGAGAGGATTGAAGCTTTCACTACTACCATCACTCAGTGTGTGCGTATGTGTGTGTGTGTGCGTGTCCGTGTGTGTGTTTGTGTGTGTGTGTGTGTGTGTGGTAACAGAGCGGCTATAAAAAGACTAGAGCTACTGAACACAAGGTGGGGTGAAAAAAAGGAGAAAGAACAACAATAGCTGATACACACCCACACACACACTCTGGGATGCCCTTTGACCCCGTCAGCTGCCGGCGTGCTTGCTTTGGGCTTCGTGCCGCGCAACAGGTGAGCAAGCTAACGGACGGCCGCCTGGGATGGCTGGAACGCCACGCATTTCACAAACACACTCGCACACCGACAAAGAGGGTTGAAAGCATTCATACGTAAATTCATACACTCAGGCGCAAGGTCAGGGCCGGGTCGGGGCCGACACACACACGCACACAAACACACACACATGCACACACCGAACCTTGCATTCCTACATATGTCTGTTTTGTATTTAAATGGCTTGCACCTCTTTGTCACTCTCACTGTGACACACTATCTGAGTTTACTCTAATGATGGGATTAAAACCGGTTTCTGAAGCCAATCAGAGTTAAAACCCTCCATAGAAACACCTTATCTGAATTTTTTTTAAAACACTCAAGCAGATTGTAGGCTAGAATAAACCCTCTTCATAAACTGATCAAAAATTTTAAAAATGGTTATACATGATTCTTGGCTGCGGCTCAGAAGGAAGACCGTTCCTCCATCGGTAAGAATGTTGTTGGTTCTATTCCCGTACTCTACTATGTGTCATTAGGTTCTTCAGCAGAACACAGAACCCCATTTTTCTCCCTCATATGTCACCTCATGGGGCTCCCCACTGTCCCTCAGGGACGGGTCGGTTCAGATGAGGTCTGGGGCACAAAAATGGCCCGAAAAGAAGAAAAAAGAAAAAAAAAATTCATTCATTCATTCATAAATAACTAAAATGAATGATACAATAATAAATAATGTATAATGAAATAAAATTTAAATGAATAATACGAACATAATAATAACAATAATATCCCTTCTATTATACCAATGATGATAAAAATTAGTATTAGTAAATATCGAAAATACGAAGTTGTAATAAAACCATTAGTATATCTAAAAATGTTTTGAAAATGAATAAATATATTATTAAATAAAAGTTAAATAATCAATTAATGATAAGCAAATGGATTATAACCATTATAAAATAATAATAAAGTTCATAATAATAATAATAATAATAATAATAATAATAATGATAATAATAATAATAATAATAATAATAATAATAATAATAATATTTAGTCTATTTACTAAATTAATTAGACCGATTTTTTTTTAAAAGTCACTATTTAATAATTGTCAATTCAAAAAAAAAAATCATGTTTATCGGCCCACCATCTTACCAGGAAAATCCCCGGTACCCTTCTGACCACACAGCAACTATCCTGTTCCAGAGTAAGATCCCAGGTACTAAAACTAAGCTTGGCGGCTTGGCGCCTACAGCCGAAATAAAAGTTTAAACCCGGAACAATAGAATGAATCCGTTGGATTGCTGCAGGTTCTAGGTATTAATCCAACCTGACCCGAGCGGCGATTCTTAAATCAACAGAATATTACGAGACGGGTTTCTGTAACTTGTCCTCTTTTTGATCAAACCTCAGAGCTTTTGTCTGATTTATCAGTTTCACTGAATGTTTTCACCCTGAAACAGGTTTAGAAAAAAAACTGAGTAAACCCGTGGCGACCTTTGTATTACACACACACACAAACACACTCACACACACGCACACAAACACACAAACACACACACACACACACACAAACACACACACACAAACGCAGCGTGTGCTGTTGGCAGCGCTCCAGTGAATACTACAGCCGCTGTAATGAATAAATGACTGATAACATTACAGAGGAAAGGTTGCTGGAACCCGACCAAATGGACTGTTTGAGCGTGTGTGTCTGTGTGTGTGTGTGTGTGTCTGTGTCGTAGAACAGATGAATGAATACCATCATATTGTCTCACTTAATCCTTAACACCGCGTTCAAACATTGAGAGCAGCGTCACCACAGGGAGTAAATAAATCAGCCCTTCAAACGTCTGTTCAGGTAAATGCTCCGTCCAACATCAGAACTTTCCTCCACAGGGTGTGAGTGCGGGTGCTTTGTGTGTTTCTCCTGAGCAGGAAATGAACCTCAGGTCTGAGATGAGAAGCTATGAACATGGACTCTGTAGAATAAAAACATCACAACTGGAATTTTTTTTAGGGTTAAAGGGAGGACAGTCTGGATTTTGTTCATATTTAAGTCTTGAGAGAACCTTCAGCAGCAACATCTTCACCCATTCCCTTCTGATACCTGGAGATTAAGTTTGTGACATCACTGTAGTGGAACATTGCACTCTTCTTTACATTGACCTAGGACCTTTATCGAGGTCAGAGAGGCCTGCAGGTCCTTTTTAGATCTTCTGTGACTTCCTGAAAGAACCTTCTTCGTGCTCTTGGAGGAACCAATTCTGTGAAAGTCCACTATTGGTCTCCAGGTCTTCTTCTCATGTAGATAATGGGTCTCCACTGTGGATCTGTGGAAACCCAGAACCTTAGAAAACGCTAAAGACCCCGTCCCAGACTGTTGGATTTCAATCACCTTGGGGAACTTCTTTTGCTTGTTTGGCATAGTGTGCTACTGGTGAGACGTACAAGCAACCTTCCTGCTTCTGAAGATTGTCTATTGAAGTGATGATGTTGTTGAACAAGGCTGGTGTTGATTAGGTCTGGGTGGGTCCAGCCCAGCTGGATTCAGTTATTAATGCAGTTTGGTAGGGGTTTTTAAGGATTGAGTCTTTAAGGGGGCGGAGCCTCTTCCACAAAGACCCAGATGGTTTTAAGTGAACATTTTTAGTGAAAATAATGCAATTATCATTTAAAAAAATACATTTTCACTTCACTCTTGTTATTTGATGCTACATTTTGCCTGAAGATGCGACAGTTTGGACCGATATTCACATGAAAACCAGAAGAACTCAGGAGCACGCCGTGACCCGAAGCTCCAAATATCAGCATTCTGGGATCATTTTCAGATGTTTTGGAGCTAATTCAGCTGCGTCTCTTCTGCGATCACCACAACAGAGACTCAGGTTGAGCTTTACGACTAAATCACAACCAGGTGACCCTCCAGTTTTAAGATGTTATCTGGTGATGAAAATGTTACAGCAGAGGGGGGAGGGACGATTCTTGAAGCTCCTCCCACTTCACTTCTTTATACGTGATAGGAGAAAAAAAGACAAAGGTTGGTGTGTTAAAGTGGGTGAGGCTCTGGAGGCCTGAGCTCGTTACTACTGATAAATAACAGAGCAATAAAGCAGAAACACAAACACGGCGTGACAGAGTGGCGTTTAAATATGGAGCCAGACACTCTGTCTCCGTCCAGCTCTGTCATTTCTACTGTGTGTGTCACTCTGCCCATTACCTGTGTGTGTGTGTGTGTGTGTGTGTGTGTGTGTGTGTGTGTGTGTGCGTGCGTGCGTGTGTGTGTGTGTGTGTGTGTGTTTGTGAGAGTGTGTGTGTGTTTGTGAGAGT